>JASXTE010000010.1:23280822-23880822 GCA_030280995.1 Hemileia vastatrix | reverse complement strand
GAGAGGAAGTGGTGTCCCTTGGGATATAAGAAAAAGTGAACCTTATGATGCTTATGATCAAGTAGAATTTGATGTTCCTGTCGGTAAAAATGGTGATTGTTATGATCGTTATCTATGTCGAATTGAGGAATTTCGCCAATCACTCAGGATCATTCAGTTAGTATTTTGATGTGATCTCTTTCTTGTAAACTATTGGTCTCAGTAACTTTGACATACTTTTTGCTGTTTGATTTTTTTTTTTTTTCTTCACAGCCAATGTTTGAACAAGATGCCACCAGGACAAATCAAAGTTGATGACTATAAACTAGTTCCACCACCTCGAGCTTCCATGAAAGAATCTATGGAAGCCTTGATTCATCATTTCAAACTTTTCTCTGAAGGTTACAATGTACCTCCGGGGGAAACTTATTCTTCAATCGAAGCCCCTAAAGGTGAAATGGGTGTTTATCTTGTTAGCGATGGCAGTAATCGACCGTATCGATGTCGTAAGTTACCAGTTTGGCTTCCACCGTTACTTGAATACTTTACTTTTATGTATCTATCCGTGTATTATTATAATATAATATTTCTCTCCATTTGTGCTATTAGTTATCACATACTGATCTCCAATCTTTCTTTCTTTTTTTTTCCTTTTTTTTTTTTTTTTTTTTTTTTTTTTTTTTTTTTTTTTTTTTTGTATTAATTCTTGTCTTCTTCGTTTGATAGGTATCCGTGCTCCTGGATTCGCCCATCTTGGTGGAGCTGATTTCATGTGTCGAAATCACTTTTTACCCGAGTAAGAATGCTTTTTATTTATACATTCGAAAAATAAAAATAAACTCTGTAAAATCCATTTTTAATGTGTTCAACAATAATGATGTGGTTTTTATTTAGTGTTGTGGCGATTATAGGAACGATGGATTTAGTGTTTGGAGAAGTAGGACCCTTTTCCTCTCTCTCTCTCTCTCTCTCTCTCTCTCTCTCTCTCTCTCTCTCTCTCACACACACACACACACACACACACACACACACATAATTAATTTTGCAGCCTCACTGGGAATAGCCATGCATGAAATCTAACTTTTTTTGTTTTCTGTCTGCCTTCATTCTAGGTTGATCGATAGATAACTAAAGCTTTTATTTGTTCTTTTATGAGAAGTTTATAAAACATGAGAAAATCGGCAAGAAAGATGACAACAAATTAACAATTTATAAGTGAGGAGACAAAAAAATAGAAGAATTGGTCACATAGATAGATAGATATTGGTAGAGAAGAGTTTTGATTTACTTATGATACTACCACTGTGTCTTTTACTTAATCAATCAGTCAACTGAGCTTGACAACTATGAATTAAAGAAAATAGAAGCCAAGTTAATGTATATAACAAACAAAAAATAAATAAATAAATAATAATAAAGATTGAAAAAAGATGATTTTATGTATGTATGTTTTACAGTAGGCGGAAGGGGTATCATTGTCACTTTTATGCATACTATTGATTTTTGCCACATCTTCATCTTTCCTTTGTTCAACCATCATCGCACAATACACTTGATAATAGTATTGATTTTATTATTTACCTTCTTCTCTCTCATTTTGGAAGCTCTTTTTTTCATTAATTGTAAAACTGACTGATTTGCAGGCTAATGAAAATTATGTTGAATTTTCGCCCTCATGGATCAACTTCAACTTTTTCTAGGTCTGCTGAACAGCTTCCCGCACCCAAATGGACACCATGAATTCAAAGAAAAGAAGAACATGAATCCAAAACCCAAATATCAAAGCATTCTTTGCTCCCCTCACCCCATGTCAACATTAAATTTGTCAAATCTTCATCCCTTGAAAAAGTGTTGATTGAAACATGGCCCAACTCATGCTGGGAAGATGCATATAGTGGATTCCCTGTCATTTACATTAAATGTTTTTTTATTCTTTTACTTCAATTTTATTTCTTTTTTTTTTTTTAAATTCTTTGTTTGAATTTGAGGTGATCAAAGAAAGGGGCTATCTAATAGTGAAGGTACCATTTCTCTCACTTCACTGGGGGCTTTTAAAAATTTAAAAAAATTTAAAAAAATTTAAAAAAATTTAAAAAAAATTAAAAAAATTAAAAAAAATTAAAAAATTAAAAAAATAAAAAAAAGGCAAATTTTTTTTTTTTTTTTCAAAATCAATTAATATAAAAAATAAAATAAAATTAAATAAAATAAAATAAAATTAATTTTTTTTTTTTTTTTTTTTTTTTTTTTTTGTTGATGGGTAATGAATAATGTGAATCAGGGTGGTCGGTCCACTTGATCAGAATACAAATTTATGATTTCATTTTAAATTTTCTTGTGAGATTTATGTTAAGTTGAAATGTGATGATGATACCTTTCTGCCCCACTGCACATATGTACTTATACATACCTGTTTTTTCTTTTCTCTTCTTTTTTTTTTGTAAGTGTGTGTGTGTGTGTGTCAGCCTGTATATACCCAGGACTGAGTAAAAAGTACTTTAAGTTATGTTAAACACATGAACTATACATGGGCATAATAATTAAGAGTACACAAACAGTATACATAAGTAAAATTATGATAATATACAAAATATGCCATTATAACACCTTATATACACGCATATATCCACCTCTTATAAGTCTTATGTACTTAATATTAAGTTGGAATATTTTAGGGTAATCTTAAGAACCTTAATTATAAGGCTACATAATTTTTAAGTACACTTAAAGCCGTTATTTTCACTGTTTTATGCAAAAAACAAGAAATGTGCTTTATTTCACTTAAAAGTTGACTATATGCGCTATAAAATTGAGAATATCAAAATTGCGCTTTGACAGATCAATTTGTCTCATTTAGGACTATTGATTGGGCTATTTAAATGCATAAAAATAACACTTTTCAAATTTGGTGTTTTTTATGCCAGAAATGGCTTCTGTGTACTGGCCACATACTGCCTACTTTTTTCCCATGTGAATAGCTTCATTTTTAGCAAAGTTAGCTTTTTCACACTATAATTACCCCACATTCTACGACCACTGTGGGGAAACACGCTAAAATAGGCAAGAGACACTTATTTAGTGTCCTAGCTTAATTAATAATGCATTGACCTTGTTTATATGCACTAATTTCATTAATAACCTTACTCTTGGCATCTTATTTCATCACAACACTTAAATTTGCCTGAATTTAGTCAAGGATTCACCCGTGCAAGCGCCTGCCAAGGAATGCATGTAGTTACCCCACATCTCACGCTCTTTTTTGGGTTTTTGGGTGGTTTCTCAGTCAATATTGGGTATTTTTGAATGGGAATTTCACATAGTATAATGTCAGGATTAGCTCCATTATTTCTACAGTGAATCCCCCTTATTATTAAGCTATTATTAACCTTAAAAATTCCCCTTTAGACTTTAATATTATTGTTTATTACGCATATACTCTCTTTTTATCTTATTTCTCAATTTTGATGGATTTTCCTTATTAATAGAGGGTTTCACCTGTTGTTACACTTCTAATTATGTCATGAATTACTGGGAATGTTGATGGGCATGTCTATTAGTTGTTTAGAGGCGTCATTAACTGTGTATTGGGTGGTACATCAAGGGAATCATTGGGTAACTCAGTGTGTATAAAAAGGGGAGGGTTTCTGGTTGTATTTCTTCATTCTTTATCATTACAATTTAACCAATATAACCAAATAAATTACAATACATATTAATTAGTACTTTTATAAGACTTTTGAATAGTATCTTAATTATTAAAATCTATTTTTCTACCAACTACAAAGATTGTAAGCCACATATAAAGATAGTGAGAACTTTATTACTGAGACCTTTATTTTTGATTATATTTTACTATTTGTTGGATTTATACTACAGTATTCATATAGGACCATTAAAATCTTCTAGAAAACTGACTATTCAAGCTAGTTCACATCCTTGTACTTGATCTCAGCCTGACAATTGGGGACCTTTCCTCAAGAATTCTGTTATAATCCAGTAAGTAAAAATTTCAAAGAAGGTACACGTAAATAAAATCCCTATATAAATATTTGAATAATTACAACAGGTTGGGGTCACTTATATAGTGATTTCAGAAAAAGAAGCCATGTTATATAATAAAATTGTGATATTGAATAAACAATTTTTACCACTAATTTAACATATAATTGTTCTTAGTGGGAGTCTGTCAATATACCAATTAAATTTGTGATCTTTGCAGATAATAACAAATTAAACTGATTAATTGTTTTTCTTTTAACAGGAATTTTAATCCTTTTCTATTGGTTTGTAATATTCATTTAATATTTGAAAAGAATCTTACTGACAGGTATTTTCTTTTTAAAATATAAAAACACGGCTACATATTGTAGACCAGATAAATCAAGTGACCACTTAAAAAGCATATTTGACTTTTGGCACTTAGAAATTCACTTCATACCAATAAGTAAGCAATAAAATTGTCTTCAGTGGTTGTCAGCCTAAATATCCTTAGGACTGAGTATTTCTTATGCTTAAAATAAGATAACCTTAAGTAGATTAAGCTTATATCTTAAAAATAAGGTTAAAATAATAATATATATTATTTTATTATATATATATAATTATTATTCTATTATATAACTTATAATAGTTTAAATAGCTTATCCATGGCCTAATAATATTTATTAAGGTGTTAATGGAGTCATAATATACTTATCTTAAGTGATATGAAGTAATTATTGACATACATAAGCTTATATTTATACATAAATCTCATATTCAGTGAAATATGCAGTATATTATGTATATTTAGGTATATAAGTGGGTTTTAGCCCCTTAATAGCCTATAAACTTTGTTTTTCTGCTTATTTTAGGTCATATGGACGAAATCAGTGGACTCACAACGCCTACAGAAGCATAGACACCTATATCAGGCGCATACACCCAGTTTGGACAACTAAAATTACTTCCTTGGATGGTTATTCATGGATTTATGGGTTGGAAGGATGTTTCTGGGTTAATGTGGATGCTTGAGGATGTTATTGGGGGCTTGGAAATTTTATTTGTTTCCTTTATATGCTTTTAGTTTCATTAAATCTCTTTTTGATTGTTTATTTTACCTGTTTCTTTATGGTATCCGCTTTTAACTGGATTTTCTATTTATGGTATGGATCAGTGTTATTATTAATAGTGATGGAGGGTCCTTACTGGAGGTCTTGGTGTTGAAACTGCTTGAAGTGGATGCCATGGGGAGGTGATGGGCCCTCACAGCGCTGTAATTGCCAGGGATAGCAGTGACATCATCTGGATTGAAGGTCTGTGCACTCCAGTGGATTTGGGTATAAGTAAGGAGGGATTTTGACGGTTATTTATCATCATTCAATTACTACAACTCCAAAAAACACTACTATACAATTATTAACATTTAAAAATATATTATAAAGCCATTATAAATTGATATTATCTTTATATAAGCTATAACTATATTTTATTCATCTATTTTCCACCACTAGCACGCATTTAAATCCAAGTATTGTGAGTTTTATTTGAGTATAACTATTTTATTAGTCTTCCCCTGAGGTTTAATCACTAAATCATTTATCAATAAGTAGTAGGACCATAAATAAACACTATTATATCATACTTATATACTAGAATATACTGACAGTGGTACTGATAAATACTGATAAAACTCATTTTGAAGTTTTCATATCTAAACTTTCAATTCTTTAGAAGAAATTCCACATAAAAATGTGTGACAACAATGACATTGTAAGTAATAAGGCAAAACCTTATAACTTAAGACCTAGAGCTGAAAGACCTGTTACAGGACATTCAAATGGAGGGCCAGGACTCTCCCATAATAAACAACACTTCTCCAATGTCTCTGGAGGAAAGGGAAAGTCTTTTAAAGCAAGTTTCAATAAAGAAAGTAAAAAATTAATTACAAGAACAAATTCACTCCCTATCCACCCTATTGAACACCTTGACAATAAGATTCAACAATATAGTGGACCAGATCAACAACCTGGAGAAAAGAGCAGCTCAAGGTTTCATCGAAGTCAACCAAGCTCTAGTGGACATAAAAGCTCAACCACCAACAGTGGCACCCACCAATTCCATAGCAACACCTCCAGCCCAAGAGGAGGATCAAAAAATCACAGTAAGCAAATGGAAATGGGATTGGTACACCCAAAATTACAAAAATCCTCAACAGCAGGGCTCCAGCAGTCACCCTTACAGGGGAAAGGCAAGGAGAGGCAGGGGAAGTGGGATAAGACCTTGGTAAGTCATCCAACTCCTCATAATCAATTGTATCAACCTGAAAATGAATTACTTATAGGTAATGAAATTGATAAGGAAATATTGGATATTATTGATAATGATTTAAAGGATTATTCATTTGAAAAAAATATGTTAAACTTGTCTTTACATGAGGACAATGTAAATAGTTTTATTGATCACCAGGATAATTCTACTAATATAAAAATGGAATAAAATGATGAGTCTTCTGAGTTTGACACAGAAAAAAAAGAATATTTTTTGAAAGAGAATACAATGGAATCAAAAATAATAAGTAAATTATTATTGAGAATTGAAAAATTGGAAGAGTTCTCAATAGAGTCAAACAATAATACAGAAAATGTATTATTACAGCTAACACAATCATTGAGTAATACAGCCAATAAATTAAAAATTATTGAAAATTCAAATGATGAATTAATCAATGAGAATAAAAGATTCAATTCTGAGATTAAAAATTTAGAAATTAAATTAGAACATACTCAGAATGTTATGGCTACCATTGAGGGACGTGTTAAATTATCTTTTTCAAATGTAAATGATACTCTGACTCATGTACCTGTAATAAAGGATAGGTTACAAAGAGTAGAAATAGATGTAGAAAACATATTGAAAAATAGTGAAAAAATAAGAGATAACACTTCTTATGTGGCAAGAGTACCTGTTTTCATGAAACACGCAAATGAAACACCAATGATGGAACATGAACATAGTGTCATGGGCTCTGAGAACAGTAAATCAGTAAAAGATTAAATAAATGAACATATTTCCAAAGTAAGTGAATTACTGAATATTCCTGAGGTTAGGGAAGCAAGAACTAACCAAAAAAACTGGCCTTAGTTAGATCAGTACCCTTCTTTTGACAGGGATTCAAAATCTGATTGGCAGCAATTCATACAAAGAATTGATAACTTAAAATTTTCATAAAAGTTACCTGATGAAGAAATTACTTCAAACTTAATATCTTTATTTACAGATGTGGCATTATTATGGTTTGAATCTGTATTGAGTGAGGGAATTAATTACACCTGGAATGAATGGAAGGCACTAATTGAAAGGCAATTTGGTGATCCAAAATTTAGAATCACTCAAAAAAGATTGTATGAAAGAGCCAGATATAATTCAAATTCTGGAGATAAACCCATGGTATTTTTAATGAATTTAATAAAAATCATGAAAGCCATAGATCCAAAAATGGATTATGAAGAGTGGAAAGAAAAGATAATATACAAGTTGCCTATATCAGTTAGAGAAATTATTGTAGCTATAACTGAAACTATCAGAGATACCTCTGGATTAATTAATATATGAAATGAGATATTATTAAACCACAAGTATGAAACCAAGTATAACAATTACAGACAAAGTGTTGACATGGTTAAACCTACTACAAGTAAATTGCCAGTGGAGAAGAAAAAACCTTCAGCTCCCCTTGTCCCTAAGAGACAGGAGAATAACACTTGTTACAAATGTAATGAACCTTGGGTAAAGGATCACACGTGTAAGAAGAGAATAAATGTTATTGAAACCTCACAGAATTCTGAACCAAGTAATCATGAAGATGAGAATGTGGAATCCAGTGAGGATTGCAAAAGTAAAATATCTTACAGTGACGATGAACATGAGATATTTGTATTAGAACAGGATATTATGTTCCTGAATGATGCTATACCTCTACAGACACATATTTAACTTCCATTGAGGAAGCTGAAATAATTAAAGATGTAGCTCATGATACTTACAAAATAACACCTATCAGAGCACCTTTTATTATTAAATGTGGAAAAGAAATGAATGCCATTCTTGACACTGGGGCTGCAGGTAGTGTAGTTTCAATTAAGACATTAATGAAACCTGATAGTAAGTACCAGGAAAAACTAGAACCTGTTCAAACAAAGAACTGGAGAGGTTTTGGTTCAATATTAAATCAAATTGGCAAATACAAAACTGCTGTATTCTTTAAATATAATAATGGATATGTTAGAGCAGTTTGTGAATTTGTAGTAATGGATAATAATAATTGTAGTGATTGGTTTATTATTGGAAATGATTTATTGATAAAATTTGGCATCAAACTAGATCCTGCAAACAGTTGCTTCACTATAGGCGTGAATGGTAAGAGAAAATTCAAAATATGTTCTGAAAACTCAGTGTATTCCATTTCTCCTAGAGAAGAACAACTGCAAGGTGGAAGAACCACCACTGAAATGGTTGAATTGGATAATGAAATCCAAAAGGCCTCTTTCAGTCCTCAACTCTCAAAAATTAAAGAAGAAAATATTTTGAGATTGATTAAATCATATCCTATGGCATTTGCTCACGGTTCAAATGAACTAGGATTGGTTAAATACCATGAGATGAAAATCTCTTTAAGTTGTGATTTGGATAATATTCCTGGCACCTTGAAAAAGAAACCTTACCCAGCTCCCCTGCAAAAAGGAAAGATATTGAAGACAACATAAAAATGTTGTTGTAAATGGGTATTGTTGAAAAAGTAGACACAACTCCTAATTATTGTGTCATTTCACCAGTATTGATCTCTTATGAAAAGGATAAGGCAAGATTATGCGGTGATTATAGAGCTCTGAATACATACACTCTAGATGATATTTACCCTCTACCAAGGATAGCTTCTATCCATGCTACCTTACAAGGAGCAAAATATATTTCCTGTCTGGATGGAAACAAGGATTACCACCAGATTCCTGCAGAAAAGAATTCTCAAAATTACTTATTAATAACCACACATATGGGTATATTTATGTATGTGAGAATGCCATTTGGCCCAAAAAATGTGCCTTCAGTCTTCCAAAAATTAATGGATAGTGTTTTCCATCAGGAAATGGTTGAAGGATGGCTTTTGGTCTATATTGATGACATCATAGTGTTTTCAAAAACATATGATGAACATTTAAATCACCTGGAAAGAGTCTTTCAAAAGATGGATAAAATAAAAATGACAATTGCATTAAAGAAATGTAAGTTTGGATTGCAATCCCTGAAAGTACTTGGACATGTTGTATCTGGATTACAAATTTGTGTTGACCAGAATAAGGTGGCAGCAATTAAAAACATTGGTATACCTAAAAATGTAAAAGAGGTTCAAAGTTTCTTGGGTATGTGTGGATATTATAGAAAGTATATTAAAAATTACCAATCCATTGCAGCTCCCTTACCAACATTAATCAGGAAAAATGAAGCTTTCATTTGGAATAATGAAAGACAACATGCCTTTAATAAATTAAAGGAATGTTTAATGTCAGCTCCAATATTGGGACTGTCATATTTCACCCTACCTTTTATCTTGTACACTGATGCAAGCTTCATAGGTTTAGGTGCTGCTTTACAGCAGAAACAGATAATAAATGGAAAATTATCTGAAGTAGTTATCTGTTTTATATCCAGGACCTTATGAAAAACAGAATTGAGGTATGGTGCCACACAGCTAGAATGTTTAGCCGTGGTGTGGGCTTTGGAGAAACTTCATTACTATCTGGAAGACCAGAAGTTTGAACTTATAACAGATTGCAGTGCAGTGAAATCATTACTAAACATGAAAAACCCTAATAGGCACATTTTTAAATGGCAACTAGCTATACAAGAGTACAGAGGAAGAATGACAATCACTCACAGAGAAGGAAAATTGCATTCTAATGTGGATTTATTATCCAGAATTTCTTTGCCAAATGATGCTGAAAACCCAGCTTATGTACCTGAAAATGAGGTTATACATATATTTGGGATTTATATAGTGGATTTAGAGGAAGAATTTATGCAAACTATATTGGAAAATTATTCATCTGATAAAGATTTGACTAAACTATCTACCATTCTAAATGATCCAACTAATGCCTCCATGAGTGCATTAATTAAAACCTTGCCTCCAAAGTATAGAAATTCGTTGGAAAAAGGTAAACTGTCAATTGAAGATGGATACATATATTACAGGAAAAAGTTAAGTAATGTAATAGTGATACCACCTTCTATGAAAGAGTTAATGTTAAGTACTTGTCATGATGACATCTTAGCTGGTCATTTTGACTTTAACAAAACATTAACTAGAGTTAAGAACACAGCCTGGTGGATAAACATGAACAAAGATGTACAAAAATACATTGCAACATGTGACTCTTGTCAGAAATCTAAAAGATTAACTGGGAAGAGATCTGGGTTGTTACAACAAATAGAGCAGCCAAAAGCTCCATGGGAAATAATAAACATGGATTTTGTAACTAGCTTGCCATTAGCATGAAAAGAAAGTTTCAATTCTTTCTGGGTAATAGTAGATAGATTAACAAAAATGTGTAAATTTATCCCTACCCATAAAGAGGTATCTGCAAAAGACTTGGCATTACTATGGTGGACTCAGATGATGAATACTTCTGGGTTCCCTAAAGCCATAATCTCTGACAGAGACCCTAAATTCACTTCAGAGTTCTGGACATCTTTGATGGAAGTATCAGGTTGCCAATTAAAATTGTCTACAGCACACCATCCACAAACTGATGGGCTGGCTGAGAGAATGATTCAAACTCAAGAAGACATGATCAGAAGATATTGTGCCTTTGGATTACAATACAAAGACAATGAGAAATTCACACATGACTGGGTAACATTAATTCCTGGCCTTGAATTTGCTTATAACAGCACAACTCATTCTGTAACAGAGAAGAAACCATTTGAACTCTGGCTGGGATATGTACCAAATACCCCAGTAAATCATTTAAATAAATTACCAAGGTTAGATATACACCCTGGTACTAAATCCTTTATTCATATGCAACAAATGTGTAGAAAGAATGCAGAAGAATGCATCCAATAAGCATTTGAATATGAAAAGAAAAGGTGGGATAAATCTCATAAAGAATTTGAATTCAAAAAGGGAGATGAAGTCCTCATATCAACACTACATTTTAACTTACAAGGTAATGTTAAATTAAAGGATCACTTTGTAGGAACTTTTGTAGTAAGCAAAATGGTTGGTAATAATGCAGTGGAAGTCATATTATATGCTCCATATGATAGGAAACATCCAGTTTTCCCTATCTCATTATTGAAACCTTACCATGCAAATGATCCTGACTTATTTCCAAAAAGAAGGGGAAGGCCTAAAAAGCAAACTGAAGAAATCATGGAAAAAGAAGAGATTGAAAAAATACTCGAGAAAAGAATCCTTACTAAAGAAAAAGGAACTGAGTATTTATTAAGATTTAAAGGGAAATCAAATGAATTTGATAAATGGATACCTGAAAAAGAAATTTCTAATTTATCCACCCTTCTTAAAAAATTTAAACAGAAATAAATTTATTTTCAACCAGCTGAGGGGTTAAAATACCAGTACTCATAATATTTTATTATGTTTTATTTCTTTAAAGTATAATCTTTAATGCTACAGAATTAATCTGAATACCTGAAATTAAACAAATAAATAAATAAAAATGTATAACTTATCATTTTTTTATTGTATTATTTGGGTGGGCAAGTGTCAGCCTGTATATCCACAGGACTGAGTAAAAATTACTTATAAGTTATGTTAAACACATGAGCTATACATGGGAATAATAATTAAGAGTACACAAACAGTATACATAAGTAAAATTATGATAATATACAAAATATGCCATTATAACACCTTATATACACGCATATATCCACCTTTTATAAGTCTTATGTACTTAGTATTAAGTTGGAATATGTTAGGGTAATCTTAAGAACCTTAAGTATAAGGCTACATAATTTTTAAGTACACTTAAAGCTGTTATTTTCACTGTTTTATGCAAAAAACTAGAAATGCGCTTTATTTCACTTAAAAGTTGACTATATGCACCATAAATTTGAGAATATCAGAATTGCACTTTGACAGATCAATTTGTGTCATTTAGGACTATTGATTAGGCTATTTAAATTCATAAAAATAACCCTTTTCCAATTTGGTGTTTTTTGTGCCAGAAATGGCTTCTGTGTACTGGCCACATACTGCCTGCTTTTTTCCCATGTGAATTGCTTCATTTTTAGCAAAGGTAGCTTTTTCACACTATAATTACCCCACATTCTATGCCCATTGTGGGGAAACGCACTAAAATAGGTGACAGGCGCTTATTTAGTGTCCTATCTTAATTAATAATGCATTGACCTTGTTTATATGCACTTATTTCATTAATAACCTTACTCTTGGCATCTTATTTCATCACAACACTTAAATTAGCCTAAATTTAGTCAAGGATTTACCCGTGCAAGCGCCTGCCAAGGACTGCATGTAGTTACCCCACATCTCACACTCTTTTTTGGGTTTTTGGGTGGTTTCTCAGTCAATATTGGGTATTTTTGAATGGGAATTTCACATAGTATAATGTCAGGATTAGCTCCATTATTTCTACAGTGAATCCCCCTTATTATTAAGCTATTATTAAACTTAAAAATTCCCCTTTAGACTTTTATATTATTGTTTATTAAGCATATACTCTCTTTTTATCTTATTTCTCAATTTTGATGGATTTTCCTTATTAATAGAGGGTTTTGCCCGTTGTTACACTTCTAATTATGTCATGGATTACTGGGAATGTTGATGGGCATGTATATTAGTTGTTTAGAGGAGTCATTAACTGTGTATTGGGTGGTACATCAAGGGAATCATTGGGGAACTCAGTGTGTATAAAAAGGGGAGGGTTTCTGGTTGTATTTCTTCATTCTTTATCATTACAATTTAACCAATATAACCAAATAAATTACAATACATATTAATTAGTACTTTTATAAGACTTTTGAATAGTATCTGAATTATTAAAATCTATTTTTCTACCAACTACAAAGATTGTAAGCCACATATAAAGATAGTGAGAACTTTATTACTGAGACCTTTATTTTTGATTATATTTTACTATTTGTTGGATTTATACTACAGTATTCATATAGGACCATTAAAATCTTCTAGACAACTGACTATTCAAGCTAGTTCACGTCCTTGTACTTGATCTCAGCCTGACAATGTGTTTGTTTTATCTTTTATGTACTACATATGTATAAATCACATTCCCTGGAAAATAAGGCTGGTGTTAATTTGAATCTAGCCTTGGTTGGCTTTTTTTTTCTCTTAATGACTGGTCTTAAGATATTAGTTGATTATATGTTTGAAATTTTAATCAAACCTGTTTTCTTGTCAGATTGACATATTAGTCACACTGGACACATCAAATCAACTTATCATGCTGCATATTATGATTATATTTATTTATATTTTTTGAAAGGTAAGACATCAAATCTTCTATTTCTTTACTTGAAGTCATTATGATTGTCAGCCTGGTTATACCCAGGACTGAGTAAATTAAGCATATAAAATATGCTAGACACATGCAACAGGAATGTGTAGAACTTTCAAGTATATATAATAGGGGGTATCAAAGTTAGAAATTAGAAATTATTTAAAAGGCATTTCACAACACAAAAAGAAAGCCACAAACTTGACATTAAATTTCAATAAAAAGGTGTTTTGGAGGCACAAGATGTCATATTTTAAAAAATAGTGATGGTTGATTTGGTGGAAAAAAGAGGTATTTTGAAATAGAAGATTTCTAACTTTGATACCCCCTAATAAGTATACATAAGTGAAATAAGTCATATACTACAGTATATGCCAAATAAATACCTTTATACATGCATATACTCACCTATTATAGGTCTTATGTACTTAATATTAAGTGGGAATAATGTAAGGTAGTCTTAAGAACCTTGAAATTAAGGGTACATAATTTATTAAGTGGTCTTAAGTTGCTTTTTACATTACTATGTTGAAATAATTGATAAATGTGCTATAAATCTCTTAAAAGCTGGATAAATGGGCTATAAATTTAATAATATTCAAAACGTGCTTTGACAGATCAACTTGCCTTATTTAGTGCAATCAATTTGGCTACTTTTTAGTCTTAAAATAAGACTTCTAAAAATTGATGTTTTTTTATGCTAGAATTAGCTTATGTGTTTTGGCCTTAAGCTGCCTGCATGTATCCCACATGCATCTCTTCATTAATTCAAAAGTTAGTAATTTCATGCTAAATTACTCACTGCAGTATATGCACCAAATGTGTAATGACACCAAAATAAGCAGGAGGTGCTTATTTAGTGTCCTAGTTGCATTACTCATGCATTGACCTCATTATATGCACTAATTAATGCATTAGCCTCAAGATCAACACCCACAATTCACCATCATGCCTAAAATTGCCTGAATGCACTAAATTACTCAAGGATTTACCTGTGAAAGTGCCTGCCAAGACTCTTCAATCAGTTACCCCACATTCCACATCCTTTTCTGGTTTCTCAATGGGTTTAAAGAATATATTGGGTATTTTCAAATGTGAATTTCAATGGGAAAAATTGTTAAATTTAGTGTTGAATTTTTACTCTTGATCCTCTTAAATTGGGTTTATTACTTTAGTCATTTTTCTTTCTTTTTCAAGGTAATTTATTAAAAGAATCACATGAATATATTCTGTTTTTCGGTTATTACTTCATTAGCAGGTATCAAAGTTAGAATTGTGCAATTATTTAAAAGCAAGTTCACAACATGAAATGAAAGTCACAAGCTTGACATTAATTCTCATTTTAAAAGTGTTTTGGGGACACAATATGGCACATTTTAAAAGATGATCATGGTTTATTGGTTGGAAAAAAGTGGTATTTTAAAATAGAAGATTTCTAACTTTGATACCTCCTATTGTGATAGATTAGTGCTTGTTATTCTTAAATTTTGGCATGTGACATGGTTCTTCTTTTATGAGGAGAAATTTCTTTGGTTAATAGGCCTCTGAAACTTCTTGAAGTGGACACCATGAGAAGATGAGCACCCTCAAAGTGCTGTAATGGCTAGGGATAGCAGTACAGGGGGTCTGGGAAACAAGGGGTGGACACCAGGGATTTATGGGTTTAAAAGAAGGAGGTTTTTGGGCTATTATTCTACATTCTTTACTTCACCTTTATAATATATAACCATACAATTAGAAATCATATTCATAAGTACTTAAAAAGTCTTTTAAATATTGTTTTAAATTATTATGGGGTATCAAAGTTGAGGGATCCGCAATTAGGGATCAGGATTTTTTTTCCTGGGATCAGACATTATTAATTGTGGAAGATTCTTATCCACTAGCCCGAAGGTTAGTGGATAAGGAATCCACAATAATGCATTATCCTGCCTCTTATACCCCAATTTCCATTCCTAATTCCTGTTCCCAAACTCATCACATCCATGATGGTTTTTAAGAAAGTCACATGATTTAGAATTGCTGATGCCATCCTTAAGTCTTTCCTCACTCTATGATACTTAATTTTGGTGGCAAAAGCTTAGAATTTTTTCTCATCCTTATGTGTCCCTTCACTCTATGCTACTTAATTTTGGTGGCAAACACATAACATTTTTTTCTATTTACACACCCCACCTGCTCAGTTGGTGTAAAATTCCTACTTCCCACTCATCATCTAAACCTTCTACCAACAATAATAAAGTATCTCTCTACTAAGAAGCAAATTTACTCAGCTATGAATGCTATCACTTTAACTTTAGCTACTAAATCTGATTCTGACTTGGGTTTGGAAGACACTTTAGCTTACATGTATTTTCAATGATCTTTATAAAGAAGAGTATCCCAAAACTGCACAAGCTCTCCCCTCCCTTGAATCACAAAAAATTCTTTCCACCAGCATATGCTCTGACATTATGCCAATCACCCTCCAACATTTTGAAACACAACTCTTTTAATTTTTTTAATACTCTCCAGATTTTCAGCTTGTGTGCTTTATTCACTTGTTTTTGTGTTTTTGTTTTTTGCATATTCATTTTTATTTTGAATTTACGCTGAATGTTTCTTTTTTGGATGTCTCATTTGTTTTCATTCACCAGCCCAACATGAAATCACATATTTTCTGAAATTGCATAATTTTTCACTGTTTCTTTTTTTCATTCATCCCTCATATCATTTCCTTCTCTCTTCAAACATCCCTCAAACCATTTGGTTTTTTTTTATTTTCTCATCTCATCTCTCCAGGTAATTCATTTTATTTATTTTTTTGATTTTTTGATTGCTAATTATATATTTTTTTTGTTTTTTTATGTTTTTCTTTTTCTTTTTTGTATCTAAATTTTTTTTAAGTGGTTATTTTTGATTTTTATGGTAAAATTAACCTTTTTTTTCTCTCCCTCTTTTCTTTCTTTTTTAGCTCCATCACCCTACTCATCATTCCTCCTTGGCATGGTCATTATCCCCCCTTTCCCCTATTACAAATTTTTTGGTTCCATGTCATTTAAACACATACATTCCACATTCTTAATGTATTTCACTTACTCCATATTCATTTTCCCCCAAATTCCAACATCATTCTTTCTTGCTCTATTTTTCCTAATTTTCAATAAAGGTAAGTTTCATCTCCTTTTTTTAACTAGATGATATCTCTTTCCTTCTATGAAAATTTCATACTTAAATATATGCATGACCCTTATCTGGATAACAGTGGACTTATTAAACTCTTCTGGTTCTCATCTCCATTACCACTTTTAAAGTTTTGTAAAATTTTGAAAATCAGACTCAGAATTAGGGCTGGGTTTATATAAATCTAATGATCTTTTGAGTAAAAATTCTCCTGAAGACTACCTTTCATTTCTCACAAACAGATTTGATTTTGGTTCAGTGGTTCCTGAGATATTGACCTTTAAATTTGAGCCTTTTTTTCACAATTTAATTTTTTATTTCATATTTTTATGTAATAATTTAGGGTTAGGTTTATTTAAATCATAAGTCCTTTATCTGAAAATTCTCTTGAAGCCTATCTTTTATTTTACACAAACAGGTTTGAATTTTGTTCAGTGGTTGCTGAGATTTCGACCTTAAAAGTTGAGCCTTTTTTTCCAAATTTTACTTAATTTATTTTATGTTTTTATATTGCATAAATAGAGAATAAGGCTTCTGAAACTCTTATCTGATGATTATCTAGGCTTATATCTCAATCTTGTTGGAATTTACATCATCAATTTTCAAATTATTGTGCAATTTTGAAAATAAGAGTCAAAATTAGGGTCAGGTTTTTTCAAATCTTATGTTCTTTTAGATGAAGATTCTTCTGAAGCCTTTATTTCATCTCCAAAAAATGGATTTGAATTTGGTTCAGTTGTTACTGAGATATTGACCTTTAAAGTTGAGCCTTTTTTCTAAATTTCACTTAATTTATTTCATGTTTAGACCAGGATTTTTTAAAGGCTCTTCTCTTGGTATGTCTGATAATATATGTTTCACTCTTAAAATAATTTCACTCATTTTATTTCCATAGGCATCTATTTTCTAACTAAAAAATTATCAAAAGCTGAAAAAGATGATGATTTTTATTTATGGGACACCTTACCTTCTTTTAATACTTTTTCTTGCTTTTTGCCTCAAAAAACTCTGTAATAAAGCTTTCAAAAATAATCATCAACTTGCTACCAAAGTTGGAATACTGAATTGGTGTGACCCAGTATGGGAAGAAATTAGCAACAGATATCTTCTATTTTTAAATGTTATTATTACTCATTCAGGATTCCACAATAAGATTCATATTAAAAGGAATGACACCAATTATCTTACTTTTGGAATTTTCTCATATATCAATCCAATAACTGGCCAACCAATACCATCTTTAGCTAAAATAAAAGGATATGGCTTATATCTTCCAGACCATCAGTGCATCATTGAATTTGGTTTGGGAAATGGTGTGATTGAAACAATTTTGAACTCTTTTCAGGATCATCACCAAATGACCAAAGCTCCACCTGGCTTGGAATCTTGTCAAGAGTTCACACATTTTGGATGTTCGTTTCAAATCAGTCAAAAATTAATCCACCAAAAAAACAAGGTAAAAAAAGAAAGTAAATTTAACAAATATAAAAAAACTTTATGTAGATCAAAAAAGTATGGGGATGAGTAGAGTCATCAAATATTTTTTATTTTTTCAAAAATTTTTTATAAATAACTCTTATATTTCAAATTCCTAAAATAAAGTAATGGGCCAAAGACCCTGTGTTGTATAAATGGGAATCATGAAAAAATTTATTTGTTTCATGAGGTTCCTTGGCCTACACTTGTGGAAAGTCCCAAACATTTGTTTCTAGATTTTATCCACATTTTGGCTAGAGGAATTGTCATTACTTTAAAACTAGGGATATTGATATATATTAGTTGTTTATATATTGATTTATGTAATTATATTGAATTTTGATGATTCCCACCCCTTACTTCAATAAAATTCAGGGGGGGTATTGCTAAATTTTCAAATCTGACATGTAAAATTTTTGACTTGTAAAAATTTTGGTGATACCCACCCCTTACTTCAATCAAATGCAGGGGGGGGGGGGGTATTGCCAAATTTTCAAATGTGACTTGCAAAATTTTTGACCTTAAATTTTGGTGATACCTGTCCCTTACTTCAATAAAATGCATGGGGGATTATTGGCAAAATTTCTTATAAGACTTGCTAAATTCTTGACTTGAAAGGATTTTGGAGATACCCATAAAATGTGGGAGGTAGTAATTCTAAATTTTCATAAGACTTTCAAGATTCTTGACTTGAAAGAATTTTGGTGATACCCACCCCTTACTTCAGAAAAATGCAAGGGCGGGATTGGCAAATTTTCAAATGAGACTTGAAAATTTTATTTAAAAAAGAATTTTTAAAATTAAAAGACAAAAATTCAACTAATGATAAATAGACAAATGAAATACAGGAAATTATTGTAAAATTTTATGTACAAATAATTATGAATAGTTGAAGCATGAAAGAAATAAAACACACTAGTCATTAAAAAATTCATTAGACATTCAATTTCCTCATGAGATTTATTGGCTTTAACACATTCTATTAAAAAAAATTTCTTCTTTAAATTTTCTTCAAGATCATGCTTAAATTTAATATGTTCCATTAATTTTTGATGCTTGAGTGTTTTCTCCTCTTTATTTTATTTTTCAATACTAAGAGTTAGCTCAAATTTCTTCTCCTCCAAGTTTTGTGCCCTATCTTCCCTTCTTAAAGAAAGCTTGTATTGTTTCTTTTTAAATTTGAGAGTATCTCTTGCAACTTCAACTTTACCTAGAGTGAAAAGGAATATTAACAAAAGAAAATAAAAGCCAACTTAATTATTTAGAGTTATGCCATCACTTACCAGATTCACATTTCTCCAAAAAATCATCAATGAAAGAAAAAGGGGTTTGGGAAAAACTATCTCTGTTTTTCTTTCTTTGACTGTTGAAGCTCAAAGTAGTTCAAGGTCTTTGCTTTTTTTGGAGGTAAAATTTTCCTCTTCATCATTGATTCTAGCTTCAGACTCACTTTCTTGAGGATCCTGGGTTTGTTAATTAGCCTTTTTAATAATAAAAAAATTAAAACAACTAGACAAGAAATAAAGACTTACTGGAGTAGGATAATGTTGGTTTATAATAATATAAGGATATATTAGAAAGCTATCTAGATTTGTTGAATTTAGAGCAGGGGAGGCTTGAGTGGAGGAAGAGGATGGTAAAAGATTTGTTTTGATATCATGTTCAGAGATAGAATCTTCACCATCCAACATTTTTGCAGGATTAACATCAGCTCAATTTTCAAAAATAGAATCCATCTCTTTAAAGTAAGGACATAAAGATTCAATTTTATCATCTATGGATTTTATGCCCTTACTGATATTGATGTGGGTAATACTAAACCCAGTGGAAGATGAAAGAGTCTTTGCCTTCTTGTATTTGGCTGAGTAATTCTTGAAACATTCAGACATCTGTTTAGGTAAATGATCTATCCTTCCATTGGTTTTATTCCATAATTTGTTGGCCATTAGTAGATAACCATTAACTTTTGATGCGGGGGGCTGTCCTACTTTAGTTGAATTTTCAGTACCAAAACAAGAATTATATTTAGATTTAGTTTTCAGCCAGTTGATAAGAATGAGACAATCATCTTTTTTTAGCTGAACAGTCTTTAATTTCTCAGCTGAGCGGGGGAAAGAGGGAGTAGCGCAATTTGAAGAGCAACTGGAGGAAGGCTGCCTTTGAGAAGATATATGATGATGGGGCATGTTAAAATAATTGAAAATGAAAAGGGGAAAAAACAAGCAGATAAGATAGCAAGGTGTTCTGAATGGAGAGAATAGACAGGATGAGATGAGAATGGGAGTGCGCAGAAAGGTAGAAGGAATATCCAGAGAGTAGTCAAAGATGTGGTTATGAATGAAAGTAGGCCAACTTGTGGTTATGACAGAAAGTTGTCCAAATTGTGGTTATGAAAAATTGAGTAGAAAAATGTTGGATAAGAGGTCAAATTTGACATGTAAAATGTCCAAAAACCCAATTGTTAGCAAAAATAACTGTGGAAGATAATTGGGGTATAAGGATTTTTATCCACAATTAATTTAATTGCAGATTGGTAAACTTTGATACCCCCTATTAGCTTTTTTTCTACCAACTTTAAGCTTTAAAACATTTAAATAAGTGAGATTAAATTGCCTTAGACTTAAATATTGAATTTTGTTGAATACTTTATTAGACCTGGACAACTCCAATTCATACTGGAACATTTAAATCTTCTATCTAACTGAATAAATCAAGCTATTCACATCTCTTTAACTGATGTTAGCCTGACACACATACTCCTCCACAACCTTCAAAACTCAAAAACTCAAAATTTAAAAAAACTTAAAAAATTCCAATTCTAAGAAATCTTGAAAAATTTGACCAACATGTTGTAGGTTTTGAACATGATTGTCAGCCTAGGTATTCCCAAGACTGAGTATTTCTAATTTTTAAAATAAAATAACCTTAATTTCATTAATCTTATAAGTTAAATATATGGTTATGATACTTACATATATGGTTATTATACTTATATATATGGTTATTATACTTATATATATGGTTATTATACTTATATATATGGTTATTATACTTATATATATGTTTATTATCCTATTATATGGACTTATATTAGCTTAAATAGCTTATCTTTAGCCTCATAATACTTATTAAGGTAGTAGTGTGCTCATAATATGCTTTTCTTAAGTGATATTAAGTAATTAGACACATACATAAGCTTATATGTATGTATAAACTTCATATTCAGTGAAATACGCTGTTATACTATGCATATATAGGACTATATGCAGGTTTGACCCTTTATATAGCCTATAAGATTTATTTCTCTGCTTATTTTAGGTCATATGCATGTATTCAATAGATTCCCAATGCCTTCACAAGTATACACTCCTTTCACATATGCATATATCCAGTTTGGACAACTTAATTTGCTTCCTTCAATGGATTTTTACAGATTTATGGGTTGGGATATAATTACTGGGTCAATGTGGAGGCTTAAGAATGTTATTTGGGGCTTTTACAGGTGATTTGGCTCCTTTATATGCTTTGGGTTTCATTTTATTCTCTTTGGATGAGTTATTTTACCTGTTTCTTTATGATATCCACTTTTATCTGTTTTCTCTATTTATGGTATAGGTGTATGAAATCATTAATTGTGATGGAGGGTCCTTACTGGAGGTCTGGGTGTTGAAACTTCTTGAAGTGGATTCCATGGGGAGGTGATGAGCCCTCACATTTTTTTATTTCTGGGTATAGCAGTGACATCATCTGAATTGAAGGTCTGTGCACTGCAGTGGATTTTGGTGTAAGTAAAGGAGGATTTGGAAGATTATTGGAAATCACTTACTTACTACACATAAATAAAAAAAATATTATTATATAAAAATATATTTTAAAGCCTTTATAAATTTATTTTATCTTTATACTAGCTACAACTATCTTTTATTTGTCTTTTTTCCACCACTAGCATGCACCAATTCAAATATTGTGATTTAACAATTGAGTATAACAGTTTCATAAGCCATTCCCTGAGTTTTAATCCATAAATCATTTATTATTAAGTAGTCTGACCATTAATATTTTACTGTTAAATCATAATTATTAACTAGCATTTACTGACAATAATTTACACCTTTAATTATTATTATTATTATTATTATTATTATTAGGGAAATGTAAGAGAGAGATAAATCTACATTTAACCCTGCCTGTCTCTCCCCCCAAAAAAAATTGTAAAAATAGGGGGTATCAATGTTCAGGGATCTGCAATTAAATTAATTGCGGGTAAAAATCCTTGTACCCTAATTATCTTCTGCGATTATTATTGCTAATAATTGGGCTATTAGACACTTTACGTGTCCAATTCCACCTCTTATCCAACATTTTTGACTCAATTTTTCATAACCACATCTTGGACAACTTTCTGTCATAACCACATGTTGTACAACTTTCTGCCATAACCACATCTTGGACTACTCTCTGGATATGCCTCATGGATGTGATGAGTTTGGGATCAGGCATTAGGAATGGAAATTGGGGTATAAGAGGCAGGATAATGCATTATTGTGGATTCTTTATCCACTAGCCCTGGGGCTAGTGGATAAGAATCTTCCACAATTAATAATTTCTGATCCCGGGAAAAAAAATTCCTGATCCCTAATTGTGGATCCATGAACATTGATACCCCCTAATATGTGTATAAAGCATACCATTAGGGAGTCTCAAGCCTTGCCAAACATGCCTAGTGTGTTTCATTAAAAAAAACACCACACAAACATGCAATGAAACATGGCTCATTTGGTACTTGGGGTCTCAAACATGAGGTCAAATTCATCCTACTTTTGTACAATTTTCTCAACCACAATTCTTCCCACAAGTACCCACATCCTCCCAATCAATTATGCATTGCCTTACTTCCATCCTAACCCATAAACGTCACCTGACATCTCTTCCCTCCCCATTATTTTCCAAATCAGACTTTTCTTCTTCACACCACATTAAGTCTATTACTTTTTATTCCTTTCTTTATCAAATTTTCCTTCTTCAATTTCTATCCTCTCATACTCCTATTATTATCTAAGGCATAATAAATATAATCAAGTGCCAAAACTTGCTAAATCTCATACAAATAATAAAGAATTTCCTTTAAATTGTTTTCTTGACTCTCCTGATTTTGAATTACCAACTGCATATTCTGACATTGAGCTTGATGAGCCCATGGTAGTAAGCTTAAACTACTTTTGTTATTATTTTTTCTTTTGTAATGCTTATTTACTCACCATGTATTAACCAGAACTAAGGCTCATCAAATCATAAAATTTTCAAGGAAGTAACTGTCAATAAAAGGTTATATGATAAAGAATCAACCCCTTCTAGCAAAAGACTAAAGAAAAGGGCTTCTGCTATTTTATGGCTTCATTCAAAATGACATGATGATTTTTTTTTTTTTTACAAATTTAGATAGATTGTTTAGATTTAGAGAGGGATAAGGTTAGAATTCAAAGAGAGGACAGTGAAAAATTTAAAATTGATAATTTTCATTTTTTTGTCTAATTAAACTACCAATAACTAATAACTTGGATGCTACTCCCTCTATCATACTTTCAATATTTCTATCAATTAGGGGGTATCAATGTTGACTGATCCACAATTAAATTAATTGTGGATAGAAATAATTATACCCCAATTATTTTCTGCAATTATTTTTGCTAATAATTGGGTTATTAAACCTTTTACATGTCAATGTTCACCTCTATCTGACATTTTTATCCTTAATTTTTCATAACCACATCTTGGACAACTTTCTGTATGTGCCAGCCTCCCTAACTTGCTATGCACTCCCATCCTTCCTATTCATTCTATCCATTCAGAACCCCTCCCCATCTCATCTGATTGTTTCTTCTCCTTATCATCTTCAAATATCTTAACATGCCTTGTTGTCATAGATCTGCTCAAAGGCATCCTTCCCCCAGTTATTCTTCAAATCCCATTATTCCCTCTTTCCCCCACTCATCTGAGAAATCAAAGATCATTCAGCTAAAAAAAGGTGACCATCTCATACTTATCAACTGGCTTAAAACCAAAACTAATTATGATTCTTGTTTTGGTACTGAGAATGCAACTAAATTAGGACAGCCCCCTGCATCAAACATCAATGGATATCTTCTAATGGCCAATGAATTATGATATAAGACAAATGGAAGGATTAATATTTTACCTTAAAAGATGTCTGAAAGCTTCAAGCACTATAAAGCCAAATAAACAAAGGCTAAGACTCTTTCATCTTCCATTGTTTTTGGTATGAAATTGAATGCTTAATGAAAATGTTTGATGACTAGTTTTTTTTATTTTGTACATATTTCATTCCAATTTTTTAAGAAAGTTTTCTTGATAGAATGAATTAGAGCTAATAAGTCTTTTGAGGAAATTGACTGCTTAATGAAAATGTTTGATAACAAGTTTTTTTATTTTTTTTGTTCATATTTCATTCCAAATTTTTTCAAGTCAAAAATGTTACACATCTTATTTGAAAATTTGACAATAACCCCCCCCCCTGCAATTTACTCTAGGAGGGGGTAAGGATTCCCAAATTTTTATTTTATTTCATAAATAATTAGGTAAATCAATTAAAAAAGATAATCAACCAAGTAAAGTAATCCCAAACACTATCTGCCAATGATTTCATGAGTAAAGTCAAATAAAAAATATGACAATAATGGTATTATGAAATCATTCATAGAATATAATTGAATGAACACCTTCATACAGCACAAGGGCTCAATGGTAAAATACTTAAATTGATTAATTATCTTGAATAACTGATAAATTAAAAATTTAAGAAATAAAATAAAAATTTGCAAATTATTAAATTACAGTATATAGAACCCTTCCCTAATGTTTTAGCAACCATTCAACCTTCACCCCTTACCTTACTTACCTGGTTTATCAAACTTTGATTGATCTGAAAAGAACATCCAAAATGAGTTAACTTTTCAGAAAATTCTAATCCAGGAGGTGCCTTAGTATTTTGATGATTATCTCTTGAAAAAATTCTAAATCACTTCCATAATTCCATTTCCTAAACCAAAGTGCATGATAAATTTATGATCTGGAAATGATAGTCCACGGCCTTTGATTTTAGCAGGTGAAGGGATTGGTCTTCTAGTAATAGGATCAATATAACAGAAAAGACAAAAATTAAGTATATTAGAATCAGTTTTTTTAACATGGCTCTGGCTATGAGATCCTCCATACTTGATGATAACATTAGAACAAAAAGTTATAATCCATACTGAGTTCAACCCATTCCATATCTGTCTGATTGGGAAGTCCAGCTTTCTTGGCCAGTTTATGATTAGATTGAAATGCACAAATATATAATTTTTTCAAGAGATTTCCCAAGAAATAATTGGGTGATCTTAACCTTTAGGATATAAAAGCCTATATAATCATCAGATAGGAGTTTCAAAATACTTATTCTCTATTTATGCAATATAAAAACACAAAATAAATTAAGTGATATTTGGAAAAAAGGCTCAACTTTATATTCAATATCTCAGGAACCACTGAACCAAATTCAAATCTGTTTATAGGAAATGAAAGATAGGCTTCAGAAGAATCTTCAGTTAAAGGACATGTTATTTGAAAAAATTTAACCCCAATGTGTTACATAAAAACATGAAATAAAAAAATTTAAATTGGAAAAACAAGGCTCAACTTTAATAGTCAATATCTCAGCAACCACTGAGCCAAATTCAAATCTGTTTGTGGGAAATGAAAGCTAGCCTTCCAGAAAATCTTTATTAAAAAGGGAGTTAGATTCAAATAAACTTAACCCTAATTCTGAGTATTATTTTCAAAATTTTACAAAAACTTGAAAAGTGGTAATGAAGATGAGATCAAAAGAAGTTTTATAAGTTTACTGTTATCCAGATAAGAGTCATACATATATTTAAGTATGAAGTTTTCATAAAAGGAATGAGATATCATATAGGCATGAAAAAAAGGAGATGAAACTTACCTTGATTGAAAAGTAGGAAAAATAGAGTGAGAAAGATTGATGTTGGAATTGTGGGGAAATTGAATATGGAGTAAGTGAAATGCATAAAGAATGTGCAATGTATGTGTTTTAATGAAATGGAACCAAAAAAAAAGTGGAATAGGGGAAAGGAGGAAAAGGGGGATAATGACCATGCCAAGGAGGGATGAAGAGTAGGGTGATGGAGCTAAAAGAGAAAGTAAAGAGGGAGAGAGAAAAAAAGGTTAATTTTACCATTAAAATCAAAAATAACCACTTGGAAAAAAAATTTAGATACAAAAAAAATTATAATTAGCAATCAAAATATCAAAAAAAAAAATGGATAAAGTGACTTAACTGGAGAGATGAGATGAGAAAATAAATGAAACCAAATTGTTTGAGGGATGTTGTAGGAGAGGAGGGAAAAGATATGAGGAATGAATGAAAAAAGAAACAGTGAAACATTATGTGATTGCAGAAAATATGTGATTTCATGTTGAGCTGGTGAATGAAAACAAATGAGACATCCAAAAAAGAGTCATTCACCATAAATTCAAAAAAACAATTAATATCCAAAAAACAAAAACACCAAGCCAAGTGAATAAAGCCCAGAAGTTGAACATTTGGAGAGTATGAGAAAAAAAAATTAAAAGAGTTGTATTTCAAAATGTTGGAGGATTGTAGGAATAATGACAGAGTGTATGCTTGTGGAAAAAATGTTTTGTGATTCAAGGGAGGGGAAAGCTGGTGCAGATCTGGGATCCTCTTCTTCATAAAGATTATTGAAAAGACATGTAAGCTAAAGTGTCTTAAAAACCCAAGTCAGAATCAGAGTCAGCCGCTAAAGTTAAAGTGATAGAATTCATAGCTGAGTGAATTTGCTTCCTAGTAGAGAAGTGCTTCATTATTTTTGCAAGAAGAGGTTGTTGGTAGATGTTTTAGATGATTAGTGGGAAGTGGGAATTTGCCACCAAATGAGCAGGTGGGGTGTGTAGATGGAAAAAAATGTTATGTGTTTGCCACCAAAATTAAGTATCATAGAGTGAAGAGACACATAAGGATGAGAAAAAATGTTATGTGTTTGCTACCAAAATCAAGTAGCATAGAGTGAAGAGACACATAAGGATGGAATCTGCAGTAATATGTCATGTGACTTGCTTACAAATCAATCATAGATGTGATGAGTTTGGAATCAGGAATTAGGAACGCAAGTTGGAGTATAAGAGGCGGGATAATGCATTATTGTGCAATACTTATGCACTAGCCCCAGGGCTAGTGCATAAGAATCTTCTGCAATTAATAATGTCTGATCCTGGCAAAAAAAATTCCAGATACCTAATTGTGGATCCCTGAACATTGATACCCACTATTATGTTCATAAATTGGTCTTTTGCCTTTGAGTTATCACTTTCTTACATTTGTTCTCAATTACTATCTTCATTTTTGGATTCTTTTTTGGGTGCAAATCACCACATTTTTTCCAAGTCAAAATAAATTTATGTCAAAAAAGTTTTTTTGGTTAATACCCTCCCATGCTATTCACCATAGAAGGGGGTGGAAATCACCAACTTTTTTCCAATTCAAAAAAATATATTGATTTGGTAATACCCTCCCCTGTTTTTCATTAAAGTAGGGGCCTAGATTACCAAATTTTAAGTTCATTCCACAAATTAACATGTAAACAAGTCATATAAGACAATTAGAAAACCTAAATAAATGACAATTTAAGTAAAAATGTGAGTGGAAATCATATGTGACCAAACTCAATGAAGTCAAACACAAGTGTATACATAAACCTCATGAAGAAAAAAATGTTCCCATGATTTCCATCATACAACACCCAGCCTGATGGCTTATTAATTTAAGGAAGTAAATTATCATATATGACTTTTTAAATTTTATTCATGAAATAAAAATAAAACATGGCAACCTATATTATACCTCATACTTTCTTGGGATACCTAATGTTTTATTTTTTACATTAACTTTGTTTCTTAAATTTTGAATCTTGTTGACCAACTCTAGATTTTCATCCATTTTTATCTAAAAAAAAATGCACAGAATAGAAATCTAAACAAAAAATAATAATAAACTTGAATAAAACATACCCAGAATAGTTCAAGAAGTCACCAAAAAAAAAAAAAAAAAAAAAAAAAAAAAAAAAAAAAAAAAAAAAGTTAAAAAAAGTTTTCAGAAAAGTTGATGAATGTTCCAAAAAAAAAAAAAAAAAAAAAAAAAAAAAAAAAAAAAAGAAAAAAAAAATAGTGTCCAAAAAAGTGCCAAAAAAAAAAAAAATAAATAAAAAAATAAATAAAAAATAAAAAAAAAAAACACCTGAACATCACTTTAAAATCCTTTTCAAACATTTACAAATAGTGTTCAAATGGTTCCAAATACTTTGCAACGGTTTCAGTGAAATAAAGGACCTAAAACAGCCAAAAAAAAAAAAAAAAAAAAAAAAACACCTAAAAAAAACACCTAAAAAAAACACCTAAAAAAAATCACTGGGAACTGCTTGGAAAACATTTCAAAAATGTGTTTTAGCAGAAAAAAAAAAAAAAAAAAAAAAAAAAAAAAGATCAAAGATCAAAGGTTTCCCAAACACACCTTTTAAAACAAGTGGACCAAATGGTTTCTGAATGATTCTGAAAGTAATGTAGTAAAACAAAAAAAAAAAAAAAAAAGCAAAAAAAAAAAAAAAAAGCAAAAAAAAAAACAAAAAAAAACAAAAAAAAAACAAAAAAAAAACAAAAAAAAAAACAAAAAAAAAACAAAAAAAAACAAAAAACAAAAAAAAAAAACAAAAACAAAACAAAAAAAAAACAAAAAAAAAAAAAGGCCAGATAGGTGGTTTTTTTATATTTTTTCCTTAGTTCTTGTGAACAAACTGACAGATGTCCATAGTTCAAGGAGGAAAAACCTAAACATGACCTTTAAAAAAAAAAAAAAAAAAAAAAAACACCCAAAAACATCTAAAAAGCCAGTCAATCAAGAATAAAAAAAGAGTAAGAACCAAGAAAAGAAAAAAAAAAAAAAAAGAAAAAAAAAAAAAAGGAAAGGAAAAAAAAAGGAAAAGGAAAAGGAAAAGATCAATCATTTTTTAAAACAAAAAAGATGATTAATAAAAAAAAATAATAATAAAAAAATAATAAAAAAAAAAAAAAAAAAAAAGACATTTCAATCAGCAATTAAATTATAAAAAATGAGAAAGTGACTTACTTACCTTGAGAATGGTGAAGTAAGAAGTATCAGACTAAAAAATGAGTGATGGAAGTGAGAGATGAAGAGAAGATGAGATATCTTAGTGAGACAGAATCTTAGAAAGAGTATGTGATTGAAAATGTTATGTGATTTCAAGTCTGGGAGCTGAAACAAAATGAATGAAACTGAGAAACTGGTGAATTTCATTGCACCAAATTGTAAATTAGTTAAGTTAGGTCTTCAAAATTAGAATAAGTGATTGGTAGTGTTTTAGCATTCATAGCACTGGTTTGAGATGATGAAGTACTTCTGGATTCCATCAGTGGGGGTAGTTCAGAATTGGAATCAGTATTAGAATTAACCATTAGATCAAGAGCTAGAGCTGTAGCAGTGATCTCAAGTTGTTAGCAAACTGCAAGTGGCATGTGATGTTAGCAAACAGTGATGAACATGAGGGTTAAATTTATGATTAAGTCCTAGTAAATCACATACCTTACTTTTATAAATAAGCCCTTAAAAGGATTAGGTGAAAAAAATCAAGGTTTCAGCACTTTTGAATCTAGTGTTGGTGTCTCTAAACCTAGTGCTAACTAATCATGTTGAAGAAGGGAAATGTTTTGATAACTTGTTTGACACAAAAGAAGAAATTTTTTCGAGGGACAAATATAGGAGTGACCAAGTTATCAAGAGAGGCTAAATACTGTGACATATTCTGCTAATATATTAGTAGTTATATACCACATCAAAAAAAAAATAAAATAAATAAAAAATCCCTTCTGTTTTTTTTTTTTACAAAAAATATAACATTTAAAGTTAAATATTCAAGAAAAAATCACAACACAACACAATATCAAATAACTTAAAAGATGATAAGCATCAACTTATATATATATCATTTATACATACCTTTTTGCCCACTCCATGATCTTTTACATACCTAAGAATTCCCTGAGCTCATGTAAATCCTGATTGACAATTACAATAAGTATTATCATTATAATTATAATCACCATGATCGTCACAACAATATCTATCTATCTATATATATATGCGTTTGTGTGTGTGTGTGTGTGTGTGTGTGTGTGTGTGTGTGTGTGCAGTGAACATAATTCAAGCTAAATTCACATCTGCTAGTTTTCCTTCTCTATCGCCATATCTCTATCTCTATGCTCATACATTCCCACAACCAAGCACACTCATCCACCACTCACACATAACCCCCTGCCCCCTACCCGTCACCATCATCAAACAAAAAAAAATTATAATGTAATTGTTAATTCTACTCTTTTCTACCTCACTTCATTTTCCCTTGCCTCTTTAACAAAAAACACAAAAACAAAAAAGAGCTATTCAATTCAGTTCAAATCAGGTCAAAAAGATAAACTAAGACCACTCGATCCATAAGCCGTTCCATCTAGCCCTCTAGCGAAAATAGCGAATTCATGACAAAGGTCTCTTGCTTTCTTAAGCGTTCGAGCTCTTTATTTATTTATTTGTTTTTGCCCCCCCCCAGAAAAATACATAAAAAGAAAAGGTAAGATAAGCCCAGTTGTATAATGATATTATATATATATCGAAAAATTGTTATTTAGTTAGTATTTAATAGCAAGAGTAATAAAAAAAGTGGCAAATTATGCCAAGGTGTGTCCCAAACAAGGAAGGTGATTAATATTGCACCCCTCAAATTTTAAGCAAAAGAATAAATACAAAAAAAGAATAAGTAGAAGGCGTGACCCACCCAGAAATACTTTTCAAAAACTTTTTTTTCCGTTCTTCGTCAACTAGCTCACTGGGAAACCCAGCCTAACATCCATAAAAAAATAACAAAAACGTAGATAAGCACATATACACCACGCATATATTCACCAAATAGCCAAATAGGATCACAAGCAAACAGATCCAAGAAAAATCATGTGCATGACGTGATTATATTCAAAAAATGAAAAATAAAAACTAAACCTGTTCCAAGATATTTTTCAACCACATTTGAGATGCGACGGGAAGACGAATCATATAGCAATGCAAAGTCTCAGCCAGATGAGGCAAGGCACTTCTAAAACTCCAAAAATCAGTGAGGGAAGAAGGTATTTACGAGTGTGTTTGCGTGTGTGTATGGAAGAGAGAGACATTTCAATAAGCATTCATAAAAAAAAAAAATAATAATAATAAAAAAAAAGACTATCCAAAAAAAAAAAAAAAAAAAAGAATAATCAAATTTAACCTGGGCAACCTTCCCCCGATCCCGCCTACAATTTTCATCAGGATCTCTTGACCATACACAGACAAGGCTTCCGAAAACAATAAAACTTGTAATTCGTTATCTGACCGAGTTTGTTGAGCAAACAATCTCTAAAAGTAACATAAATAGTTATGAAATCATAGCATAAAATTAGCAGATTCGAAAGGCTAACAAATATATATCGAGGAACATGAAAATATCCAACCAACTTACTAGCAAATCTAACGAGCACAGCAACGTCAATCGTTCCTCAATCATCAATGCTTTTATCGCAGTCTTAATTAATCCATCCAATTCTTCTTTCAATAATTGAAACATGTGAGGATAATTTTCAGTAACCTTTCAATTCCATATAACCACCGTTAAGAGATGTATAAGCCCAATGGATCATCCTTCAAGGGTAAAGAAAGAAAGAAAAGAAGAAGATACTTACAGCAACACTAAACTGTAAAAAGCTTTGACTTAAATCTGGCTCCTCTTTGAGGGAACCTTGTATACTAAGCCTTTCTACACCAAATTGGAAGCCCCTCTTTATAGCCATACAAAATCTACTCTCGTCTAAAGATCCTTCATTTCTATGACTTGCTACAACTAAAGCAGTGGAAAGAGAAAACCAAATAGATGGAACTTTCACTTCTAAACCTGATGGACCGCCAACAAGTTCTAGAATCTTAATTAGCATTTCACTTGAATTAAGTGATAATGCAGTAGGGACCACACCATTCGCGGTGGTGGTTCGAATCAATTCGCTCAAAGTCAAAGCTAACTCTGAATCTTTTGATGCTGCGATCGGTAAAAGTCGGCAAATGAGTTGAGTTAGATGAGCTCTGATGGATTGGATTTGAGGTATTTGAGATAACAATTTGGCTTTGGTAACTTCTGGGGGTTGAAAATTGGAGTCGCCAACATCTAAAGTTATCAAATCCTCCTCTGGCTCAACTAATCCTTTATTAAAATGATTCAGCTGTTGCAGATGATGACAGATGAGTTGTTGCTGATCTGGATCGTATGTCTGGATAAAATGAAATGGTGAGGGAAATGGTGTCATATTTTTTATTCATACTTTGTGGACAGAAGCCTGATTGATATTTAAAAAGTAAAAGTAGGAACAACTTACTACTACGTAATTTTCTATGACTCCTTCCAATGATCTAAAAACAGGCTCTAATAAGTTAAGGAGAGGCTCTACTTGCTGTTCTGCTGGCAGTGCCTGCAAAACACTAGCAACAGCTTGCACCACCTTGGTGTACTCATCCGCCTAAAAGTCCGCAATATAAAATAAAAGAAACGAACAGTCAAGATTCTTCAGACATGTGGAGCTATGATTTTTTTTTTTTTTTTTTTTTTTTTTTTTTTTTTTTGAGAACATTTGTTATTAAGATGGGTAGGAAAAGTCAAATGAGTTTTCACAAGACCAACAGGGATTTTGTGCTGTATCGATCGGATAAGTTGGGCAAGCGGTGATATGTGATTAACTAAAATCTTGCGTCCCTCATGGCAGAGTTTTTTAAGTCCAATCGCGGCAAGTGTGACAGTTTCTGAGTCATTCGAACTCAGATAAGGTGCCAAATAATCCAGGCATGTAAATAATTGGTCCGGGTGAGTTTTTAACCATTCTGAATAAGAAGCTACATTTTTAAAACAAAAGTGATCAATTTTTTTCCAGCAACCTCATCTGTCCATAAGCTAAAGCCAAGTGCCAACCAATCAATGAAAGAGCAGCCCAACGGAGCCGAATGATAGGCTTGGACTCCCCAGTCGGTAAACGTCGCACAATAGAATTAAAAAGTCGAGGCAGATGTGTAGATTCTTCCATCGGGATAGCTTCTTGGATAACTCTTAAGCAATAAAAAGAAGCTTCAACTTCCTTGCTAGTCAGAAAAACAAAAGTGAGCGCGTCAATTACGTTGCCACCTCAAGTAAAAGCAACAAGGACTAGTAGGAATTGACTTCGAGAAGCGAATGAAAAAACTCGGGTTGACTAGTCCACCGGTCCACTTCATCGACCAAATCTTCCAGCATACTTTCCCGGCAAACGTAATAACAGGACAGCAAACTTTCACAGACCCCTGGGCGAACTTGCGTTTGGAAATCTTTTTCGGCTTCATCACTTGTAAAATATACCGATTCTCCAGATTTGGGCCACTTGATTTTGGCTTGAAGAATTTTGTACAAAGTTTTGAAGAGCTGCTGAATAATTTGTGCTGATTGTTTGGGATCAACGAATCTGTGCGCCAAATGATCAGAACCTAGCAGACCAAGATCCGTTAATTCTTCTTGTAGCAGTGACCATATTGGTAGTGCAATGGATGCAATCTCATATTCTGGACAGCGGGTGATTTCTAGCAGGATATTGAGAATTTTTAGGCTTGTGGAATCAGTGATATGAAGACAGATTGATGAAAGAGCGTTTTCGGTCAGGGTGGCAATAAGCTTGAGAATTTGGTGTATACAGTCTGAAATTTCACGGGCTTAGTTTTTAAACATGCAAAAAAAATAGGATGCACGGTGTGAAGGAAAGAGTCCCGTCAAGTTCAACGACAAAAACAAATAAGGAAGGTTTAGGAAGAAAAGACCAACTGGATAAGGCAGATTCAATTTTGGTAGCAATTGGTTGAGTGGTGAACCACTCAATTAGTTCCGCCGTCCTCTTGTGGGTTACAAAGCCACTCGTACCACCTACTAATTCATCTAGTACCTCGGCAACTTTTTCTACCAAATCTTCTTCTTGCTCGAGATGCTGTAACATTGAGACTAAAACCGGCCAAAGAGTGGCCGTAGCATCCATGGAAGAAATCGCCAACCATGCCTTGACACAGTTCAAAGAAATTTGGCGAGTGGTCAGAGGGTTTTCGGGGGACAAGGTTTCGGTAAGAGTTCTGATGATCAAAGATTCAGCTTCGTGAAGAGAATGATCATATTGGACTCTATATGTTTCCACGAAATCAGCCATCTGAGCTGAATTGTATTTGAAAAACTAAAATCATCAATAATACCTGGGGCCCAACACAAGATCTGCTCTGATTGACTCCTCTGCAATGACGGTAAGGATTTCGAGCAATGGATCTGGTCGGGGCAAGTTAACTGATACAGCGGAAATCAACTCGATGAGCCAGTTCTGCCAGATCCCTGGAGGCTTAGGTACAAGCCGAAACGAGAGGCCGGCAGTCTAAAAAATCAAACAGTTTTCTATCAGGATCCTCAGAACTATCAAAGGAAAGAAAGAAAAAGAGGCCTTTAAATCAACCAGTTCATCGTGAAAGCTAGGACTTAACAGCTACTGATAATTTTCTCAAAACAATTTTTTCGCCAGGCTCGGTCGATCTGAGTGCACTTTCATTAAGCCATTTAAGCAGCTTTGCCTTCAATTCAAGGGCGGGTTCCTCTTTTCCTCCAAGACTACTCCAATCTCTGGAAATTTTGACAGAAATAGTGTGAGCCGCAATAAAGCGGAGGTTGGGATCCTTATAAGGGAGTGGGCATCAAAAAGAATAAGTATGCTATGAATGAGTGAATGCATTTGATATGAGGAATATAAAAGTGAAGGGAAAATGACAGACTTGGGCCCAAGGATAGAGATGGACGGCATCAAGAATTTGAGCGGCCAGAGACCAAGCATGAAAATCAGACATGATATCGAAGAGAGCCTTGTGAGCCACAGACTGCTGCGCCTTAGTGGGGAGAAGAGAAGGAGGGGTGGAAGGACTTGGATAGAGGATTTGGACGAGATTGAGGACATGGGAGATTTCGAGGGGGAGGGCCATGGCAAGAAGGAGGGCAAGGAGATCAAAAGAAGAAGGAACGGAAGATAACCCAGAAATGCAAAAAAGTGGAGGGATCCGGATCCAGAGTGAGGAGTTCCCCACACGTGAAGATTAATAAATAAAATGATATGAAATCCAATTGCCTTCAATTCACCTCAAATAGTGAGATTCCCCACAACATTACATACAATTTATAAATGGCACATTTCCATTGTCAGATGTAGCCAAGATGATCATTGCAGGGAGAAATTGGTGAAGAATTCTCACAGGTTCACGTCACACAAGAAAGATGTATTGATGGGATGGAATGATGGCATGATGATTTACTCAGGATTAAATTCATGATAAATTATCGAGAATCTGTGCAAGACATTTTTCTTGTGATGGCTGAGTGAGTGAGATTTTGATGGCATCCAAGTAGGAATGGGTGTGGACAACAAATACTGAAAAGTAAGTATGTAGATAGATCAATGAGGCGATGCGATGCATATGCATTGTTGATTGACGTGCCGCTTCCCTTTGGGCAGCCAACTCTTGAGCTCGATTTCTGGCCATGAAATCTCAGTTGGGCCGTATTCAAAGGTATTACGAACGCTCCTTCAACTCCCATCCTGCACTCACTTTGGCTCTCACGAATGCTGGTCTCAAGGTCTTTTTTTTTATTTTTTTTTTATTTTTTATAGTTTATATAGTTTATATAGTTTATATATTTTATATATTTTTATAGTTTATATATTTTATATATTTTATATATTTTATATATTTTATATATTTTATATAGTTTATATAGTTTATATATTTTATATATTTTATATTTATTCTTTTATTCTTTTATTCATCCTCTTCTCTCTCCCCCTCTCTAGTGCTTCGGCGACTTCTTGGCCCAGATCTTGCCTTGCTTCACTGTCCGTCTCTTCATTCCTCCCTCCTTCTTCATCCTCTCTCTCTCTCTCTCATCCCCCCTCTCTTCAGCAACATCATAGGCCTCTCGTATTCGACTTTTATCGCTCTTTCCGGTTCTTTCTATTTGGCTTAATGATGGGTGCTTTATCTCTTCCTTCTACTTTTAATGGATAGCTTGCTCATCTCTTTCATTATTATCCTATTCAGGCCCTTGTGTTGGAAAATGGCACCAAGTATTCCTTTTTCCTTTCTTTTGGCATCATCCCCATCAATCAAAATGATTACTTACTGGCTATGTTCAACTCAAGGTTTTGGAACATATTTTTCCAGTTTCCCTAAATCGTGTCCTCACAAAAGAAAATGGGAGCATGCTCATGTCCTCATCCTCGGATAAATCTGCCCCATTAATCGAACCCCTCGGCGTCAAATATCGCACAAGGAAAAAGAAAAGCCGGTTTTGGATCTCTCTCAAAAGCGTCCTTCTAGATCAAATTCTCATGTTAGTTTTTTAGGTCAACTTTTGGTTTCACAGACATTTGTTTTTCATTGTGTGACGGATTTCTTTTTTCAATCTTATTCGCTATGTTTCTTTGATTTTTATTGGGGTCTTCCAGGGCGCCGATTTTTCTCTTCAGTAAGTCGTCTATAGTTCAATCTTTTTTTAGACTGTCCAATGACTGAACCCCGGTTTCTCTATAGTTTTCATTACATTTACCGCATGGCTGGAGGGCCTTTCAATTACCCAAATTAGCAACCGTATCCGCCTGTTATATTGGCACATTCTGACTGCCAATTGGAAGGTTTGTCTTTTTTTTTATTTTTGCATTTTATGAGGTCTTTTGTTCATTTACTTGATATCTTTGTCTTTATCACGCTTAGATATGGCCGATGATCCAAATTATCAACTTTACTTTTATGCCTTTACAGTTGAGCAACCTTGTTCCCTAACTAACTCATGATGCTTACCTTGATGACCCTGTTGCTGAAGAAATGCCGTTCCTCTCATTCCTCAATTATTGCTCATGTAAAGATATCGAGTGTGGGTTTTTTTTATCATTATCAGACCCTTTGCTACGACAGTTCAGCTTTAATTCAACGCTTTTCCTTAAATTTTTCAGGCCTTGGCAATCATCTTGTGGGATTCTTTGGACTGTTTTTCTCAGTCTGAGTACTCATCCTCAATCTCACAGCACAACACTGTCTCATCCAATTTCAACATCTGAAGGTGCTTTAACATCATCCATGGCTGTTGATCCGTCAACAATCACTAAATTAACTGGCTCAGCCATACCAATGGGTGCCGATTTTGTAAAAAGAATAGCCAGCATTCGAAAAGCAACACGAGAAAGACTAGTCGGATAGGATAGTGCCAACCAGTCATTGTCTTGGGATTTGCGTTGGGTTCATTCACTCATTTCATTCATCAGAACTAAGCAAAACTCGATAAAAATCAAAATTACACCCCCCTACACCCGATTGTGAATAAATTTCTCAAGGTATCATCAGATCATTGTTTTCTATAGAGTTTTTTTTTCGCTCTTTTCTTTTCATGCTTCATCGACTCTTATGTTAATTAAGTATAAAAAAGATCAAGTAAATAGAATCGCATAGGGTGCTTTTGAATTAGAAAAAAATGTTTTTTTTTTTTTTAATGTTCTTGGTCGTTTTTTCTTGGAAACATTGTTTCTTTGTTTTATTGGGTTTTCAATTTGATTGAGGCGTGGTTTATTCCCTAACTTTCTATGTTTTTTTTTTTTGTTTTTTTTTTCGTTTGATAAAGTGGTGGTCTGTCAATTGGTTGCTATGATTACTATAGAAGGGGATGTATATTGGTTGAATTGTTTAATATCAAACGGGGTTTACCCAAGAAATGTGTGTTTGTTAGATCTGTCAATTTTCGTTACCTGTTTGATCGCAGGAATATACAATATTAAAGTTGAAACATCAAACAGGAAAAATGGCAAGGATGATTTTGTAGCATGTTGTAATATAATATACTCGCACGATTTTTGTTTTAATGACATCAAACAGTGAAATTTGCTAATTAGTTCTGGCTAAGACTGCTGGGTTGAGGTGGGATCATTAGTGTGATCAGTCTCGCGATTTTGAGTGACTAAAGTGTCTTGATCTTCGTTATCTTGACTGATGAGACCTTCATTCTTTTTAATCCATTGTTCATCATGCCAAATAGCTCTCTTACTTCCCCATCCCGGTGTCGTCGTTTCATCTCCTATTCCTCCTCCTCCTGACGTTGACGTTCTTGCGTTTGGACCACCAGGACGAGCGAGGTTGACTTTTAAAATCTTAGGAGGAATGATGGTAGTAGTGGTAGTAGTAGTAGTAGTAGTAGTAGTGGTGGTGGGAGGAAGAATGTTGAGATGCATGTTATCGATTGCGTCGAGAGCTGAAGAAGGTGATGAGTAAGTTATGAATCCAAAGTTTCTATGTGAGTGAGCTGGGTGTGTGTGTGTGTGTGTGTGTGTGATATTTGAAATCAATCCAAGTTATAAAATGGTAAAAGTTTAAAGGGGATCCATCCATCCATCCATCCATCCATCCATCAATTAAAAATAATAATAATTTAAATTTAAAAAATTTAAAAAAAAAAAAAATATATATATATATATATATATATTAATTAAAATTTATTTTTGGTTGGGAAGTAGGTAGAGTGTAGGAGAGGGGGAGAGGGGGAGAGGGGGAGAGGGGGGGGGGGTGCTTACGATTTTGTGGGTCAGGTGGGATTTGAATGTCTAAGATTGATCCGAATGGGATGAATGTATCGTATAAGTCTTCGGAAGTTGTTTGGTTTGCAATGTTGCCTTTTTTGATGGGTTGATGAATATATATATATATATATATATATATTGATTGATTGATTGATGTGTGTGTGTGTGTGTGTGTGTGTGTGTGTATGGTGGTTGATTGGAATGGGATGGGATGAGGTGAGATAGAATAAAAATAAAGAAATTAAAAGAGAATTTTAAGAAAGAGTAAAATAAATGATCATGATCAGTTAGGATATAGATGAGATATATTTTATTCGATATCAAAAAGATGAAAAGCATGTGGAAGAGGAAGAATAGTGTACAACTAACTACTAACCTACAAAAATAGTTTGTCTTCCTTGAAGTCCTGAAGACTTTAGTGATTGAGTCATAGAAGTCATGATGAGTAAGAAGGTAAGAAGTTAATGATAATGAATTGATGTTAATCGTTTCGTTGTTCGGTTATCTTTACTCTTATTCTTCTTTTTTCTTTTTTCTCTCTTCTTTTTCTTTTCTCTTTTCTTTAAATCTTTGTTTGATACTTTAAAATCTTGACAAATTTGAACGTTATTTATTAATATTCTTGTTATTATTCTTGTGGCGGTGATAGGGGTGACTGATTTGTTAGTTTATTTGTATGGGAAAGGTTGTACAATGTTAAAAGAGTTGGAAGAAGTTTAAAGAATAGAAAAGGTCAAAAGTTGTCTTGTGAACTGAATTGAATTGAATTGAATAAACAAAATACATGAATATATAGAATGTGGAAAGAAAGTGGTGTGAATGTGTCAATAGGTTCTTGTAAGGTGGACTAACTCATCAGTAGAATAAATGGATAATAAATGGTGTTAAGGATAACAAATCTCATATGAGGGTTTATGAATCAACTGACACACACATATATATATATATATTCCAAATGGTTTCAAGTTAAGTTATTATATATAATAAAGACATTGTTGATAGTAATTTCATGCAAGGTGGGAATGGAGAATAAGTCTTAAATCCAATCTAAAACATGAAAAATCATCTGTATTAGATTGTATGCTATGTTTAGATACGATACATACATCCAATTAAAGAAATCAATGATCACTTTTCTCTTATAGTTGGTTTATGATTAGGCTTTGAGCTGATTGATTTAAAATAAATCTGACACATTTTTTTTTTAAAATTTTTTTATCAATCACTCTCACTCACTCCAATAATTAATCCCCCCCCCACCCCCACCCATTTTTAACATAGTATTTTGGTTAACCAGTAAGTGTAAATGAATTTCAAGAAAACAAAAAAAAAAAAATAAATAAATAAATAAATAAAATTTATCCAATCTTTTTTTTTTTTAAAAAAAAAAAAAAAAAAAAAAAAAGAAAGAAAGAAAGAAAGAACTGAAATTTAGAAAATTATAAACCAAGAAGAAACTGAGGCATCTTTATACATCTTCCTAGTACCAGTTTGAAAATGCTACTCTATTAACTATACTTATTATCTAGACATCTATTCTTATATACATATATCTTTTACCTTCTAAAAAAAACTTGATTGCTTTTTTCATCTTCAAGTTAAGAGAATTGTAGTAGTAAGAGGAAGCATATCTATATACCATTTATTCAAGAAAAAAAAAGTTGGTAGACAAAGAAAAGCATTTCAAGTTTCATTTTCTTGTAAATGTGCATGCAAGTATGTATGTACATACATATTGTCAGCCAGGCTACTAGATCTACTCAGTAAATAATTAATTATTTACTGGAGTAGAGCTATGCCTTTACCTCTCATTTTATTAGTTATAGTTACTTTATAACTTACTAATAATATTTTAACTAATTAATAAGTGAAATTGTCATGTACCACGTGACACTCAAAGCAAAAGTACCTCAATTACACCACTATTCAAGTCTAACTCCAAGTGATACACAAAAAGCAATCTTCAAACAATTACATTCTTTGGTGTTCTCAAATTAGCTGAGCTATTCAAACTGTAAAGTATCCTAAATTTAAATACACTTATACTTTTCAAACATAAGCAATCTACACGCGCTCTAGTGCTAAACTTGAGGCAATATTCAAAAGGGGTAATTGTGGGTCTGAGGGTAATTAGGAGGTCTGGGAAGTAGGAACAGGAAAGAAGGATTATAAGGTTAGATTAATTAGTAATTGGGAACTCTGGTGGATTAAATGGGTCTGTGAGTAATATGGTGGCTGGTTGGTTAATGGGTTAGTGCAATGAGGAATAGGATATTTAAAGGGTGTTTTTTCCTTTGATGATTCCTTAGAATTAAATTATAAAATTATATTTATGATAGTAGTTAAATTCTTATTAGGCTATAATTATATTTGTCTTTGTCTCTCTTAATAATAAATTTTATTTAAATCCTAAATACTTAAATCTTCCCTTTGATTATTAAGTTTTAACCTTTCATGAGATTCACCATAATAGTTAGTGTCCCTAAATTATACATTAATTATTCATCAAAGAATATTAGGAACCATTCTTAGTTACTCAGTTTTATCTTTGACTCACTTCTTTGAAGTTGTAATTTCTCTTATCCTTTTATCTCACTTATTTTGGGATCATCCTTGACCTTGTGCGTAGGTTGTCCGGTGACAGTATAATTTAATTCTCTATAGTTCTCATTCTTTGTACTACTACAATTTACAGGTGCTAAATCTAAATGGCGTCTGTTCAACGCACTCCTCCTCCCATTGGCGCTACTACTAGAGCTTGCACTAGGGATAGGCCGGCCTCATTATGTCCTGTTTCTCACAATCACTCTCTTGAACCTCTTGAAGTAAAGGGAGCGCAAACATTCAATTCAATCTGTAGAGGACATCTCTCAGGATTTTGAGGATTCCAGTGAAGAAGATGAAGGCAAGGATACTATGCACCAGTCACCATCAGCCCCAGCTGCCAGACCTTCAGGCCAATCTTCAAGCCCTGTCCCAAATGCTTCATTGGAGGACTTCATGAAACTCCTGGTTAAAACCCTCACTAATCCTGCTTCATCTGAAGGATCTAAATTCAAAACTCCTTCAATGAAATCTCCAGACAAGTTTGATGGAGAACATCCTGACAGATTGTGTCCCTTCTTGCAGACATGCAAGCTAATATTCCACAATGGCCCTCAAACCTTTAGTACGGATTGCTCCAAGGTCATTTATGCCTCATCTTACTTATCAGGAAAGGTGTCACGGTGGTTTGAGCCTTATCTACTTATGCTTTCTTTGAGAAAACCTCACTTACTCATTAATAATTGGGAAAAGTTTGAGGATCAACTTTTTACGTTGTTTGGTTACCACAATGAAACTGACAATGAGGAAATTGAGCTTGATTTCCTTTGCATGAGAAATAATCACTACACAATATAGGGGGTGGAATTTCTAGCAAGTCCCCAACCTGAACTCAGACAGAACTCAGATGGAACTCAGACAGAACTCATACTGAACTCATACTGAACTCTACTTGAAGACCCACCTAAAACTGTTCCGCTGAGTGGTGTTCATCCCTGATTGTATGGTTCCTTTGTCAATAGCTCAATGTTATGTTCAATCTGTGGTGAATTTGAGTCCAAGGTTGTGGACTTGCTATCAAGTCTTCCCCCCATATTGTGCAGTGAATAGTAAAGCTTCTGAGTATATCTCAAATTTCAGGGCTTTACAAACTTGAGTTAGTTGGAATGATGCTGCCCCCAAATATCATTTCAAAAAGGGACTTCCTTTGAGGATTCTGGACCAATTAAATCTTCACAGGAAAAAAAATGGAGAGTTTGACAGACTTAATGGATAAGACCCTTGAACTTGATGGTGCACATCAAGGATGACTTCAACAAAGACATCATGTGCAAAAATCTCATGGTTCAAATTTCAAATCTGGGCCTCCTTTGAACAATCATTCCTAACCAACCTAATCAACCCAATCCAAACACAATCACAAGGGAAAGGAAAAGTTTAAACCTAAAAGCTCTACTCCTGGAAATATCCATAAGGTATTGGATCCAAAAGGGGAACTAAAGGAAGCTGAAAGGAAAAGAGGGGCAGATAATGGGTTATGTATGTATTGTGGGGGTAAACACAAGTTGGAAGAGTTTGAAAAATTGAAGGAAAGGGAAGGTAAAAGCTCAAAGTCAAAAAAACTAGAGAATAGTTTACTTGTGTGCAAAGAAAACTATTTTATTTCTCCCAGTGCACAGAACCTCCATGTCTTAAGGACTGGAGTTGCCATTAGCCATTTGAGATTTATTCTTTTTAAGGAGGATATACCCTTCAGTTGTCTTATTGACTCTGGAGCTTCAAATTCATTTATCAGTTAATCTTTTTCCAAAAAAACTTAAGCTGACATTTGTAGATACTGACTAAATTCCAATTTATTTGGTCAAATCAGAGGAACCCAAGTATGGGGCTAGTAAGAAAGTTTTATGGGTTTTCAACTTTCAGAATTTTCCTTCCTTTGAGTGGGAATTAACAGTCTTGGATTCCCCAAGGATGGACAATACCATTCTTGGCCATGACTTTTTAACACATTGGAATCCTGACATTAATTGGTCAGAGGGATTGATCACCCCTTGTTCTAAGTATATTTCTGATTCTTAAATGCAGGTCAACAGGGAGTTAAACAGCCCATATGACCCTGTCCTGCTAGAGGACATATCTCTTCCAGATGATTTGAAACCATCTTATTTTTCTCTAAATAAGCATTTGGCTAACCTTTCTAGCTTAGTTACTTCACTTGAAGAGGTTTTTAACAGCCTCAAGGTAAACGATTCTTGCTCTCTAAATTCAGGTCTACCCTAAACAGACTACTTCAACAATGAAGAGGATGACCAAATCAATATTGAAGCCATTAAATTAACTCTACCGGAAGTATATCACGGCTTCCTTGATGTATTTTCAATCTGTATGGCTGACAAGCTACTGCCTCATTGACCTTACAATCATCAAATAGAGTTAGTAGGTCCAGCACATTCAGCAGGCTCTGTTCACTCCCTATCAAAGGATGAATATCAAGTTCTTCAAGACTACATTTCAGAGAATGTGGCAAAAGGTTTCATTTGAGCCAGTAAATCCCCAACTGGCTCTCCATTTCTTTTTGTTAAGAAAAAGGATGGAAGTCTTAGTTTGTGCATTGATTATAGAAAACTCAACACAGTGACTAAGAAGAATGCATATCCAGTTCCTCCTATGTCTTTACTTCTTACCATGTTTAGTGGTGCTAATTTTTTTTCTAAAATTTATTTAAGAGGCACATACAACCTTATACGTATTTCTGAAGGCCATGAACCTTTAACAGCAATGCGCACTAGGTTTGGTAGTTTTGAATATTTAGTTATTCCTTTTGGGTTATGTAACACACCCTCAACTATTCAAACTTTTGTCAATGATATCTTTCATGATGTTTTTGAACAATTTGTTTTCATCTATTTAGATGATATTTTAATTATCTCAAAGACCCTCAATGAACATATTGAACATGTTTGACAGGTTCTCAGTCATTTACAAGAGCATGGTCTCTATGCCAAGCACACTAAGTGCAAATTCAACCTAAAGTCTATTGACTTTCTAGGTTTTAAATTATCCACTGATGGCCTTTTAATGGATGATACAAAAGTTAAAAAAATATTGGAATGGCCAGAGCCAAAATCTGTAAAGTCCTTACAAGGGTTTTTAGGTTTTTCAAATTTCTATAGAAGATTTATTAAATATTACTCTAAAACTATTACAAATCTCACTTCTCTTCTTAGAAAAGATATTCCCTTTGTTTTCAATGATACAGCACAAAAGGAATTTGAAGCATTGAAATCTGTGATAACCATAGCTCCAATTCTTCAACTTTTTGTTCCTTCTGCTTTGAAAATTGTTGGAACAGATGCTAGTGATTATGCTATTGCAGGGGTTATATCCCAATTAAATCCTGAAATAAAATTGTTTCATCCTGTTGCGCTCAAATCACGCAAATTGTTTGCAGCAGAGTTAAATTATGAAATTCATGATAAAGAGTTACTTGCTATTATTCATTGTCTTAAAAAATGGTGTTCTTTTCTTCTCAGTCTTAATAGTCCCTTTCAAATTTTAACAGATCATAATACTTTAAAATAATTTATGTCTTCCAAAGTCTTGAAGCAACATCAAGCAAGATGGGCTGGGCTCTTATCTGAATTTTCTTTTACTATTACCTATTGTCCTGGGAAAAATTGCATAGTTCCAGACATATTGTCACATTGGGACAACATTTACCTAGAGCAGGGAGAGGAATTTTCTAACAAGAACCCAGAAAATTTTAAATAAATATTCAAAGAATCAATGTTAATGACTCATCAACTGAATACAATGAAAATTCAAACAATTAAAAATCCACTATCCAACATTCAAGAAGCTCAAGAAAATAATGATTATTGTGTGGGGATTAAAGACAAATTACTCTTGAGGAAAGGGGCCAAAAGATTCAGTATTGAATCAGGTAGATTAGTCACCCCCAATGATAAGGATATAATATTATGAATTTTCAATAGTAGACATGATTCTCCATTAGCTGGTCATTTTTGGGTTGAAAAAACCTACCAGTTAATAGTGAGGGATTTCTTCTGGCCAGGAATGACTAGAGAAATCAAGGCTTATATTAAAGCCTGTTATGAATGTAGCAGGAACAAGGTACCTGGACATAGGAAGAATGGGTTGCTTCAACCACTTCCAATTCCCTCTAAACCTTGGGAATCAATTTTGGTGGATTTCATTTCACAATTACCTCCATCAGATAATTTTGATATTATATTAGTTATAGTCAATAGATTTTCTAAAATGTCCATTTTCATTAAAAATGTTACTACTGCAAAAGCAGAAGAATTAGCAAAATTATTTCTAGAACACATATTTTCTAAACATGGATTACCCAATGATCTTATTCCAGATAGGGGTTCTTTGTTTGTTTCTACTTTCTGGACTCAATTATGTTGACAATTAAATATTACAAGGAATCTTTCTAGTGCTTACCACCCTGAAACTGATGGAAAAAAGGAAAGAGTCAATCAAATCCTCAAACAATATCTTCGAATGTATGTTAATTATCAACAAGACAATTGTACCACATGGTTACCATTGGCCAAATTTGCTTATAATAACTCAAAACATTCTTTGACAAAACAATCTCCCTTTGAAACTATCTATGGAAAACATCCTCAATTCAATCTTATTCATGTAGGAATACATCATCCTTCTGAACATTATCTTTGAACAATTTCACAACTTCAAGGAAAACTTCAATCTAACTTGGAGGTGGCAAATCAAAGGTATAAGGAAGAGGCCAACAAACATCAACAATCTGCTCCACTCTTTAAACCAGGCAACAAAGTATGGCTTTATGCAAAAAATATTTGAACAACTTGACCATCTAGGAAACTATCTGAGAAGCGCTTGGGTCCATTTGAAATTGATGCTGAAATCTAAAAAAATGCGTTTTGACTCAAGCTACCTCCAAAGTAGCAATCAATTCATCCTGTTTTTCACATATCTCTCTTGGAACTGGCTCAAGAAATATACCTGGGAAAGAACCATCCTCCTCCGGAACCGGTCAAAGTAGAAAATCATCTAGAGTGGGAAGTAAGCAGGATTCTTGATTCAAGATGGCACAAAGGGAAACTTCAATACCTTGTGGAATGGGAAGGTTATGTCAATGATACTAAAAAAACATCCTGGGAACCAGCCATTAACGTTTCTAATGCTCTTGAACTTATCAAATCTTTTCACTTAAAATATCCTTCATAACCTAAACCTTAAATCCTTTCATTCATTCTTTCTCTTTTCTGTTTCTTTTCTTTCTTTTCTTCTCTCTTTTCTTTCCTTTTCTAAAAAACTTAAATCTTTTCATCCTCAACATATCTTTTAATTTTAAAACTTAAAACTTCATAATTATTCGAATCTTAAATTATTTTATCTATTCTTTTTCAATTTCTAATTTCTGTATATTTCTTTGAAGTAATTTTAAAATAAAGAAAAAAAACTTTAAATAAAATAAAATAAAATAAAATAAAAATAAAATAATAAAATAAAATTACAAACTAATTAAAACATATATCAATATAAAATCATTTTCTTCTTTTCTAAAATTTAATTTCATATTACATTATCATATTCTTTTCTAAAAAAAAAAAAATTCTTTTGCTTTCCTTTTTCTTTCAACATTCAAATTATTTTATGTTTTCTTTTCTTTTCTTTTTTCCTCAAAATCAAACCATCCAAAAAACACAAACAATCAGCAAAATTTTCCTCAACAATCAAACTTGAATCAAACTTCTATTTTTTTTTTTTAAAAAAAAATAATCTAAATTTCCTTTATTTTCTACTCTCTAAATTCTCTTCCTTAAAATATTTCTTTTCTTTTTTTCTCTCAAAATTTTCTCTCTTAAAAAAAAAACACAAAATTTTCTTTTTCTTCTTTTTATTTTCTTCTCTTTAGATAATAAATCAAAAAATTAAAACAAACAATGAAATAAAACAATAATCAAGAATAAAAAACTATATACAAAAAAAATATAATATTTTTTTCCTTTTCTATTTTAATTTCTTCTTTTTTATAAATTATCTTTTCTTCTAGCTTTCTTCAAATAAATTCTATAATCTTCTCCATGACTTGTTGAATTCCCTTTTGACTCTTCTCAAAAACTTCATCACTGTCCGCAAACACCACCTCCCAAATGTGCAACAACTCTTTGGCTATATCATACAATGCCAAATCTACAATTTTCACAACCTTGTCACATAAACCCTTGAAAAATGAAATTTAACAAGTTTCATGTGGTTGCTTGGACCACAGTTGATCCAAGGCTTTGAACGTCAAGTCAGAATCCTTGGCACTTGATGGATCATTTTCAACTGGCTGTTCAACCTCAGCAGAAATTTCAGGGACTTGACTGCTGGTTGAAGCTACAGGAGTCTCCTCCATGGTCTCCACCCCCTAAACAACAAAAAAAGAGATAATAAGTTACCATCAAAGTGATAAGAATTAAATTAAAACACACTTAGCCCCAAATTCAGAATCAACTTCAAGAAACAAGGGCTTCTTCTCTGCCACCCCTACCTCTTCTTCATCATCATCCTCAATGATTATTCTATGTCTCTTTGACATGGAAGCCTCCTCCTTTGCTTTCTCATCAGCACCTGCAATATCCTTGTCCACTATGTCCTCTATTATCTTTTGCTTCCCCAAGCCTAAATCCGTAGCCCAGTCAGCTATCTCCAACCTCTCCTCCTGACTAAGCCCCTCCAACTCATCCACCGCCAAATAAATAGTTGTAGGCACATGCCATATGTCTTCAAAAATGGCCTTCAAGTTGGTGATCAACCAAAATTTAGTGGAGGTAAACAGCTCAGCATTATCATTGAGGGCCAATGCGTTACAAGTCGCTCGACACCATTGACAAAACTCACACTTCTTGCGAGGACCTCAAGACACCGTACTTTCCACACAGAATAGGTCCATTGCCACACAGGCCGTGCAAGGAGTCTTGAATTTCCTAGTGGGGAGCCTCCATCAGCTCAAGGGTGAGTAGGCATAGGGGTTGGGTTGGTATGTTCAGGTATTATAATTAAAATGAATAAAGAAAAAAAATTAAAAATATACAAGATGGAAATGATAGTGAAAGGTGAATAATGAAATTTTCTCACTCTCAACAGAGCTTGCGTTTTATACTCAGGCATCTGTTATGTGCCACGTGACACTCAAATCAAAAGTACCTCAATTACACCATTATTCAAGCCTAACTGCAAGCAATACGCAAAAAGCAATCTTGAAACAATTACATTCTATGGTGTTCTCAAATTAGCTGCGCTATTCAAACTTTACAGTATCCAAAATTTAAATACGCTTATAATTTTCAAACAAAAGCAATCTACGCACGCTCTAGTGCTAAAGTTGAGGTAATATTCAAAAAGGGTAATTGTGGGTCTGAGGGTAATTAGGAGGTCTGGGAAGTAGGAACAGGAAAGAAGGATTATAAGGTTAGATTAATTAGTAATTGGGAACTCCGATGGATTAAATGGGTCAGTGAGTAATATGGTGGCTGGTTGTTTAATGGGTCAGTGAAAGGAGGAATAGGATATTTAAAGGGTGTTACTTCCTTTTATGATTCCTTAGAATTAAATTATAAAATTATATTTGTGATAGTAGTTAAATTCTTATTAGGCTATTATTATATTTGTCCTTCTCTCTCTTAATAATCAATTTTATTTAAATCCTAAATACTCAAATATTCCCTTTGATTATTAAGTTTTAACCCTTTGTGTGATTCATCATAATAAGTAGTGTCCCTACATTATAAATTAATTATTCCTTTAAGAATATTAGGAACCATTCTTAGTTACTCAGTTCTATCTTTGACTCACTTCCTCAAAGTAATCTTCTGTGCTTCAAAGTTGCAATTTCCCTTATCCTTTTATCTCACTTATTTTGGGATCATCCTCAACCTTGTGCATAGGTTTTCCAGTGACAAAAATTAAGTAAATATATGATTCTAATGTTCTCTCATTTTTATTCCTTGACAGCATCCTCATGACAGCTGAAAAGTAGACTAAACTATATAAATACTAAATATTAAATCAAATATTATTATTTTACTTTGACATATACAGAAAACTAAGTAAATCAAATAAATTTAATTAAAATTGACATATACAGATAAATACTGTATATGAGAACATTTTTTATAGAACATACTTTAATATTGGAAATTCTATTTTGCGGATTTGTTCTCTCTGAAGCACTCATTTATGTAGACTTGTGGTTCCATATTTCCTCTCTTTTTTTGCCTATATAAAGCCCTTCATTCTGGCTGTTTCATTTCATTCCATTCTTACTTACTATTATACTTTATATACAACAATAAATCTATTAATACTCTTATTAACTTAGTATTTACATCTGAATAATTCTAAAATAATAAAGTAATAATTCTAAATCCCTTTTTACCTTTTAATTTGAGTAATATTTTATAAAGAAACAAAATATGTACAATTCCTTGAATCCTGAGTTATCCTTCACCTTTCATTGCCATTGGACTGTTGAAAATTCTTCTAGACCAAAAGCACCCCTTCACAACTGGGAGCCTTTCCAAATCGTTGTTGACCCATTGATATCTTGAAACTAGAAACCAAGGGACCATTGACTCCAACACCTATAGCAACTTTTTGGAAAAACATCAAACATCAAAAGGCACGTGACTAACCTTTTTTTCTACAACTGGTAATTGAACCTTGCCCCAAATTTAAGGTTTATATAAGTGTAATTGTCCTATATATTTATAGTGACTATAGTGGTTATTATCTGTAGGTCTCACTCTGCATATTTCATATTATACATATATCTTTTTTACTCAGCACTCTGTAGTTGGAATTAAATTACTCACATTATAGGGGGAGGTTTCAGGTATATAATATTTTTTTTCTAGTTGACCAAGATAGAGAATCAGTGTTCTTAGTCCTAGAAGTAATATAATTTACATTAATTAATTATATTATATTTTTTTAATTATTTCAGTTGACAAATTGTCCTGATAATTAAAGTATTATTTTATTATTTCAGTTGGAAACTAGTCCTGGTATTAAAATAATAATAATATATAAATTCATTATTTGATTGAAAATTATATTAAATTATTTCAGTTGACACCTTGTCCTGGTAATTAAAAAATATCAATACATTAATTATTATTTGATTAAGAATTTGTATTAATTATTTCAGTTAACTTTTGTTCTTGATAATTAATATATTATTTTATTTTTTCAGTTGATTTTTTTATATAAATAAAGAATCCTGGTAATAAATAATATCAATATTTTAGTTAATTAATTGATTAAAAATTGTAATAATTAATTAATCCAGTTGATTTTTCAGTCTTGATAATTGTTATATTTTCATTATTTAAGTTTATTGGTAATCCTGGTAATTGATAATATACTTGCAATATTTTTTATTTTATCTCTTATTTTTTTTAACAAAAAATAATAACTGACAAGATACTAATATTTTTTTTCAGCTCAAGTTATAAAAACAATGGCTAATTTAAGTGTTCCAACTACCTGTGAAGAGGAGTTGGAACTTATTGATTATGATGAGACTTCTGTAAGTTCTCCTTTGACTACTAAACTTGCTGAAATTAATCAATTATTGAACCAAACAAGATGTAGAAATGCAGGAGGTGGAGATCAAAAAAGAGAAGACTCCCCTGGACTCAAAGCACTAAGTGATCCCCCCAGAAGAGCTTCCAAAAGGCTTCAAAATTAAAAAGATGCCATTGCAGCAGTAGGTGAACAACTTTTCAGCTCACATCAAGGAGTTGAAATCAGAAAACCTCAAACTAAAGGTAAAGGTAGAAGCACTAGAAGAAAAAATAAAAAACATGGAGACTTTTCTTCAAGAGAGGAAGAAACATCCACAGGTAGAAAAACCCCCTCCACAGTTTGATCCTCTGCAACAAGAAAATGTGGAAGTGTCCAAATGGCAGTGGGAATGGCTCAGCACTCAGTGGGACTCCCTCCAAGCTCAGAAAATGAAGCAAGCTCCTCAGGCAGGTCCCTACATACCCCAACAGCTCAATACAGCTCCTCCTCACCCTTACCAAGGAGGGAGAAGAAGGAAAAACAACCAAATTCAAGTTTTTCCAAAACCATGGTAAAGTCCCCCATTGAATCTCAAGTTCCTTCTCTTGTTACTGATTCAGTTCCTTCAGGTAATTCTGGAATGAGAAATGATACTTTGAGACAAGTATAAGCTGGTTCTAGTAGACATATTAATCAATATTCTAATTTAAATACTCATTTAGTTTTTATTGCTACTTCAATGATAAACCCAGATATGGCTATTATAGATGAAACAATTGATCCTAAAGTTTATGAGACTCTGGAAAATTACTCTGTCTCTCTATTTAGAAATGATCCTGAGGTAGCTACTATTAATGATGAATATTTGAGAGATATTATTACCAAATAAAATAAAATAATGAAAAACCAACAATTGACTCAAAAACTTAATAGTTTTTTAACTGAACAAGGTTACCAAGAAGTGAGAAGTGAATTGCATAGGGTTTCTGGAGATTTTTTTAATTACAAAGTGACTCATGAAAAGAAAGTTGCTTTGTGGAAAAATATCAAGAATTATTTGTCCAAATTACAAGAAACTGTGTCTATCTGTTTCCAGGAACTAGAAGGACATAAGTTCAACTTGAAAAGACTGAATGACCATTATTCATCTCTGAAAAATAAGAATCAATTATCTTTTGCAACTATCAATGAGACATTATCCAGTATTCCAAGAGTGAAAACTAGGCTAAAAAATATTGAAGAACACTTGAAATAATTGTAACCTGACCAAAAATACTCTTCCACTTCTTTGAAAGAACCTGTTGTACAAGCTACTCCAATTGTAACTGAGCCAAGTTCCTCAAAAGTAAAATTAGTGCAAGAGAAGCCTGTAGATATTCTTGAGTTTCCATCAAAAATTGATGATGCACCCTGTTCATCTACAGATGGGTTAAACAATGAGATTACTGCTCATTTAGAGAAACTTAAACTTCTTATTACACAGAAACAAGTTAGTAACAAGGAAAGTACCTCAAATCATAAGAATTAGCCCAAACTTGATCAATACCCAACATTTGTTGGTGATTCTTCCTCTAATTGGCAGCAATTTATTTTCAGAATTGATAACCTTAAGAATTCTTGTAAACTACCAGATGAAGAAATAGTGTCTAAATTGATTTCTTTGTTTTCCTACGTTGCCCTGATGTGGTATGAATCTGTCCTTTTGGATAATAATGATTACTCTTGGAAGGATTGGAAGAAATTAATTAAAGCACAGTTTTGTGGTTCAAAGTTTAGGTTAGCCCAACAAAGGCAGTATGAGGAAGCTAAATGTAGCTCATCCTCTTCAGAAAAACCTATTGTGCTACTGATGAAACTAGTAAAAATCCTGAGAGCAATAGATCCAAACATGGACTTTGAATTATGGAAGGACAGGATCCTTTATAAATTGCCAATGTATTTGAGAGACTTAATTGTTTCTAGGAATGAATTCTCAAGGGGTAATTCTTCTTTTATTAATACTTGTAATGAGGTCCTTTTAAATAACAGTTATTATTCTAGAAGGTTCACTCCTAGACCTTCATTTGAGAAGACCTCCAATTACCAACAAAAACTTTCTGAAAAAGTTGGTAAACCTTCTGCCTCTGTTGCACCTAAAAAGCACCCAACAAACACTTGCTTTAAATGCAGAAAGACTTGGCAAAAAGCCCATTTTTGGGAAAAGAAAATAAACCTTGTTGAATAAACAGAGGAACCTGCTGATGACACAGTTGCACTAGATGATACTTCAAGTGATTGTGCCAGCGAAATTTCTTATGAATCTCATTGGGAACTCTTGATGCTGGAAGAAGATATTCAATACTTAAATAATATTTACATTGAGAACAATGATTTATCTACAGTTGAAGATTCTGAAATCATAAGTAATATTGAGGACACCTCAATAATTATTGCCCCTCTCAAGGCACCAGTATTGATTAATCAAAAGGACATTGAGGTTTTTTTGGATTCTGGAGCTGGAGGAAGTGTTGTATCTGAAAAAGCACTTTCTTCAGTAGATCAGGATTATAAATCAAAACTTATGCCTATCACTTCTGAGAATTGGAAAGTTTATGGCTCTGTTTTTCCCCCATTGGTAAATGCAAAGCCACAGTACTTTTCAAAGATAACCATGGCTTTGTAAGAGCTATGTGTGACTTTGTAGTTATGAAAAATGATAACTTAAGTAGTTTTTTCATTGTTGGAAATAATATATATCAACAAAATATAGCATTAAACTGGATCCCTCAAACCAATGCTTCACAATGGGGTTGAATGGGAAGAGGAAATTTATAATTTCTTCCCCCAAAAAATTAATAACACCAGGATTGAACACATGTAATTCTGTGGTTCAATATAAAGGAAGATCTATAAAAGAAATTCTGCTTTATTGTCTGAAATTGACACAGCTTCTTTTGGGGAACAACTTTCTGGTGAGGAAAAATATTCCATTGTTCTGTTGATAAAATCTTTTCCTATGGCCTTTGCTCATGGGTCACATAAACTAGGATTAGTCAAGGAGGAGATGAAGCTTTTATTATCTTTCCCATTAACTGAAATACCACCTAGTTTAAAGAAGAAGATTTATCCTGCTTCTCCCACAAAGAGAAAAGATATTGAGGACAATATCTCTACCCTTTTGAAAATGAATATTATTAAAAGGTATTTGAAACACCTAAATATTGTGTTATCTCACCTGTCTTGATTTCTTATGAGAAAGAAAAATCAAGGTTATGTGGTGATTATAGAGTATTAAATAATTATACTGTAGATTATATCTATCCTTTACCAAGAGTTAGCTCTATACATGCTACCCTAAAAGGTGCTAAATATATCATCTGTTTGGATGGTAACAAGGGATATTACCAGGTACCTGTTTAAATAAATTCTCAGAATTTTCTGATGATTTCCACTCATATAGGTATTTATAAGTATGTTAGGATGCCATTTGGCCCTTAAAATGCCCCTTCAGTCTTTCAAAAAGTTATGGATAACACATTCCATCAAGAAATAATTTAAGGATGGCTGATGGTTTACATTGATGATATCATCATATTCTCCAAAACATTTGAGGACCACCTTAACCACCCATGTAAAGTGTTCCATAAAATGGATGAGATACATATGACACTTGCTTTGAAAAATTGCAAATTTGGCTTTCATTCCTCAAAAGTACTTAGTCATGTTGTCTCAGGGTTACAGATATGTGTTAACCAGGACAAATTTGAAGCCATAAAACATGTAAAAATTCTTACTACAGTTAGGGAGCTCCAAAGTTTCTCGGGAATGTGTGGATACTATAGACAATATATAAAAAGTTATCAGGTCATAGCATTACCCCTAACCCAATTAACTAGGAAGAATGTTGCTTTTGTCTGGAAAAGTGAAAGACAAAGAGCTTTTGACACTATGAAATATTGTTTGATGTCAGCACCAATTCTTACTTTGTCTGACTTTAATCAACCATTTTTTATACACTGATGCCAGTTTTATTGGCCTTGATGCTGCTCTACACCAAAAACAAGTTATGAATGACAAAGTATCAGAAGTATTAATTTTATTTTATTTCAAGAACCTTGAGAAATAGTGAATTGAAATATGGTTCCACTCAACTTGAGTGTTTAGCAGTTGTGTGGGCTCTGGAGAAGCTACATTATTATCTAGATGACCAGAAATTTGAACTTGTCACTGACTGCAGTGCAATTAAATCCCTCTTGAACTTGAAGACACCTAACAGAAATATGTTCAGATGGAATTTGGATGTTTAAGAATTCATAGGTCTGGTATTGTTCACTCAAATGAGGATATGTTATCAAGGTTACCTTTTCCAAATGATGACTCTAATCCTGCATATGATCCTGAGGATAAAATAGTTCACATTCATGGGATATATGTGGTAAATATGGACAAAGAGATATTACAGCTTATTCTTGACTCATATGATAAAGACACTGACTTGAAAAAGCTGTGTGCTATATTAAATGATCCAAAGAATTCTTCAATACAAACAGTAATCAAAACCCTTCCACCAAAGTACCAAAATGCTTTGAACAAGGGAAAAATTTTAGTTGATGAAGGTTACATTGATTATAGAAGAAAGTTGAGTAATTTTATTGTTATTTGTCCTTCTATGAAATAAATCATCTTGAAAATTTTTCATGATGAAATACTTGCAGGAAATTTTGATCTTGAGAAAATATTGGTTAGAATTAAGAACACTGCTTGGTGGGTTAATATGTCTGAAGACACTAAATTATATGTTAAATCCTGTGACTCTTGCCAGAAATCAAAGAGATTAACTGGGAAAAACTGGATTAATGCTACATATTGAATCTCCTGATGCACCATGGCAAATCATAAATATGGATTTTGTAACAGGACTACCCATTGCTGGGTAAGACAGTTGTAACTCTTGCTGGGTTATTGTGGATAGATTTACAAAAATGAGTAATTTAATTCCTATTCATAAAGATGTTTCCACTAAGTAATTAGCTTTCTTGTTTTGGTATCATATGTTAAATACTTCTGGTTTCCCAAAGGCCATAATCTCTGATAGAGAACCTAAATTTACTTCTGAATTTTGGATGTCTTTTATGGATGTTTGTGGTTGTGATCTGAATCTTTCTACTTCCCATCACACTCAAACTGATGGATTAGCTGAGAGAATGATTCAAACTTTAGAGGACATGATAAGAAGGTATTGTGCCTTTGGCCTTGAGTATAAAAACAATGACAGGCTTACTGATGAGTGGGTCACCTTACTTCCTGGTCTGGAATTTGCTTAAAATAGCACTGTTCACTCTTTTACTCATAGAAAGCATTTTGAGCTCTGGATTGGATATGTTCCAAATACTCCTGCCTAAATTCTCAATAATGATATACCTAAATTGGATTTTCATCCTGGTGTGAAATCTTTTCTTCAAATGCAACAACTTTGCAGAAGTCATGCCCAAAAATGTATTGAAAAATCTTTTGAATATGAGAAGAAGAGGTGGGACAAACCCCATAAAGAATACACCTTTAAGAAGGGTGATGAAGTACTGATTTCTACAGTCCACTTCAATTTACAAGGTAATAATAAATTAAAAGACCCATTTGCTGGTCCATTTGTTGTCAGAAGAATGGTTGGTGATAATGGAGTTGAAGTTATCCTGTACTCACCTTATGAAAGGAAACACCTTGTTTTTCCAATATCTCTTCTGAAAACTTACACATCCAATAGTGAATTATTCCCAAAAAGGAGAGGAAGACCAAAAAAGACTACTAAAGAAATCACTGAGACAGCAGAAATTGATAGGATTCTGAATGACAGAATTATCACTGTTGAAAAGGATACTGAATACTAATTGAGATTCAAGAATAAATCTTCTGAATATGATTCTTGGATACCTGGGAAATAGATATCTAACCTTCCTGATCTACTAAAGAAATATAAAAAGAAAAAATCATAGCATTTTTTTATTGTTTTTTAGAGTAAGGGAGTGTCAGCCAGGCTACTAGACTTACCCAGTAAATAATTATTTATTTACTACAGTAGAGCTACCCCTTTTACATCTTATTGTATTGGTTATAACTTACTTTACCAATTAGTTATAATACTGTAACTAATTAATAAGCAAAGTTAAGTAATGATAAAATTAATTTGTTCCCTCATTTTTATTCCTTGACAGTGTCCTCATGACAGCTGAAAAGTAGATTAAGATATAAAAGATATGAAATATTAAATCAAATATTTTAATTTTACTTTGACATATACAGAAGATTAAGTAAATCAAATAAATTTAATAAAATTTGACGTATACAGATAAATATTGTATATGAGAACATTATTTATAGAAAATACTTTAATATTTGAAATTTCTATTTCTGTAGTTTTTTTCTCTCTGAGACACTTTTGTATGTAGACTTGTGGATCTGTAGTTTCTCTCCTTTTGCCTATAAAAGGCCTCTCTATTTCACTGTTTTTTGTAGTGTCCTATTCTTTACTAACAATCAATTATTATATATACAACAAATCTATTACTACTATTACCTCTCTTAGTATTTCCACTCTAGTATCTCTAAGTTATCAAAATAATAATAATAATAAATCTATTTACCTTTTTATTGAGTAATTAGATATAAAAGAAATAAAATATGTACCAATATTTAAAGTCTTGAGTTTTCCTACCTTCACCACAATTGGTGTTGAAAAGTCTTCTAGACCAAAAAGCATCCCTTGAAAGATATTATATTTATAAGAAAATAAGAAAAATCAAGATATTTTGGATTGAAAGTTCTGAAATTAAATAAATAGAAGACATGATTGTGACTCTCATGAAATCCTTATATATTTATGACTTGAAGTGTGGCTACTGAACATTCTAGGTCTGGATAGGTTGGCTCAAGTTAGGTATAAATGTACAGCTACATTCAGCTAATCAGTGTATCAAGAGTTTAAAATATTCAATGATACAGTGATTAAAACAGAAGAACAAACATTTCAAAATAATTAAAATTTCAATAATAAATTTAAAGCATAGTTATATTATAGTACTAAAAAAATCAAACTGGAATAATAGGGAAAAGTTTAGAAATCATAAGAGGGCACAAGGCATGGATGAAGTATCAAAAAAATATTCTTAAAAGGTTTTCTCTACATGTTTTATCATAGCCCCTTAAATAGAAAAAGAGCTTTATGAAAATCCACAAAAATAATATTTTCAATATATGAGGAAAGAAAAGAAATGAGATGAAACAAATAAATAAAGAAAATAGAAAGAATCTTATTATAATCTATAACTCCCCAATTATTTCAATAACCTTTAAACTAAATTATTAAAACAAAAATTAGGTAGCTAAATTAGTTGAAAAATGTGAAATTGATTAATTTAGAATGAAACATTTCAAAATAAAGGAAGTTAGAGTGGAGAACTTTAAATTTAAATTATTCAACTAATAATTAGAGTAAGAAAATGGTGAGATATTTTAATAATCTTTCTTCCTAAAATTACTGGGTTTAAAACATAAAACATAACAAAAATTGCCCACTATTTTGTGATCAATAATAATAATAATATGAATACAATTATGATAATAATATTAATTGAATTTCTTTTCAAATATAATTATAATTAGGTACTTTATACACTATATTTTATATTCTTATTAATCATTACTACATAAATAATATCTGTTCTACCCAAGATCCTTTCCAGGATTAGAAATTTCCTGGGTTTTTATACAGCCTGGCTGGAAGCTACGCAAATTTCTAAAAATTCAAAGTCTATTATTTATGATAGTCAACTGTTATACCCATCTCACCAAAAAAAATGTGGACATCTGATAGTAGGTTCAAATTCCTATATTTGATTTGATTCAGTTTTAGCTCAGTTGTGATTATTCTGAGAAGACTGCACACTGAATACTGAGTATTCCAACTCATGTGGAACCAAATATGTGTTATTCTTGAATCACAAATAATGGATTGAGGGATTGGCACCTGCTAGTAGGTCCCAGATTTTTTTTTTGTAGTGAGAGAGTCAAAAATTGAAGATGTTTGGGCTGTGGGTGGGTTTTAAGACCTAAGAAGGCCAACTAATACTAGTGCTGACACTAGCCTGGGACAGGACTGACTATGCTACTAAGCAGTGAGACTAACTAGACTGACTATGTTAGGATTACCAACAGTGAGGCGGGATTGACTATGCTGATACAGCAGTGAGACTAAGAAGTAACTGGATTACTATATAAGCTGTCCAATGAGAACTCCACAGCACTTACCCCATATAACCCCCTTATGAAATATTCCCTCTTCCACCTCTCACAATGCATAGAATCCATAGTGCCCCTCCTCCTCACCTCTCAACCAAATCCTAACAGTGGGTCAAGGAGAAACAGATGCAAAGCACATTCACAGTTTTGAACACAACAAATCACAATTTTCAGAATGACATCCACACTAATGTCAGACAAGTCTTCACAAATTATTGCACTCAATAAAACTTATAAAAATGACATAATAAATTGTCACCATATTGACTTCATTTATCCAACAGGAGAAAAAAACCATTAAATAGACACCTAGTTACTTTTTATGTACCTTTTTAAACCCTGGTTTTGATTCTGTTTGATGCCATGTAGTGACCCTTTCCAAGATTCTTCCACTTTTTCTCCTGCTTCCCTCACATTTGCTTTTTTTGTTCCCCCCATTCACCCCCTCCCTTTCCTGTGCTCATCTTTGATGTGTTTGCTTTCACTACCATAATCCTCACTCATCCCACTGATTCTCTAATGGATCCTACTTCCCTTCCATTTATGGTCAGTCATTTTTTATTTTTTTTCATCTTTCCCTTCATCACCTCCTTCTATAGGAAGATAAAGTCAAGCAATGTAAGTCATATTATTTTGCATTCATGGTTTAGTCACTTTTTGTAAATATTTTCTTTGTAAATTAACATAATATTCTGATCCTATCATTTTCTCACATTGCCACTCATTCCACCACAGCTAAAATCTGCATTTCTCCCCTCCCTTCACATTCACTAAAAATCCCTTTCGTCAAATCCACCTTGATCTCCACCTCTTCTCCTCTAATAGACACTCCACCTCACCCCTTCACCTCTACTTGATTCCCAGACCCTCAAATACACCTTGCTTACCTCCCATTTTTCTCCAAAAGACACCCCACTCCTAAAACTTATCTTGCTATCCATCCCTTAATCTCCACTAGACACCCCAGTACACCCCTTCACCTCTACTTGATGATTCACCCCTCAATTCCACCTTGCTTGCCTCCCATTTTCCTCCAATAGACACTCCATTCCTCAAAATTATCTTGCTCTCCATCCCTTAATCTCCACTAGACACCCCAGTACACCCCTTCACCTCTACTTGATGCCCAACCCCTCAAATCCACCTTACTTGCCTCCAATTTTTCTCCAATAGACACCCCACTCCTCAAAATTATCTTGCTCTCCATCCCTTCATCTCCACTAGACATCCCAGTACACCCCTTCACCTCTACTTGATGCCTCACCCCTCAAATCACCTTGCTTCCCTCTCATTTGTCTGAAATAGACACCCAAACACACCCTTTCAACTAAAGTTGATTCCCCAAGCATTCACTCCACCTTGCTCTCTTCCCCTGCACCTTCACTAGAAGAACTACCCCTCTCATACACCTTGAACTGACACCCCATCACCCAAAATTAGCTGGCCACCCTCTCTATAGCCTCCAAACAAAATCTCTCCACCTTTACATCCAAGATTCTCTTCTTCACTTCACCTCCACAAAAAAATGATAATCTTAAAGTATGTAATATAAAAATTGTAAAGATGGATAACTAAAATTAATACAAAAATATTAAAATATGTTAATGATATGGACTACTGTTTGGAAATACCTGAAATAGTCTATGAGACTAGATATATGATTTAATAGCCCAAAAAATAAAATTAAAAATGAACATTATTTGACAAAAAAATCTAAAAAATAAATAAATTATGAACTGATGAATAAAGAAATTACTATATTTCACAGCATTAAGCATCTCTGTAAAAATGATTAAAAGGCTGACAAACAGTCATCTGTGTAGTCACAGTTTTATTTTATAAAAGAATGATGTATATATGGGTTGGAGGGTCACTTGAACAAAACTCTTCTTATTGTGCTCTACTAAACAGCTGTAATTGTTTTAAAAAAATCAATCATATTTAAATTCACTAAGGTATAAATTTAATGGAATTTAAAATCTGCACAAAATTAACATTTTCTAGGTAAAAATCATATATTGGGACAATAATTCACACAAAAATGTGGTACATGATGATATATGTTGCTTGGGGGTGTCAAGAACACTTATTTGCTGCTTTAGTACCTTGAAAATATATTTAATTTGTCCACATTAATCAAGATTTAAAAAAAATTAATATTAATACAAATTATCATCTGAACCTTTACTCATACACAACATTATAGAAAAAAATTACATTTCATAAATTTTGAATGTGACAGGACTGTGTTTTTTTATTCAGGAAACTTAATGAAGAATCAGGTCAAAAAATTTCTAATTTTAGGGAATAAATTTACTTTTTTACATAGTTTCAGCATGAATGATAACTCTTGGCCCTTTTGACATTTTTTGTGCACTTTTTATACTGGTGTGGCATCTTTTATGTTGAGTGTATTACCCAAAAAAGCATAAAAACCCCTATTTAGAGCCAGAACAGGGCTGAGCTAGGAAAAAAAGTAGTACATAATTTTTGACAAAAATGCCAAGCATTTAAGTTTTTGCTGAATAAATAATTGTATGAATTAAAGTGACTGTTTGTCAGCTATCAATTTATTTCTACAGAGATGCTTAATGCTGTGAAATATAGTAATTTCTTCATTCATCAGTTCATAATTTATTTATTTTTTAGATTTTTTTGTCAAATAATGTTCATTTTTAATTTTATTTCTTGGGCTATTAAATCATATATCTAGTCTCATAGACTATTTCAGGTATTTCCAAACAGTAGTTCATATCATTAGCATATTTTAATATTTTTGTATTAATTTTATTTATCCATCTTCAAAATTTTTACATTACATACTTTAAGATTATCATTTTTTTTGTGGAGGTAAAGTGAAGAAGAGAATCTTGGATGTTGTCGGTCAGTCGTCTAGAAGATATAAGAGAAGAGGGAAGAAAAGAGAGGAGGACAAGAAGGAGATAGTAGTTTAGAAATAAAAGAAATAAAAACAATTGAAATTATTTAATTTATTTGAGAGAAAGCAACGACAAGTGATTTGAGAGGTGACAACAAATTGGTTTTATTAATATTGATATTATTTAAGTAAGAGTTCTGCGCGGCAAACACTATAATTACTATCAGACTTAAGGCAACCTTAAAATTGTTATTTAGAATTTTTAATTAGAATTTAATACTAATAAAAATAATAATAAGCGTAATAAATTTATTTTTAAATTGTTGAGTGTGTAATAAGTGATACTTCTACAGGGGATTATCCAAGGCCCTTTTATAGGCAATGGGTCCTCTGAAGCGCTACAAGTGACTATATACAAAATAGTAATGAAGTAAAACAAGAAGATAAAAGAAGACATTTGTAACATAGTAATTAAGAGAAAATTATACGAAAAATAATAAGAATCCCAATTAAGAATATAAAATTCCCATCCCAAATTTCCCAAATCAGTTAATACAAAATAATGAGTAACTAAACAACCCTGTGATCTAAGAACTATGGGAAAAACAAATCAAAACAAGTATTACAATCTGTTTTCAGCATTTCTAAGTGAAACAAATAACATGTTTTGACGTAACAAGGCATGCAATCATTTTAATTCAGTGTAAATTAATATTTATTAATTGTTTTCACTATGTAATTTAATAACTAGTTTAACTGAAACAATTAATTAATTTAATTTGAGAATTTATAATACTATTTTATAAAATAAGTATTATAATTTATTTGATTTTCTTCCTGACACAATTTAAGGGTCAAAAGAAGCGCCATTAATTATTGTTTAATACTATATGAAAGATGTTATTTATTATATAAATTTAAATAATTAATTTAATTATATTATAAGTCAATTTTACACTTATAATTATCATATATGTTTTTTAATTAATTAAATATAAATTTATAATTATTAAATACATAAAAATGCGCCATTATTTGTAGAATATATTATATTATGCTTAATTTAATTGTATATATAAAAATATATATAACCAATAAATTTAATGTAACACTTGTATATAATAAAATACTTATATAATTTCACTATGCAATAAAATATTAAGTTATATTCATTAAATACAAGTCTTACCCACTCTTTAAGGTTTTATAATTTATATATCATTTACTGGACTCCTGGAATAGCCTGGCTGACACTCCCTCACTCTAAAAAAAAACAATAAAAAAAAAATTCTAAGATTTTTTCTTTCTGTATTTTTTCAACAGAGCAGGCAGATTTGAAATTTCTTTGCCAGGTATCCATGCATCATGTTCAGATGATTTGTTCTTATATCTCAATAAATATTCAGTACCTCTTTCAGAAGTGATAATTCTATCATTGAGAATTTTATCAATTTCTGCTGTTTCTGTGACTTCCTGAGGGTTCTTCTTAGGTCTTCCTCTTCTTTTTGGAAATAAGTCACTGTTGGAAGTATAAGGTTTAAGTAAAGAAATGGGAAAGACAGGATGTTTCCTATCATATGGAGAATACAATACAACTTCTACTGCATTATCACCAACCATTCTTTTAACAACAAATGGTCCTACAAAAGGATCTTTTAATTTGTGGTTACCTTGTAAATTGAAATGGACAGTAGAGATCAACACTTCATCACCCTTGTTAAATGTGTATTCTTTATGGGATTTATCCCATCTTTTCTTTTCATATTCAAATGCTTTATCAATACAACTTTGAGCATGTTTTCTGCAGAGCTGTTGCATTTGCATAAAAGATTTTACACCAGGGTGCAGTTCCAACTTAGGTAATTTATTATTGAGAATCTGAGCAGGAGTGTTTGGGACATAACCTAACCAAAGCTCAAAAGGCTTTTTCTCAGTGACAGAATGAACAGTGCTATTATATGCAAATTCAAGACCAGGCAAAAGAGTGACCCAATCATGAGTAAATCTGTCATTGTCTTTATATTCTAAACCAAAGGCACAATACCTTCTAATCATATCTTCCAGAGTTTGAATCATTCTTTCAGCTAGACCATCAGTCTGAGGATGATGAGCTGTAGACAATTTTAACTCACAGCCACAAATATCCATCAAAGAGGTCCAAAACTCAGAAGTGAATTTTGGATCCCTATCAGAGATAATGGCTTTTGGAAAACCAATAATATTAAACATGTAAGACCACCATAAGAAAGCTAATTCTTTGGTGGATACATCTTTGTGGGTTGGAATAAATTTGCACATTTTCGTGAATCTATCCACTATTACCCAACAAGAGTTAAAGCTGTCTTTACCTGCAACAGGAAGACCAGTGACAAAATCCATATTAATGATTTGCCAGGGAGCACTAGGTGCTTCAATATGTTGTAATAACCCTGCCCTTTTACCTGTTAACCTTTTAGATTTTTGGCAGGAATCACAAGATTCAACATATAATTTTGTGTCTTCAGACATATTAGCCCACCATGCAGTGTTTTTGATTCTAATCAATGTTTTTTCAAGATCAAAATGACCAGCTAATATGTCATCATGACAAAGTTTAAGGATAGTTTCTTTCATTGAAGGAGGAATAACAATTACATTGGTAAGCTTCCTTCTATAATATATATAACCATCTTCAATAGAAAACTTTCCTTTATTTAAAGCATTTTGGTACTTTGCAGGAAGAGTTTTTATTAATGATTGAATTGAAGCATTCTTAGGATCATTCAAAATAGTAACTAATTTATTTAAGTCAGAATCTTTATCATATGAATCCAGTATTAACTGTAATAACTCTTCTTCCATATCAACTATAAATATACCATGTATATGAACAGTGTCATCCTCAGGTACATAAGCAGGATTGGAGTCATTATTTGGCAGAGGCAATCTGGAGAGCATATCAACATTAGAGTGAACATTTCCAGCTCTGTGGATAATAGTCATCCTTCCTCTGTATTCCTGAACAGCAAGTTGCCACCTGAACATATGTCTGTTAGGTGTTTTGAGGTTTAAGAGAGATTTCACAGCACTACAGTCAGTTACCAAGTCAAATTTTTGGTCATCCAAGTAGTAATGAAGTTTCTCAAGAGCCCAAACAACTGCTAAGCACTCCAATTGAGTGGCACCATATTTCAATTCACTATTTCTTAAGGTTCTTGAAATATAACAAATTACAACCTCTGAGGATTTATCATTAATAATTTGCTTTTGGTGAAGGGCAGCACCCAGACCAATAAAGCTAGCATCTGTATAAAGTACAAATGGCTTGTTAAAATCTGGAAGAGCCAATATAGGGGCTGTCATTAAGCAACTTTTCAATGTATTAAAAGCTTTCTGACAGTCATTATTCCAGAGAAAAGCAACATCTTTTCTGGTTAGTTTTGTAAGAGGCAAGGCTATGACCTGATAGTTTTTAATATATTGTCTATAATAGCCACACATACCCAAAAAACTTTGGATTTCTCTTACAGAAGTTGGTGCTTTCACATTTTGAATGGCAGCAACTTTATTATGGTCTACACAAATTTGTAAGCCTGACACAACATGGCCAAGGACTTTCAAAGATTGAAAACCAAATTTACACTTTTTTAGAGATAAGGTCATATTGATTTCATCCATTTTTTGGAAAACTCTATTCAAGTGAATTATATGTTCATCAAAAGTTTTAGAAAAAACAATAATATCATCAATATAAACCATGAGCCGACCTTCAATAATTTCTTGATGGAAAGTGTTATCCATGACCTTCTGGAAAACTGAAGGAGCATTTTTAGGGCCAAATGGCATCCTAACATACTTATATATTCCCATATGAGTAGAAATAAGCAAAAAATTTTGAGAATTTTTCTCAACTGGAACTTGATGATAACCTTTATTACCATCCAGACAACTAATAAATTTTGCACCTTGCAAGGTAGCATGTATTGAATTAATTCTGGGTAAAGGATAAATATCATCAACAGTATAAGTATTTAAAGCTCTGTAATCTCCACATAATCTAGCTTTATCTTTTTCATAAGAAATTAAGACTGGGGAGATGACACAATATTTGGGGGTGACATCCACTTTCTCAATGATATTCATTTTCAATAATGTTTCAATATTATCTTCAATATCTTTTCTTTTTGATGGAGAAGCAGGATATGGTTTTTTCTTAAGGGTAGGAGGAATATCACTCAAATTACAGGATAAGGTAATCTTCATTTCTTCCTGAACAATTCCCAAGACATGAGACCCATGAGCAAAAGCCATAGGGTAAGAGGTAATAGAGGCAACAATAGAATCTTTTTGTTCACAAGTCAACTGATCACCAAAAGAAGCAGTATTTATTTCATGTAATAAATCATCCATTTCAGTTGTTGGTCTACCTTTACATTGGGTCAGTGAGTTACAAGATTTCAACAAATGCCCAGAAGGTCTAGGAGAAGAAATTTTGAATTTTCTTTTCCCATTCATTCCTAAGGTAAAGCAATTATTTGCTGGGTCCAGTTTCACACCAAACATGGTTAAAATATCATTTCCCATAATAAACCAATTGCTCAAATTATTATTTTTCATGACAACAAACTCACAAATAGCTCTGACAAAACCACCATTATATTTGAAGAATACAGAGGTTTTGTATTTGCCAATAGGAAATAAGGTAGAACCATACCCTCTCCATTTTTCAGAAGTTATAGGCAATAATTTACTCAAATATTCCTTATCCACTGAAGCCAAAGCTTTTTCAGATACTACACTTCCTCCAGCACCAGAATCAAGAACTACATCAACATTTTTACCATTAATGATAACAGGTGCCTTTAAAGGGGATATAGGAATAGAATTGTTAGTAATATCTTTAATTATCTCAGCATTTTCTACTGAAGATAAATTCAATACACAATCTTCAGATATATTATTTAAATAATGGACATCATGTTCCAACATTAAAACATCTTTAACAGATTCATTGTCATAGGAGATATTACTTTCACAGTCACTGGAAGAATTATTGACATCAAGTTCAATTTCATCAGTGTCTTCATTTTGTTCAACAAGATGAATTTTCTTGTCACAAACATGACCCTTCTGCCACGGTTTTTTACATTTATAACAAGTATTTGTTGCATATTTTTTAGGTGCAACTGGGGCAGAGGGTTTACCAGATTTTTCTGGGAGCTTTATAGAAGGTTTATTCTGATCATTATAAGATTTACTAAGGTAATTCTTTGGTTCATATCTATGGTTGAGTAGTACTTCATTACAGATATTAATGAAAGAAGAATTTTCCCTTACATGCTCAGTTCTAGCAACAATCAAATCCCTAAGAGAATTTGGTAATTTATACAAGATTTTATCTCTCCAAATATCATAATCCATCTTTGGATCAATTGCTCTAAGGATTTTAGTTATTTTCATCAGAAAAACAATGGGCTTTTCAACAGAGGAGGATACATATCTAGTATTCTCATACAGTCTTTGCTGAGCTAACCTGAATTTTGAACCACCAAACTGATTCTCAATCAAGGATTTCCAATCATTCCATGTATAATGATTGTTATCTAAGAGGACAGATTCATACCACATCAAGGCTACATTGGAAAATAAAGAAATTAGCTTAGAAACAATTTCCTCATCAGGTAGTTTATAAGATCTCTTTAAATTATCAATTCTTTGGATAAAGTGTTGCCAATCAGAGGAAGATTCACCATCAAAGGTAGGATATTGGTCTAACTTAGGCCAATTTTTCTGACTACTGGGATGGTCCACTTTTTGGTTTGAATTATTCATTAGTAATAATTCCTGAAGTTTAGCCAGGTGTTCAGAAATTTCATTATTTACAGAAACAGCTGGTGCATGACCATCACAAGATTTTTTGCTAGTAGCAAAAGATTTTACAGACTCATTGTCAGTTTGTTTAATGGTTGAAATATGAGGAAGAAAGGATGAACTTTGTTCAGGTTTTTTTCCTTTATTTTTATGCAGCTTATTTGCAGAAATCTCATTTAATTCATTATTGATGGTTAAGGTTGAGAACTTTTCCTGTAGGTCAGACACATAGTTTCTTATTCTTGGAATTTCAGACATCTGGTCATTTACTTTTGCAAGAGATAGAACATTTCTGTCCTCAGAAACTGAGTGTTTGGTACTTAGTGCATGGAAATCATTTTTTAGCTTCTTAAACTCATTTTGTAGAGATTTTATTTCATTTTTGAATGAATAATTTTCCTCAATAAGGGGTTTCAATTCACTCAAGGTCTTATGTAGACTGATATTTCTATCTGAGATAGCTCTATGGTCACTTCTTACTTGTTTTTGTTGACTAAGAACAATATTCAAGGTTTCTTTGATTTTTAAATAAGCTGTATCTTGTACAGAAGAACTCACTTTACATTGCAAGTGTAAATTATTTAATCTATCATTTTCATGGATTAACACATCTCTCACATGTTTGTCTTTCACAATATTAAAATCAAGGGTATCTTTCAATATTTCCTCAGAAGTTTTTTCAATTAAGGTATAGATTTCAGGGGGAACAGAATCATTTTTAATTGCAAGAGAAGGATTAATTAAAGATGTAGAAGTTAAATGTAAAGGTTCATCAAATGACAATTTGCTAATTACATCAATAGGGCTACTAGTTACAGGAAGCTGTCTTTTAACAGGTTTAACTGTTCTTTCACCATGTTCAATAATATTACCTGCAGAAGAAGATTTATTAGAAAACATACCCAAGTGACTATCAACCAAATTACTTACCATGGCAGAGGAGGAAACTTCCCCTGGGACTGGTTTTGGGAATGTTCTTGGGCCTTCTTTCTCCTGCCTTGTTGGTAGGGATGAGGAGGTGGATGGAAATTGGGTGTTCTGGATGGGCCAGGCTGATGATGAGGCGGGTGTTGCACATTCTGTTGGTATTGACTCATTAGATAATCCCATTTCCATTGCTCTACTTCCATAGTATTTGGATTTTGGATGGTTGAGCTGGGTGGCTGTGAAGGTTGAGCCTGAAATTGAAGCTGATTGGGAGGCAATTGAGGAGGGGCCTGGGCCTGAATCTGGTTCCTGAGTTCTTGGACCTGATCCCACAATGTGTCTACCTTTGCTTTGTACGTCATATTTTCTGTCTTCAACTCTTTTATATGACTGGATAGGTTGCTGATTTGTTGTGGCAGAGGAAGCTTTTTTATTTTGAAGCCTTTTGGAAGACCTTCTTGAGGCACTAGAGGCTTTACTTCCTTCTGTGGTACTGGGGGAAGGGGGTTTGGTTTGTTTGCATTTCCTGTCATTTCCACATCCTGCAGTATGTGAATTCCTTGCGTTAGCATAAGATTTTTTATGACCAACTTTAGAAGAACTTACAGTGTCAGCATCATAGTCAATTTCTATCTCATCCACTTGCATGTTATCCATTTTTTCTGCCAAATTGTTGGACATACTAGTGGGAAGATTTATATTTTACTTTGTACTTTATAAAAAAATAATCAAAGTTAGTCAATAATTGCTCCAAATAAAAAAAAATATTTAATTAATTAAATTATAGAAATAATTTTCAATATAAAGTAATAATTAAAAAATTAATTTTTTTTAAAAAAAATGGATTGCAAGGTTAAATTGGGAATAACAAGTAAGTTAATTCAACCAATTAATCACCAATATTAAATATGGCAATATATTTGGGACTAAGCACAATGTACTTTTAAGTCAACCAAAATTAACAATAATTAATAATAAAAAAAAATTAAATTAATAATTCAATTTGTATTAATAATAATGTTAATTCTTCTAGGACTAAGAGGATTTAACACTCTATAATGGTCAACTAGGAAAAAAAAAATCTAAAAATTGAACACTTACACTCAGTGAATCAGCAATTAAGCCACAATCACTGTTATTGCAATAAAAATATAGTAATATGAGTGAGAGGCGCAAAGGTGAACTTACTATAGTGATCGAAAAATCACTTCAAATAATATAAAACTTAATAATATATAAACCTAAGATGTCGAACCCAAGTTCAAAACACAGTCGCGGCAAAAGTTTCGTTTTGCTAGGTGGTCCGTGCGTTTTGTCGTCGTCGTTTGGAAAGGCCCTCAGTTGTCGGTCAGTCGTCTAGAAGATATAAGAGAAGAGGGAAGAAAAGAGAGGAGGACAAGAAGGAGATAGTAGTTTAGAAATAAAAGAAATAAAAACAATTGAAATTATTTAATTTATTTGAGAGAAAGCAACGACGAGTGATTTGAGAGGTGACAACAAATTGGTTTTATTAATATTAATATTATTTAAGTAAGAGTTCTGCGCGGCAAACACTATAATTACTATCAGACTTAAGGCAACCTTTAAATTGTTATTTAGAATTTTTAATTAGAATTTAATACTAATAAAAATAATAATAAGCGTAATAAATTTATTTTTAAATTGTTGAGTGTGTAATAAGTGATACTTCTACAGGGGATTATCCAAGGCCCTTTTATAGGCAATGGGTCCTCTGAAGCGCTACAAGTGACTATATACAAAATAGTAATGAAGTAAAACAAGAAGATAAAAGAAGACATTTGTAACATAGTAATTAAGAGAAAATTATACGAAAAATAATAAGAATCCCAATTAAGAATATAAAATTCCCATCCCAAATTTCCCAAATCAGTTAATACAAAATAATGAGTAACTAAACAACCCTGTGATCTAAGAACTATGGGAAAAACAAATCAAAACAAGTATTACAATCTGTTTTCAGCATTTCTAAGTGAAACAAATAACATGTTTTGACGTAACAAGGCATGCAATCATTTTAATTCAGTGTAAATTAATATTTATTAATTGTTTTCACTATGTAATTTAATAACTAGTTTAACTGAAACAATTAATTAATTTAATTTGAGAATTTATAATACTATTTTATAAAATAAGTATTATAATTTATTTGATTTTCTTCCTGACACAATTTAAGGGTCAAAAGAAGCGCCATTAATTATTGTTTAATACTATATGAAAGATGTTATTTATTATATAAATTTAAATAATTAATTTAATTATATTATAAGTCAATTTTACACTTATAATTATCATATATGTTTTTTAATTAATTAAATATAAATTTATAATTATTAAATACATAAAAATGCGCCATTATTTGTAGAATATATTATATTATGCTTAATTTAATTGTATATATAAAAATATATATAACCAATAAATTTAATGTAACACTTGTATATAATAAAATTCTTATATAATTTCACTATGCAATAAAATATTAAGTTATATTCATTAAATACAAGTCTTACCCACTCTTTAAGGTTTTATAATTTATATATCATTTACTGGACTCCTGGAATAGCCTGGCTGACAGATGTAAAGGTGGGGGGTTTTGGTTGGAGGCTATAGAGAGGGTGGCCAGCTAATTTTGGGTGATTGGGTGTCAGTTCAAGGTGTAGGAGAGGGGTAATTTGTCTAGTGTAGGTGCAGGGGAAGAGAGCAAGGTGGAGTTAATGCATGGAGAATCAAGTTTAGTTGAAAAGGTGTGATGGGGTGTCTATTGGAGACAAATGGGAGGCAATCAAGGTGGATTTGAGGGGTTGGGCATCAAGTAGAGGTGAACGGGTGTACTGGGGTGTCTAGTGGAGATGAAGGTATGGAGAGCAAGATAAGTTTGAGGACTGGGGTGTGTATTGGAGACAAATGAGAGGCAAGCAAGGTGTATTTGAGGGGCTGGGCATCAAGTAGAGGTGAAGGGGTGAGGTGGAGTGTCTATTAGAGGAGAAGAGGTGGAGATCAAGGTGGATTTAAGGAAAGGGATTTTTAGTGAAGGAAAAGAGGGAGGGGAGCAATGCAGATTTTAGCTGTGGTGGAATGAGTGGCAACACAAGAAAAGAATAGGATTACAAAATTATGTAATTTACAAAGAAAAGATTTACAAAAAGGGACTAAACCATGAATGCAAAAAAGATATGACTTTCTTCCTATAGATGGAGGTGATGAAGGGAAAGATGAAAACAAATAAAAATGACTGACCATAAATGGAAGAAAGGTAGGATCCATTAGAGTATCAGTGGGATGAGTGAGGATTACAGTAGTGAAAACAAACTTGTCAGCCAGGCTGTACCAGGAGCCCAGTAAAACCTATGTTAAGTTATTGAACCTGAAAGAGGGCGAAAATTTATGCTTTTCATGTATATAAATTAATATTATATTGCATAATAAAATTAAGTACAAATTACCTTATTAAATAAAATTAAAATATGGGTTATATTTATTTTATTATTTTATTAATTATATACTATTAAAATAAACATAAATTATATTATATTCTATAAAAAATTGGGCGCATTTTTATGTATTTAAATAATTATAAAATAATAATTAATTAATTATAATATTATAACATACTCATAAGGCAAAATGTTGACTTATAATAATATTAATTAATTATTAGACCCTTATAATAATTTATACATTATTATTCCTGATTTTTGGGCGCTTCTGTGGCTCAAAATTATGTAATTAAATTTATTAAAACATTTAAACTAATTACATTCTCATATTTTAATCTAAAATAATTACTTATATTAATTGTATGAATTAAAATAGTAATATATTACATTCCACTTTAAAATAGTACTGCATAATACTTATTTTAAATTACATTAGTTATTTTTTATATGTCTTGTACTTATATATGCATAATATCCAGGGGGAATTAATACTGGTGAAATATTGGCTACTGCATTTTAACAATTCAGTACATTTTTTTGATTTCTCACCCCTTACATTTACTCATAAATTATTGTATTTACTTTTGTGGCGCTTCAGAGGGCCCCTTGGCTATATAAGGGCCTTGGGAGCCCCCTTCAGCTGCATCACTTACATTATTACACTTTATTTACACTTATACATTTTTATACACATATTTATTCCTTTTCTTTTAACTAGCAATACATTTAGTTGAAATAAAATAAATAAATACTATATACAAAATCTTAAGGTTGCGGTAAGAACATTAAACTATAATATTTGACTACTGCGCATTGAAACTAGAGTACTTACATTAAAATAATATTAAAACTACCCAATTTATATATTAAACCTTTTCCCTTGTTTGCGTCCTTCCCTCTTTTCCTACTTTCCATTCTTTGTCTTTTTGTGTTTCTTTCTCCTTTTTCTTCTTTCCTTCTTCCACCTTCTAGATGACAGCACCAATACTTGAGGGCCTTTCCGAGCGAAGAATCGAAGCTTGACAACCTTTTTGGACAAACTTCAAAACGCACGGACCACTTGCGCAAAAAGGTGAACTTTTTCCGCGACCGTGAATTGAACCGGGGAACTAAATATAAGGTTTAAATATTTTTAAAAGTCCTATATATTGTAAGTGATTTAACGATCACTACTGTAAGTCAATCTCTGCCACTTTCAACTATTATACAAGATTTTTTATTGCAATAACAGTGTTTTTGGCTTAATTGCTGAAACACTGAGTGTAAGTGATCATATTTTATTTTTTTTATTCCTAGTTGACCATAATAGAGTATATCTCTTAGTCCTAGAAGCCATTTATTTTATTTAAATTATTTAATTAATTATCTTAAATATTTGGTATTATTGGTTGACCAAAATAGTATTTTATACTTAGTCCCAATAAATATTATTAATTATTTTTGGTTGAAAATAATAATTCTCAGTGTATTTAGTCCCAAATTTAATTCTATTATTGATTATTGTTTTATAACATAAATAATAATCTTTAAATTTAAATTTTTATTGTTTTAATAAATTTGAAATAATAAATTAAAGTTTGATTATTTTAAAATAATACTTTTTCTTTATTGTTTTTAGGATTTAAAATAATAAATAATTTTATTATTACTTTGAGAATTTTTTTTTCTAATAATAATAAATTGTTTATTGTTGATAACTTATGAATGATATGAAGCCACTTATGGATGAAAATACTTCCTTGAAAAATGACAATACGCTTCTGCACAGTGAATTAAGAAAATTGAAAATTGATTTCCAGAATTTGAGTAATAAATGCTCAGTAGAAGAGGACAGAAATGTTCTATCTATTGCTAAAATTTATGATCAACTATCTTATATCCCTGAATTAAGGAATAAATTATCTGATCTTGAGAAAACGGTTTCTACATTACAAGCTATTCATGATGACAATTGTGATGAGTTAAGAAATAATACTAAACTTTCTGTTAATTATAAAAATAAACAGCCTGAACAGGGTGTTTCTTCTCTCACTTGTAATGCCCCAATTAAACTAGTTGATAAATTGTCTGAGAAGTCTGGTGCTTCAAACAAAAAGTATTTTGATACTCACAATGAGCCATCTGCCTCTTTCAGTAATGAAATATCTGAACACCTTTCAAGACTTCAAGAATTGATTACCTTGAATAATTCAAACCATAAGGCTGACCACCCTAGCAGTAATAAAAACTGGCCTAAACTGGACCAATACCCTACCTTTGATGTTGATTCTTCATCTGATTGGCAACACTTTATCCAAAGAATTGATAATTTGAAGAAGTCATATAAATTACCAGATGAAGAAATTGTTTCTAAGTTAATTTCTTTATTCTCCAATGTAGCCTTAATGTGGTATGAATCTGTTTTATTGGATGATATCCATTATACATGGAATGAATGGAAAGCATTGATTGAGAATCAGTTTGGTGGTTCAAAATTTAGATTGGCTCAACAGAGATTGTATGAGAACTATAAATATATCTCTTCCTCTGTTGATAAAACAACTGTTTTTCTTATGAAAGTAACAAAAATCCTGAGAGCTATTGATCCAAAAATGAATTATGATATTTGGAGAGATAAAATTCTTTATAAATTACCAAATTCTCTAAGAGATTTAATTGTGGCTAGAACTGAGCATGTAAGGGAACATTCTTCTTTTATTAATATCTGTAATGAAGTATTACTTAACCATAGATATGAACCAAAGAATTATCCTATGAAATCTTATCATGATCAGAGTAAGCCCTCTACCAGACCTCCAGAAAAACCTGGTAAACCCTCTTCCCCAGTTTCAGCCAAAAAATATGCAACTAATACTTGTTTCAAATGTAACAAACCTTGGCAGAAGGGCCATGTGTGTGACAAGAAAATTCATCTTGTTGAACAAACTTCAGACACTGAGGATGCTGATGTTGATCTCAATGATTCTTCCAGTGACTGTGACAGTAATATCTCCTATGAAAATGACTCTCTTAAGGATGTCTTAATGTTGGAAAATGATGTGCAATATTTAGACAATATTTCTGAGGAGTGTAATTTAGATTTATCTTCAGTAGAAAATGCTGAAATCATTAAAGATATTACTGACAGCTCTATATCCATATCCCCTTTGAAGGCACCAGTTATCATTAATGGTAAAAGTGTTGAGGTTGTTCTTGACTCTGGTGCTGGAGAAAGTGTGGTGTTTGAAAAGACACTGGCTTCAGTGGATAAAGATTATATGGATAAATTATTACTTATGACATGTGAAAAATGGAGATGTTATGGCTCTATTTTGTGTCCCATTGGCAAATACAAAGCCACTGTATTCTTCAAATATAATGGTGGTTTTGTCAGAGCTGTTTTTAAATTTGTTGTCATGAGAAATGATAATTTGAGCAATTGGTTTATTATGGGTAATGACATTCTGACCATGTTTGGTGTAAAATTGGACCCTGCCAATAATTGCTTCACATTGGGATTGAATGGCAAAAGGAAATTCAAAATTTCTTCCCCTAGAAGATCTTCTGCCTATTTGTTAAAGTCTTGTAACTCATTAATTCAATGTACAGGTAGACCAACAAATGAAATGGATAGCTTATTAACTGAAATAAATACTGCTTCTTTTGGTGATCATTTAACTAGTGAGCAGAAGGATTCTATAATTGCCTCAATTACCTCTTTTCCTATGGCTTTTGCTCATGGTTCTCATGTCCTAGGAGTTGTTAAGGATGAAATGAAAATTACTTTATCCTGTAACTTGAGTGATATTCCTCCTAGTCTTAAGAAAAAACCATATCCTGCTTCTCCAACAAAAAGAAAGGATATTGAAGATAATATTTCTACCTTATTAAAAATGAATATAATTGAGAAAGTGGATGTCACCCCAAAATATTGTGTCATATCCCCAGTCTTGATTTCTTATGAAAAAGATAAGGCTAGATTATGTGGAGATTACAGAGCATTAAACACTTATACTGTGGATGATATTTATCCATTGCCCAGAATTAATTCAATTCATGCTACCTTACAGGGTGCAAAATTTATTAGTTGTCTGGATGGCAATAAAGGTTATCATCAAATTCCTGTTGAGAAAAATTCACAAAATTTTTTACTAATTGCTACTCATATGGGAATATATAAGTATGTTAGGATGCCATTTGGCCCTAAAAATGCTCTGTCAGTTTTTCAAAAAGTCATGGATAACACTTTCCATCAAGAAATAATTGAAGGATGGCTCATGGTTTATATTGATGACATTATAATTTTTTCTAAAACTTTTGATGAACATATGATTCACTTAAATAGAGTTTTCCAAAAAATGGATGAAATAAATATGACCTTGTCCTTAAAAAAGTGTAAATTTGGTTTTCAATCCTTGAAAGTCCTTGGCCATGTTGTGTCAGGCTTACAAATTTGTGTAGACCAAAACAAAGTTGCTGCCATTCAAAATGTTAAAGAACCAACTTCTGTAAGAGAAATCCAAAGTTTTTTGGGTATGTGTGGCTATTATAGACAATATATTAAAAATTATCAGGTCATAGCCTTGCCTCTTACAAAACTGACCAGAAAAGATGTTGCCTTTCTCTGGAATAATGACTGTCAAAAGCTTTTGATACATTAAAAAGTTGCTTATTGACAGCCCCTATATTGGCTCTTCCAGATTTCAACAAACCTTTTGTCCTATACACAGATGCTAGCTTCGTTGGTCTGGGTGCTGCCCTTCACCAAACACAAATTATTAATGATAAATCCTCAGAGGTTGTAATTTGTTATGTTTCAAGAAACTTAAGAAATAGTGAATTGAAATATGGTGCCACTCAATTAGAGTGCTTAGCAGTTGTTTGGGCTCTTGAAAAACTTCATTACTACCTAGATGACCAGAAGTTTGAATTTGTAACTGACTGTAGTGCTGTGAAGTCCCTCTTAAACCTGAAGACACCAAATAGACATATGTTTCGGTGGCAACTGGCTGTTCAAGAGTACAGGGGAAGAATGACAATTATCCATAGAGCTGGAAACGTTCACTCCAATGTTGATATGCTGTCAAGACTACCCCTACCTAATAATGACTCCAATCCTGCCTATGTCCCTGAGGATGATAACATTCACATTTATGGTATATATATTGTGGACATGGAGGAAGAATTGTTGCAATTAATTCTGGATTCATATGAAAAAGATTCTGATTTGAATAAATTGGTTACTATCTTGAATGATCCAAAGAATGCTTCAATTCAAGCATTAATAAAAACTCTCCTACCAAAGTACCAAACTGCTTTGACTAAAGGAAAGTTTTCAATTGATGATGGTTATATTTATTACAGGAGAAAACTTACTAATGTAATTGTTATTTTTCCTTCAATGAAAGAAATCATCTTAAAATTAGGTCATGATGACATATTAGCTGGTCATTTTGATCTAGAAAAAACTATGGTCAGGATTAAAAACACTGCATGGTGGGCTAATATGTCTGAAGACACAAAATTATATGTTGAATCTTGTGGTTCTTGCCAAAAATCTAAAAGATTTACTGGTAAAAGAGCAGGATTAATGCAATATATTGAAGCACCTGATGCTCCTTGGCAAATCATTAATATGGATTTTGTCACTGGTCTTCCTGTAGCAGGGAAAGACAGTTATAATTCTTGCTGGGTTATAGTGGACAGATTCACTAAAATGTGTAAATTCATTCCTACCCACAAAGATGTTTCCACCAAAGATTTAGCCTTTTTGTGGTGGTCACATATGTTTAATATTGTTGGATTTCCAAAAGCCATCATATCTGATAGAGACCCAAAGTTTACTTCTGAATTTTGGATGTCTTTGATGGATATATGTGGTTGTGAGTTGAAATTATCCACTGCCCACCATCCTCAAACTGATGGACTGGCTGAAAGGATTATTCAAACCTTGGAAGATATGATTAGAAGGTATTGTGCCTTTGGATTAGAATATAAAGAAAATGACAGATTTACACATGACTGGGTAACCTTACTTCCAGGTCTTGAATTTCCTTATAATAGCACTGTTCAATCTGTCACTGAGAAAAAGCCTTTTGAGCTATGGCTAGGTTATGTTCCAAGTACTCCTCCTCAAATACTCAATAACAAATTACCAAAGTTGGAATTACATCCTGGTGTGAAGTCTTTTCTCCAAATGCAGCAACTGTGTAGAAAACATGCCCAAAGTTGTATTGATAAAGCATTTGAATATGAGAAAAAGAGATGGGATAAATCCCATAAAGAGCACACTTTTAAAAAGGGTGATGAAGTTCTAATATCTACAGTTCACTTCAATTTACAAGGCAATAACAAATTAAAGGATCCATTTGTAGGACCATTTGTTGTTAGAAGAATGGTGGGAGATAATGCAGTAGAATTTATATTGTATTCTCCTTATGACAGAAAACATCATGTTTTTCCCATTTCCCTCCTTAAACCTTATACTTCCAACAGTGACTTATTTCCTAAGAGAAGGGGAAGACCCAAAAAAAATTGTCGGTCAGTCGTCTAGAAGAGATAAGTTAAGAGGGAAGGAAAGAGAGGAGGACAAGAAGGAGATAGTAGTTTAGAAATAAAAGAAATAAAAACAATTGAGATTATTTGATTTATTTGAGAGAAAGCAACGACGAGTGATTTGAGAGATGACAACAAAATTGGTTTTATTAATATTAATATTATTTAAGTAAGAGTTTCTGCGCGGCAAACAATATAATTACTATCAGACTTAAGGCAACTTTTAAATTGTTATTTAGAATTTTTAATTAGAATTTAATACTAATAAAAATAATAATAAGCGTAATAAATTTATTTTTAAATTGTTGAGTGTGTAATAAGTGATGAGGCTATAGGGGATTATCCAAGGCCCTTTTATAGGAAATGGGTCCTCTGAAGCGCTACTATATTTTTAAATACAATGATTAGAATAGAATAAAACAAATATATCAAAGAGTAAATGAAACATAACAATATAGAGAAAAACATGAAACAATTAATTAAAACCCCAATTAAGAATCCAATTTTCCCGTCATTAATTCCCAAATCAGTAAGTGAAAATAGTGAATAACTAAACAAGATTGGAACATAGGAACTATGAGAAAAATAATTCCAAACAGATGGTACAGTCTGATTAAAGGATATTTTAAGTGAAACAAAAAATACTTTGACGCAACAAAACATGTAATTAATCTCAATTTAGTATAAATTAATTTATTTGTTTTTTCTAACACAATTAAGGGTCAAAAGAAGCGTCATTAATTATTATTTAGTATTATATGAGAGGTATTATTTAATATATAAATTTAAGTAATTAATTTAAATATATTATAAGTCAATTTTACACTTATAATTATAATAGATGTTTTTCAATTAATTAAATATAAATTTATAATTATTAAATACATAAAAATGCGCCATTATTTGTAGAATATATTATATTATGTTCAATTTAACTGTATATAAAAATATATATAACCAATAAATTTAATGTAACACTTGTATATAATAAAATACTTATATAATTTCATTATGCAATAAAATATTAAGTTATATTCATTAAATACAATTCTTACCCACTCTTTAAGGTTTTATAAGTTATATATCATTTACTGGACTCCTGGAATAGCCTGGCTGACACTCCCTCACTCTAAAAAAAAACAATAAAAAAAAATGCTAAGATTTTTTCTTTTTGTATTTTTTCAACAGAGCAGGCAGATTTGAAATTTCCTTGCCAGGTATCCATGCATCATGTTCAGATGATTTGTTCTTATATCTCAATAAATATTCAGTACCTCTCTCAGAAGTGATAATTCTATCATTGAGAATTTTATCAATTTCTGCTGTTTCTGTGACTTCCTGAGGGTTCTTCTTAGGTCTTCCTCTTCTTTTTGGAAATAAGTCACTGTTGGAAGTATAAGGTTTAAGCAAAGAAATGGGAAAGACAGGATGTTTCCTATCATATGGAGAATACAATACAACTTCTACTGCATTATCACCAACCATTCTTTTAACAACAAATGGTCCTACAAAAGGATCTTTTAATTTGTGGTTACCTTGTAAATTGAAATGGACAGTAGAGATCAACACTTCATCACCCTTGTTAAATGTGTATTCTTTATGGGATTTATCCCATCTTTTCTTTTCATATTCAAATGCTTTATCAATACAACTCTGAGCATGTTTTCTGCATAGCTGTTGCATTTGCATAAAAGATTTTACACCAGGGTGTAGTTCCAACTTAGGTAATTTATTATTGAGAATCTGAGCAGGAGTGTTTGGGACATAACCTAACCAAAGCTCAAAAGGCTTTTTCTCAGTGACAGAATGAACAGTGCTATTATATGCAAATTCAAGACCAGGCAAAAGAGTGACCCAATCATGAGTAAATCTGTCATTGTCTTTATATTCTAAACCAAAGGCACAATACCTTCTAATCATATCTTCCAGAGTTTGAATCATTCTTTCAGCTAGACCATCAGTCTGAGGATGGTGAGCTGTAGACAATTTTAACTCACAGCCACAAATATCCATCAAAGAGGTCCAAAACTCAGAAGTGAATTTTGGATCCCTATCAGAGATAATGGCTTTTGGAAAACCAATAATATTAAACATGTAAGACCACCATAAGAAAGCTAATTCTTTGGTGGATACATCTTTGTGGGTTAGAATAAATTTGCACATTTTTGTGAATCTATCAACTATTACCCAACAAGAGTTAAAGCTGTCTTTACCTGCAACAGGAAGACCAGTGACAAAATCCATATTAATGATTTGCCAAGGAGCACTAGGTGCTTCAATATGTTGCAATAACCCTGCTCTCTTACCTGTTAACCTTTTAGATTTTTGGCAGGAATCACAAGATTCAACATATAATTTTGTGTCTTTAGACATATTAGCCCACCATGCAGTGTTTTTGATTCTAATCAATGTTTTTTCAAGATCAAAATGACCAGCTAATATGTCATCATGACAAAGTTTGAGGATAGTTTATTTCATTGAAGGAGGAATAACAATTACATTGGTAAGCTTCCTTCTATAATATATATAACCATCTTCAATAGAGAACTTTCCTTTATTTAAAGCATTTTGGTACTTTGCAGGAAGAGTTTTTATTAATGAAGCATTCTTAGGATCATTCAAAATAGTAACCAATTTATTTAAATCAGAATCTTTATCATATGAATCCAGTATTAACTGTAATAACTCCTCTTCCATATCAACTATAAATATACCATGGATATGAACAGTATCACCTTCAGGTACATAAGCAGGATTGGAGTCATTATTTGGAAGAGGCAATCTGGAGAGCATATCAACATTAGAGTGAACATTTCCAGCTCTATGGATAATAGTCATCCTTCCTCTGTATTCTTGAACAGCAAGTTGCCACCTGAACATATGTCTGTTAGGTGTCTTGAGGTTTAAAAGAGACTTCACAGCACTACAGTCAGTTACCAACTCAAATTTTTGGTCATCCAAATAGTAATGAAGTTTCTCAAGAGCCCAAACAACTGCTAAGCACTCCAATTGAGTGGCACCATATTTCAATTCACTATTTCTCAAGGTTCTTGAAATATAACAAATTACAACCTCTGAGGATTGATCATTAATAATTTGCTTTTGGTGAAGGGCAGCACCCAGACCAATAAAGCTATCATCTGTATAAAGGACAAATGGCTTGTTAAAATCTGGAAGAGCCAATATAGGGGGTGTCATTAAGCAACTTTTTAATGTATCAAAAGCTTTTTGACAGTCATTATTCCAGAGAAAAGCAACATCTTTTCTGGTCAGTTTTGTAAGAGGCAAGGCTATGACCTGATAATTTTTAATATATTGTCTATAATAGCCACACATACCCAAAAAACTTTGGATTTCTCTTACAGAAGTTGGTGCTTTCACATTTTGAATGGCAGCAACTTTATTATGGTCTACACAAATTTGTAAGCCTGACACAACATGGCCAAGGACTTTCAAAGATTGAAAACCAAATTTACACTTTTTTAAAGATAAGGTCATATTGATTTCATCCATTTTTTGGAAAACTCTATTTAAGTGAATCATATGTTCATCAAAAGTTTTAGAAAAAACAATAATATCATCAATATAAACCATGAGCCAACCTTCAATAATTTCTTGATGGAAAGTGTTATCCATGACTTTTTGAAAAACTGACAGAGCATTTTTAGGGCCAAATGGCATCCTAACATACTTATATATTCCCATATGAGTAGCAATAAGCAAAAAAATTTGAGAATTTTTCTCAACTGGAACTTGATGATAACCTTTATTACCATCCAGACAACTAATAAATTTTGCACCTTGCAAGGTAGCATGTATTGAATTAATTCTGGGTAAAGGATAAATATCATCAACAGTATAAGTATTTAAAGCTCTGTAATCTCCACATAATCTAGCTTTATCTTTTTCATAAGGAATCAAGACTGGGGAGATGACACAATATTTGGGGGTGACATCCACTTTCTCAATGATATTCATTTTCAATAATGTTTCAATATTATCTTCAATATCTTTTCTTTTTGATGGAGAAGCAGGATATGGTTTTTTCTTAAGGGAAGGAGGAATATCACTCAAATTACAGGATAAGGTAATTTTCATCTCTTCCTGAACAATTCCCAAGACATGAGAACCATGAGCAAAAGCCATAGGGAAAGAGGTAATAGAGGCAACAATAGAATCCTTTTGTTCACTAGTCAACTGATCACCAAAAGAAGTGGTATTTATTTCATGTAATAAATCATCCATTTCAGTTGTTGTTCTACCTTTACATTGGATCAGTGAGTTACAAGATTTCAACAAATGCCCAGAGGTTTTAGGAGAAGAAATTTTGAATTTTCTTTTCCCATTCATTCCTAAGGTAAAGCAATTATTTGCTGGGTCCAGTTTCACACCAAACATGGTTAAAATATCATTTCCCATAATAAACCAATTGCTCAAATTATCATTTTTCATGACAACAAACTCACAAATAGCTCTGACAAAACCACCATTATATTTGAAGAATACAGAGGTTTTGTATTTGCCAATAGGAAATAAGGTAGAACCATACCCTCTCCATTTTTCAGAAGTTATAGGTAATAATTTACTCAAATATTCCTTATCCACTGAAGCCAAAGCTTTTTCAGATACTACACTTCCTCCAGCACCAGAATCAAGAACTACATCAACATTTTTACCATTAATGATAACAGGTGCCTTTAAAGGGGATATAGGAATAGAATTGTTAGTAATATCTTTAATTATCTCAGCATTTTCCACTGAAGATAAATTCAATACACGATCTTCAGATATATTATTTAAATAATGGACATCATGTTCCAACATTAAAACATCTTTAACAGATTCATTGTCATAGGAGATATTACTTTCACAGTCACTGGAAGAATTATTGACATCAAGTTCAACTTCATCAGTGTCTTCATTTTGTTCAACAAGATGAATTTTCTTGTCACAAACATGACCCTTCTGCCACGGTTTGTTACATTTATAACAAGTATTTGTTGCATATTTTTTAGGTGCAACTGGGGCAGAGGGTTTACCAGATTTTTCTGGGAGCTTTATAGAAGGTTTATTCTGATCATTATAAGATTTACTAAGGTAATTCTTTGGTTCATATCTATGGTTGAGTAGTACTTCATTACAGATATTAATGAAAGAAGAATTTTCCCTTACATGCTCAGTTCTAGCAACAATCAAATCCCTAAGAGAATTTGGTAATTTATACAAGATTTTATCTCTCCAAATATCATAATCCATCTTTGGATCAATTGCTCTAAGGATTTTAGTTATTTTCATCAGAAAAACAATGGGCTTTTCAACAGAGGAGGATACATATCTAGTATTCTCATACAGTCTCTGCTGAGCTAACCTGAATTTTGAACCACCAAACTGATTCTCAATCAAGGATTTCCAATCATTCCATGTATAATGATTGTTATCTAAGAGGACAGATTCATACCACATCAAGGCTACATTGGAAAATAAAGAAATTAGCTTAGAAACAATTTCCTCATCAGGTAGTTTATAAGATCTCTTTAAATTATCAATTCTCTGGATAAAGTGTTGCCAATCAGAGGAAGAATCACCATCAAAGGTAGGATATTGGTCTAACTTAGGCCAATTTTTCTGACTACTGGGATGGTCCACTTTTTGGTTTGAATTATTCATTATTAATAATTCCTGAAGTTTAGCCAGGTGTTCAGAAATTTCATTATTTACAGAAACAGCTGGTGCATGACCATCACAAGATTTTTTGCTAGTAGCAAAAGATTTTACAGACTCATTGTCAGTTTGTTTAATGGTTGAAATATGAGGAAGAAAGGATGAACTTTGTTCAGGTTTTTTCCCTTTATTTTTATGCAGCTTATTTACAGAAATCTCATTTAATTCATTATTGATGGTTAAGGTTGAGAACTTTTCCTGTAGGTCAGACACATAGTTTCTTATTCTTAGAATTTCAGACATCTGGTCATTTACTTTTGCAAGAGATAGAACATTTCGGTCCTCAGAAACTGAGTGTTTGGTACTTAGTGCATGGAAATCATTTTTTAGCTTCTTAAACTCATTTTGCAGAGATTTTATTTCATTCTTGAATGAATAATTCTCCTCAATAAGGGGTTTCAATTCACTCAAGGTCTTATGTAGACTGATATTTCTATCTGAGATAGCTCTATGGTCACTTCTTATTTGTTTTTGTTGACTAAGAACAATATTCAAGGTTTCTTTGATTTTTAAATAAGCTGTATCTTGTACAGAAGAACTCACTTTACATTGCAAGTGTAAATTATTTAATCTATCATTTTCATGGATTAACACATCTCTCACATGTTTGTCTTTCACAATATTAAAATCAAGGGTATCTTTCAATATTTCCTCAGAAGTTTTTTCAATTAAGGTATAGATTTCAGGGGGAACAGAATCATTTTTAATTTCAAGAGAAGGATTAATTAAAGATGTAGAAGTTAAATGTAAAGGTTCATCAAATGACAATTTGCTAATTACATCAATAGGGCTACTGGTTACAGGAAGCTGTCTTTTAACAGGTTTAACTGTTCTTTCACCATGTTCAATAATATTACCTGCAGAAGAAGATTTATTAGAAAACATACCCAAGTGACTATCAACCAAATTACTTACCATGGCAGAGGAGGAAACTTCCCCTGGGACTGGGTTTGGGATTGTGCTTGGGCCTTCTTTCTCCTGCCTTGTTGGTAGGGATGAGGAGGAGGATGGAAATTGGGTGTTCTGGATGGGCCAGACTGATGATGAGGAGGGTGTTGCACATTCTGTTGGTAGTGACTCATTAGATAATCCCATTTCCATTGCTCTACTTCCATAGTATTTGGATTTTGGATGGTTGAGCTGGGTGGCTGTGAAGGTTGAGCCTGAAACTGAGGCTGATTGGGAGGCAACTGAGGAGGGGCCTGGGCCTGAATCTGGTTCCTGAGTTCTTGGACCTGATCCCACAAGGTGTCTACCTTTGCTTTGTACGTCATATTTTCTGTCTTCAACTCTTTTATATGACTGGATAGGTTGCTGATTTGTTGTGGCAGAGGAAGCTTTTTTATTTTGAAGCCTTTTGGAAGACCTTCTTGAGGCACTAGAGGCTTTACTTCCTTCTGTGGTACTGGGGGAAGGGGGTTTGGTTTGTTTGCATTTCCTGTCATTTCCACATCCTGAAGTATGTGAATTCTTTGTGTTAGCATAAGATTTTTTATGACCAACTTTAGAAGAACTTACAGTGTCAGCATCATAGTCAATTTCTATTTCATCCACTTGCATGTTATCCATTTTTTCTGCCAAATTGTTGGACATACTAGTGGGAAGATTTTAATTTACTTCTTATTTTTTTTAAAAAAATAATAAAAGTTAGTCAATAATTGCTCCAAATAATAATAAAAAAATTTTATTAATTAAATTATAGAAAAAAAATTTTCAATATAAAGTAATAAGTATACAAAATTAATTTTAAAAAAAAAATGGATTGCAAGGTTAAATTGGGAATAACAATCAAGTTAATTCAACCAATTAATTACCAATATTTAATATGGCAATATATTTGGGACTAAGCACAATGTACTTTTAAGTCAACCAAAATTAACAATAATTAATAATAAAAAAAATTAAATTAATAATTTAATTTGTATTAATAAAAAATGTTAATTCTTCTAAGACTAAGAGGATTTAACACTCTATAATGGTCAACTAGGAAAAAAAAAATATTTAATAATTGAACACTTACACTCAGTGAATCAGCAATTAAGCCACAATCACTGTTATTGCAGTAAAAATATAGTAATATGAGTGAGAGGCGCAAAGGTGAACTTACTATAGTGATCGAAAAATCACTTCAAAATAATATAAAAATTAATATTATATAAACCTAAGATGTCGAACCCAAGTTCAAAACACAGTCGCGGCAAAAGTTTTGTTTTTGCTAGGTGGTCCGTGCGTTTTGTCGTTCGTCGCCAGGCTCGATCGTCGTCGTCGTTTGGAAAGGTCCCCAGTTGTTGGTCAGTCGTCTAGAAGAGATAAGTTAAGAGGGAAGGAAAGAGAGGAGGACAAGAAGGAGATAGTAGTTTAGAAATAAAAGAAATAAAAACAATTGAGATTATTTGATTTATTTGAGAGAAAGCAACGATGAGTGATTTGAGAGATGACAACAAAATTGGTTTTATTAATATTAATATTATTTAAGTAAGAGTTTCTGCGCGGCAAACAATATAATTACTATCAGACCTAAGGCAACCTTTAAATTGTTATTTAGAATTTTTAATTAGAATTTAATACTAATAAAAATAATAATAAGCGTAATAAATTTATTTTTAAATTGTTGAGTGTGTAATAAGTGATGAGGCTATAGGGGATTATCCAAGGCCCTTTTATAGGCAATGGGTCCTCTGAAGCGCTACTATATTTGTAAATACAATGATTATAATAGAATAAAACAAATATATCTAAGAGTAAATGAAACATAACAATATAGAGAAAAACATGAAACAATTAATTAAAACCCCAATTAAGAATCCAATTTTCCCGTCATTAATTCCCAAATCAGTAAGTGAAAATAGTGAATAACTAAACAAGATTGGAACATAGGAACTATGAGAAAAATAATTCCAAACAGATGGTACAGTCTGATTAAAGGATATTTTAAGTGAAACAAAAAATACTTTGACGCAACAAAACATGTAATTAATCTCAATTTAGTATAAATTAATTTATTTGTTTTTTCTAACACAATTAAGGGTCAAAAGAAGCGTCATTAATTATTGTTTAGTATTATATGAGAGGTATTATTTAATATATAAATTTAAGTAATTAATTTAAATATATTATAAGTCAATTTTACACTTATAATTATAATAGATGTTTTTCAATTAATTAAATATAAATTTATAATTATTAAATACATAAAAATGCGCCATTATTTGTAGAATATATTATATTATGTTCAATTTAACTGTATATAAAAATATATATAACCAATAAATTTAATGTAACACTTGTATATAATAAAATACTTGTATAATTTCATTATGCAATAAAATATTAAGTTATATTCATTAAATACAATTCTTACCCACTCTTTAAGGTTTTATAAGTTATATATCATTTACTGGACTCCTGGAATAGCCTGGCTGACAAAAATCCTCAGGAAGTCACAGAAATTGCAGAAATTGATAAAATTCTTAATGACAGAGTTATCACCTCTGAAAAAGGTATTGAATATTTATTGAGATATAAAAATAAATCATCTGAGCATGATAAATGGATACCTGGAAAAGAGATTTCTCACCTTTCCACTCTATTAAAAAAGTATAAAAAGAAAAAATCTTAACATTTTTTTTATTGTTTTTTTAGAGTGAGGGAGTGTCAGCCAGGCTGTACCAGGAGCCCAGTAAAACCTATGTTAAGTTATTGGACCTGAAAGAGGGCGAAAATTTATGCTTTTCATGTATATAAATTAATATTATATTGCATAATAAAATTAAGTACAAATTACCTTATTAAATAAAATTAAAATAAGGGTTATATTTATTTTATTATTTTATTAATTATATACTATTAAAATAAACATAAATTATATTATATTCTATAAAAAATTGGGCGCATTTTTATGTATTTAAATAATTATAAAATAATAATTAATTTATTATAATATTATAACATACTCATAAGGCAAAATGTTGACTTATAATAATATTAATTAATTATTAGACCCTTATAATAATTTATACATTATTATTCCTGATTTTTGGGCGCTTCTGTGGCTCAAAATTATGTAATTAAATTTATTAAAACATTTAAACTAATTACATTCTCATATTTTAATCTAAAATAATTACTTATATTAATTGTATGAATTAAAATAGTAATATATTACATTCCACTTTAAAATAGTACTACATAATACTTATTTTAAATTACATTAGTTATTTTTTATATGTCTTTTACTTATATATGCGTAATATCCAGGGGGAATTAATACTGGTGAAATATTGGCTACTGCATTTTAACAATTTAGTACATTTTTTTGATTTCTCACCCCTTACATTTACTCATAAATTATTGTATTTACTTTTGTGGCGCTTCAGAGGGCCCCTTGGCTATATAAGGGCCTTGGGAGCCCCTTTCAGCTGCATCACTTACATTATTACACTTTATATACACTTATACATTTTTATACACGTATTGATTCCTTTTCTTTTAACTAGTAATACATTTAGTTGAAATACAATAAATAAATACTATATACAAAATCTTAAGGTTGTGGTAAGAACATTAAACTATAATATTTGACTGCTGTGCATTGAAACTAGAATACTTACATTAAAATAATATTAAAACTACTCACTTTATATATTAAACCTTTTCCCTTGTTTGCATCCTTCCCTCTTTTCCTACTTTCCATTCTTTGTCTTCTTGTGTTTCTTTCTCCTTTTTCTTCTTTCCTTCTTCCACCTTCTAGATGACCGTGCCGATACTTGAGGGCCTTTCCAAGCGACAAATCGAAGCTTGACAACCATTTTGGACGAACGTCAAAACGCACGGACCACTCGCGCAAAAAGGTGAACTTTTTCCGCAACCGTGAATCGAACTGGGGAACTAAATATAAGGTTTATATATTTTTAAATTTCCTATATATTGTAAGTGATTTAACGATCACTACTGTAAGTCAATCTCTGCCACCTTCAACTATTATACAAGATTTTTTATTGCAATAACAGTGTTTTTGGCTTAATTGCTGAAACACTGAGTGTAAGTTATCATATTTTATTTTTTTTATTCCTAGTTGACCATAATAGAGTATATCTCTTAGTCGTAGAAGCCATTTATTTTATTTAAATTATTTAATTAATTATCTTAAATATTTGGTATTATTGGTTGACCAAAATAATATTTTATACTTAGTCCCAATAAATATTATTAATTATTTTTGGTTGAAAATAATAATTCTCAGTGTATTTAGTCCCAAATTTAATTCTATTATTGATTATTGTTTTATAACATAAATAATAATCTTTAAATTTAAATTTTTATCGTTTTAATAAATTTGAAATAATAAATTAAAGTTTGATTATTTTAAAATAATACTTTTTCTTTATTGTTTTTAGGATTTAAAATAATAAATAATTTTATTATTACTTTGAGAATTTTTTTTTCTAATAATAATAAATTGTTTATTGTTGATAACATATGAATGATATGAAGCCACTTATGGATGAAAATACTTCCTTGAAAAATGACAATAAGCTTCTGCACAGTGAACTAAGAAAATTGAAAATTGATTTCCAGAATTTGAGTAATAAATGCTCAGTAGAAGAGGACAGAAATGTTCTATCTATTGCTAAAATTAATGATCAACTATCTTATATCCCTGAATTAAGGAATAAATTATCTGATCTTGAGAAAAAGGTTTCTACATTACAAGCTATTCATGATGACAATTGTGATGAGTTAAGAAATAATACTAAACTTTCTGTTAATTATAAAAATAAACAGCCTGAACAGGGTGTTTCTTCTCTCACTTGTAATACCCCAATTAAACCAGTTGATAACTTGTCTGAGAAGTCTGGTGCTTCAAACAAAAAGTATTTTGATACTCACAATGAGCCATCTGCCTCTTTCAGTAATGAAATATCTGAACACCTTTCAAGACTTCAAGAATTGATTACCTTGAATAATTCAAACCATAAGGCTGACCACCCTAGCAGTAATAAAAACTGGCCTAAACTGGACCAATACCCTACCTTTGATGGTGTTTCTTCATCTGATTGGCAACACTTTATCCAAAGAATTGATAATTTGAAGAAGTCATATAAATTACCAGATGAAGAAATTGTTTCTAAGTTAATTTCTTTATTCTCCAATGTAGCCTTAATGTGGTATGAATCTGTTTTATTGGATGATATGCATTATACATGGAATGAATTGAAAACCTTGATTGAGAATCAGTTTGGTGGTTCAAAATTTAGATTGGCTCAACAGAGATTGTATGAGAACTCTAAATATATCTCTTCCTCTGTTGATAAAACAACTGTTTTTCTTATGAAAGTAACAAAAATCCTGAGAGCTATTGATCCAAAAATGAATTATGATATTTGGAGAGATAAAATTCTTTATAAATTATCAAATTCTCTAAGAGATTTAATTGTGGCTAGAACTGAGCATGTAAGGGAACATTCTTCTTTTATTAATATCTGTAATGAAGTATTTCTTAACCATAGATATGAACCAAAGAATTATCCTATGAAATCTTATCATGATCAGAGTAAGCCCTCTACCAGACCTCCTGAAAAACCTGGTAAACCCTCTGCCCCAGTTGCACCCAAAAAATATGCAACTAATACTTGTTTTAAATGTAACAAACCTTGGCAGAAGGGCCATGTGTGTGACAAGAAAATTCATCTTGTTGAACAAACTTCAGACACTGAGGATGCTGATGTTGATCTCAATGATTCTTCCAGTGACTGTGACAGTAATATCTTTTATGAAAATGACTCCCTTAAGGATGTCTTAATGTTGGAACAAGATGTGCAATATTCAGAAAATATTTCTGAGGAGTGTAATTTAGATTTATCTTCAGTAGAAAATGCTGAAATCATTAAAGATATTACTGACAGCTCTATATCCATATCCCCTTTGAAGGCACCAGTTATCATTAATGGTAAAAATGTTGAGGTTGTTCTTGACTCTGGTGCTGGAGGAAGTGTGGTGTCTGAAAAGGCACTGGCTTCAGTGGATAAAGATTATATGGATAAATTATTACCTATGAAATGTGAAAAATGGAGAGGTTATGGCTCTATTTTGTGTCCCATTGGCAAATACAAAGCCACTGTATTCTTCAAATATAATGGTGGTTTTGTCAGAGCTGTTTGTGAATTTGTTGTCATGAGAAATGATAATTTGAGCAATTGGTTTATTATGGGTAATGACATTCTGACCATGTTTGGTGTAAAATTGGACCCTGCCAATAATTGCTTCACATTGGGATTGAATGGCAAAAGGAAATTCAAAATCTCTTCCCCTAGAAGATCTTCTGCATATTTGTTAAAGTCTTGTAACTCATTAATTCAATGTACAGGTAGACCAACAAATGAAATGGATAATTTATTAACTGAGATAAATACTGCTTCTTTTGGTGATCAATTAACTAGTGAGCAGAAGGATTCTATAATTGCCTCAATTACCTCTTTTCCTATGGCTTTTGCTCATGGTTCTCATGTCCTAGGAGTTGTTAAGGATGAAATGAAAATTACTTTATCCTGTAACTTGAGTGATATTCCTCCTAGTCTTAAGAAAAAACCATATCCTGCTTCTCCAACAAAAAGAAAGGATATTGAAGAAAATATTTCTACCTTATTAAAAATGAATATAATTGAGAAAGTGGATGTCACCCCAAAATATTGTGTCATATCCCCAGTCTTGATTTCTTATGAAAAAGATAAGGCTAGATTATGTGGAGATTACAGAGCATTAAACACTTATACTGTGGATGATATTTATCCTTTGCCCAGAATTAATTCAATTCATGCTACCTTACAGGATGCAAAATTTATTAGTTGTCTGGATGGCAATAAAGGATATCATCAAATTCCTGTTGAGAAAAAGTCACAAAATTTTTTACTAATTTCTACTCATATGGGAATATATAAGTATTTTAGGATGCCATTTGGCCCTAAAAATGCTCCATCAGTTTTTCAAAAAGTCATGGATAACACTTTCCATCAAGAAATAATTGAAGGATGGCTCATGGTTTATATTGATGACATTATAATTTTTTCTAAAACTTTTGATGAACATATGATTCACTTGAATAGAGTTTTCCAAAAAATGGATGAAATCAATATGACCTTGTCCTTAAAAAAGTGTAAATTTGGTTTTCAATCCTTGAAAGTCCTTGGCCATGTTGTGTCAGGCTTACAAATTTGTGTAGACCAAAACAAAGTTTCTGCCATTCAAAATGTGAAAGCACCAACTTCTGTAAGAGAAATCCAAAGTTTTTTGGGTATGTGTGGCTATTATAGACAATATATTAAAAACTATCAGGTCATAGCCTTGCCTCTTACAAAACTGACCAGAAAAGATGTTGCCTTTCTCTGGAATAATGACTGTCAAAAAGCTTTTGATACATTAAAAAGTTGCTGATTGAAAGCCCCTATATTGGCTCTTCCAGATTTCAACAAACCTTTTGTCCTATACACAGATGCTAGCTTTGTTGGTCTGGGTGCTGCCCTTCACCAAAAACAAATTATTAATGATAAATCCTCAGAGGTTGTAATTTGTTATGTTTCAAGAACCTTAAGAAATAGTGAATTGAAATATGGTGCCACTTAATTAGAGTGCTTAGCAGTTTTTTGGGCTCTTGAAAAACTTCATTACTACCTAGATGACCAGAAGTTTGAACTTGTAACTGACTGTAGTGCTGTGAAGTCCCTCTTAAACCTAAAGACACCAAATAGACATATGTTTCGGTGGCAACTGGCTGTTCAAGAGTACAGGGGAAGAATGACAATTATCCATAGAGCTGGAAATGTTCACTCCAATGTTGATATGCTGTCAAGACTACCCCTACCTAATAATGACTCCAATCCTGCCTATGTCCCTGAGGATGATAACATTCACATTTATGGTATATATATTGTGGGCATGGAGGAAGAATTGTTGCAATTAATTCTGGATTCATATTAAAAAGATTCTGATTTGAATAAATTGGTTACTATCTTGAATGATCCAAAGAATGCTTCAATTCAAGCATTAATAAAAACTCTCCTACCAAAGTACCAAACTGCTTTGACTAAAGGAAAGTTTTCAATTGATGATGGTTATATTTATTACAGGAGAAAACTTACTAATGTAATTGTTATTTTTCCTTCAATGAAAGAAATCATCTTAAAATTAGGTCATGATGACATATTAGCTGGTCATTTTGATCTAGAAAAAACTAGGGTCAGGATTAAAAACACTGCATGGTGGGCTAATATGTCTGAAGACACAAAATTATATGTTGAATCTTGTGATTCTTGCCGAAAATCTAAAAGATTGACAGGTAAAAGAGCAGGATTAATGCAACATATTGAAGCACCTGATTCTCCTTGGCAAATCATTGATATGGATTTTGTCACTGGTCTTCCTGTAGCAGGGAAAGACAGTTATAATTCTTGCTGGGTTATAGTGGACAGATTCACTAAAATGTGTAAATTCATTCCTACCCACAAAGATGTTTCCACCAAAGATTTAGCCTTTTTGTGGTGGTCACATATGTTTAATATTGTTGGATTTCCAAAAGCCATCATATCTGATAGAGACCCAAAGTTTACTTCTGAATTTTGGATGTCTTTGATGGATATATGTGGTTGTGAGTTGAAATTATCCACTGCCCACCATCCTCAAATTGATGGACTGGCTGAAAGGATGATTCAAACCTTGGAAGATATGATTAGAAGGTATTGTGCCTTTGGATTAGAATATAAAGACAATGACAGATTTACACATGACTGGGTAACCTTACTTCCAGGTCTTGAATTTACTTATAATAGCACTGTTCAATCTGTCACTGAGAAAAAGCCTTTTGAGCTATGGCTAGGTTATGTTCCAAGTACTCCTGCTCAAATACTCAATAACAAATTACCAAAGTTGGAATTACATCCTGGTGTGAAGTCTTTTCTCCAAATGCAGCAACTGTGCAGAAAACATGCCCAAAGTTGTATTGATAAAGCATTTGAATATGAGAAAAAGAGATGGGATAAATCCCATAAAGAGCACACTTTTAAAAAGGGTGATTAAGTTCTAATATCTACAGTTCACTTCAATTTACAAGGCAATAACAAATTAAAGGATCCATTTGTAGGACCATTTGTTGTTAGAAGAATGGTGGGAGATAATGCAGTAGAAGTTATATTATATTCTCCTTATGAAAGAAAACATCCTGTTTTTCCCATTTCCCTCCTTAAACCTAATACTTCCAACAGTGACTTATTTCCTAAGAGAAGGGGAAGACCCAAGAAAAATCCTCAGGAAGTCACAGAAATTGCAGAAATTGATAAAATTCTTAATGACAGAGTTATCACCTCTGAAAAAGGTATTGAATATTTATTGAGATATAAAAATAAATCATCTGAGCATGATAAATGGATACCTGGAAAAGAGATTTCTAACCTTTCCACTCTATTAAAAAAGTATAAAAAGAAAAAATCTTAGCATTTTTTTTATTGTTTTTTTTAGAGTGAGGGAGTGTCAGCCAGGCTGTACCAGGAGCCCAGTAAAACTTATGTTAAGTTATTGGACCTGAAAGAGGGCAAAAATTTATGCTTTTTATGTATATAAATTAATATTATATTGCATAATAAAATTAAGTACAAATTACCTTATAAAATAAATTTAAAATAAGGGTTATATTTATTTTATTATTTTATTAATTATATACTATTAAAATAAACATAAATTATATTATATTCTATAAAAAATTGGGCGCATTTTTATGTATTTAAATAATTATAAAATAATAATTAATTAATTATAATATTATATTATACTTATAAGGCAAAATGTTGACTTATAATAATATTAATTAATTATTAGACCCTTATAATAATTTATACATTATTATCCCTGATTTTTGGGCGCTTCTGTGGCTCAAAATTATGTAATTGAATTTATTAAAACATTTAAACTAATTGCATTCTCATATTTTAATCTAAAATAATTACTTATATTAATTGTATGAATTAAAATAGTAATTTAGTACATTCCACTTTAAAATAGTACTGCATAATACTTATTTTAAATTACATTATTTATTTTTTATATGTCTTGTACTTATATATGCATAATATCCAGGGGGAATTAATACTGGTGAAATATTGGCTACTGCATTTTTACAATTTAGTACATTTTTTCGATTTCTCACCCCTTACATTTACTCATAAATTATTGTATTTACTTTTGTGGCACTTCACAGGGCCCCTTGGCTATATAAGGGCCTTGGGAGCCCTCTTCAGCTGCATCACTTACATTATTACACTTTATTTACACTTATACATTTTTATACACGTATTGATTCCTTTTCTTTTAACTAGCAATACATTTAGTTGAAATAAAATAAATAAATACTATATACAAAATCTTAAGGTTGCGGTAAGAACATTAAACTATAATATTTGACTGCTGCGCATTGAAACTAGAATACTTACATTACAATAATATTAAAACTACTCACTTTATATATTAAACCTTTTCCCTTGTTTGCGTCCTTCCCTCTTTTCCTACTTTCCATTCTTTGTCTTCTTGTGTTTCTTTCTCCTTTTTCTTCTTTCCTTCTTCCACCTTCTAGACGACCGCGCTGATAAAACTCATCAAAGATGAGCACAGGAAAGGGAGGGGGTGAATGGGGGGAACAAAAAAAGCAAATGTGAGGGAAGCAGGAGAAAAAGTGGTAGTGGCTCAGACAGAGTCATTACCAGAATCAGGCACAGGGTCACAACCAGAAACCAAAAAAACAACTAGACACCTTGTTCATGGTTTTTTTCTCCTGTGTCAAAACATAACATAATAAGTGTTAGATAACAAAAAGTCATTCAGGCAAATGATAGGCTGTTTTTGAAAGAATAACAGACATTATTTTTTTAAGGCTTTTTTCTCTTGACAATGAAGGCAACAAGTAAATAAAGGTCAAAAAAAGTCAAGAATCACAATGAAGCAAATAGAAAAATAAGGAAACTTCCACTCATAATATCAACACACATTCAATTTATTAACTTATCATAATAAAGTAGCAAAAATATTTAGAAGCATGGAATACAATATACATGAAAATAACTTGAAGTATCAAAAATACAAAAGGTTTTATGTTAATATACAATCATCTTCCCAAAAATGGATTGATAATTAACTTTATTGTATATCATGAAAATACCCCATGTATGCATAAGAATTTGTTTTTAGGAAGTTGACACACAATATCAGCTAATGCTTACAAGGTAAATTAATATAATGGTTATTAGTAGCACTCTCCCATATAACTTTTAATATTATAGTGGAATGCTGTTTTATTCATCTATGAGATGTTTTTCTTCTAGTAACTTTTTCTCATGTTGCATACCCTTCTCTTTGAGTATTTGTGCAAGATGTTCCTCACCTTTCTGAACAGGAACAGGTGACTGATCTGGCAGCCTTACCAGAAAAAACTTGTATATGTTATAGCCATCAATTAGGTCTTGTTGCCAGCTCAGAGCTTTGTAAAGTCCATCATATCTATAGCTGTGGATAAACTACATTTACAAACCCTGTATATCCAATGCAGTAATTAATCACTTACAATTTTTTACCACCAGCACATAAATTTGGTGCAAAAGGGTTTTTTTTTCCAGAAGTGTCAGAGCCTCTTACAAGTCTAATTGGGTTGCCAGTTTTGATTGAAGCCTTTGTAGAAGATTTATAGAGCGATAAATATATAATCTCCAATATATATGAAGTCTACTCACCAATAGCCCTTGGTTTGATCTAGTTTGAAAATTTTGATCCTTCACAAATCCACTAAAGCCAGGCTTCAATGAATTGTTATCACATAAGCTCCTGGGACACAAAAAGAAATTTTCCTTATGAAACCTACTTCTTGGCCTCCTTGTCCAGCATACCAAATGTAATCACCACAATCATCATTTGCAGAGTATGCTCCAGTAGCAACAACACAATAAGCACCTTGATCCACACAGCACCATATCCCATTTTGGATGGCACTGTAAAATGCAATTTTTTTTTAAATTAACATCAGATCCAACACTCTAGAAAGTATGGTTGAGGCACTTGGATGAAAACAAATTACTTCATCAAGCCACTTTGCCGCAAGGCTTTACGGCTTTGAAATGTTTGGCCTGGAAAGATACCAGGTACTTCAGAAAACTTTGTACCAAAATTCTTAAGCTTGTACTGGATTTGCTCTTCCTCCATTTCAGTTTCCATTATCATATTTTGAATTTCTATATCTGTTGCCAAACGCTTGGTTTGATGAAGTGAAGAAGATTTATTGTGAGTAGCACTATTAATTGAATACTGCTTGCCAACTTGAGTGGAATCGGTCAATGATTCAGCCAAAGGATCAGTATCCAAAACATTGCTATTTACATCAGACAGAGGCAACATTTTTCGAGATGGTGATGAGGTCGCTAGGTGTCGTGATTGACCTGATTGCATGTGGTGATTCATACTACGATTTTGTGTCATTTGAAAATATTTCATGCAGGACAATCGGCCAAATTTTAACGCATTGCTACTTTGGCTTAGATTAGCTTTTTTCGAGAATTTTATTTCAACTGGTTGAGGGGTGGAAGATGAGGAAGGTCGAGTAATAATACTTGAGGTGTCGAGAGAAGTTGTTCTGGGTGCATAAAATAGATCTATATCCCTCGATGAACTTTGTAAAGGTGCAGGATCTGCTCTCCTTACTCTTCCATTTTGTGGTGAACAAACTTGTGAATACTCTGCCATTTTCCGCTTCAACTGCTGCTTTCCTTGTTGAGGAACCCATATGGACGATTTAGGCAAAAAAAGACTGCGAGGCTCATGGTTGCTAGGTGCAATTGAAGAATGATTGGATTTCTGAACTGCTTGAACAATCAGGGGATTAGAAACACTGCTAAGAATGTGCTGAGGCATGTCAACAGACTCTCTGGTAGACTTTTGCTCATCTACCGAAGAGACCCTCTCAGTAGAAGATTGGTGAAAATCATGTGAATGATCAAGTGCAGTTTTACTGGCCTCATTCTCACATTTAGGTGCAACAGATGTAGAAACTACTACATTGAATGACAAATTGTCAGCACCGTGTTCAGCGCTCAATGGCTTATTCGATGAAGTTCTTGGAACACTTTCATCATCGAAAGAGTTATGACTAGCGCATATCAGGGGCTTCTCGTCGATTTCCTCCTTGATACTGTCTGGTGAGCCAATAAGATCGTCCAAAAATAAGGGAGGTAGGTTGATTGGAGCACCGTTAAAATCGCCAGGAATAGAGTTGGATTCCGTGGGAGGAGGAGAGAAAGGAGAGAATAGATATGTAGGGGGCGAAGCTGAGCTGTGATCAATAGTTTCTAAAATGTTTGACGTTGGATTGAAGTCTCTGGGGGGTGAGGTTGAATTATGGCAAAGTTTAAGGTAAGGGGAGGTAGGGCTAGAGGGAACGTAGGGAAGGGTTTGATCACCAGAGTCTTGTTTTTTATTCTGAGAATAAAGGAGCAACAAGCAACGGACACAAATTAATGTGGGTAAAACGGATAAGAGATTAACGAAAACTGACTTCAGCTGGCTGCGAAGGGTTTAGGCAAGGGACTGAATCATCCTGAAGAATGCGTAGCTAAAAGACAAAAAAAAAGAAAGACAGTGACAGATGAGCCGATGAATTAATGAGGAGACGCAGAACAGAAAAAGAGAGAAAGTTAACCAGATCAGAAAAGATAGGCTCCATTTTAAAGTAAATCACAAGGAATTAAGGATGAAGATGGAAAGAAGAAAACAAGGAAACTATTGATGGGGAGAAAGGAAGTTGAGAAAAGCTAGCCTAGAAATAGCATTCTTTTGTCCAGACTGAATATACCAGAATGGTAAGGGGCTTTTATTGAGGCAAAGGAGTTTAGAAATGTTATTTTCTTTATTGTCTCGTAAAAGGTTCACATAAACTAAAATTAGCGTAAGATTTATATACAAGTATATAGGGTAGCTGCAGCACAGTTGAGTGTAACCTATCTCTCTCAACAGCTTTGACAGACATGTATGAGCATCCTTCGATATCAAAACCCAATCAAGCAATGCACTAATGAAACAGGAACCATCATTTCCAATTTCGAGTCATGATTATCAATTATGTTTAGCGAAATAAATATTTTTCGGTCACGGGCGTTGAAAAACTGTCCCACTTTAGAATATCACATTATGAATCGATCACTCAAATGATTATTGTAATACTTCTTTTTAATGTTGTGAGGGAAAGTTGTAGCCCAAAATTAAATGTGCTGAGCCAGATAAACGCAAATCAAAATCACATTAGAAGATCTCGGAAAATACATGCTCAGGAGATGCGGTCACAGAAGTCTATTAAAAATTGGGCCCTATCATTACGCAACAAGTGAGATATCCCTGATGGGGATATCCAGCGCGAGTTGGGGATATTGTAGGGAGGGACATAGGGATAGAAAAATATGTGTCAGAAAAATATGTGCGAGAAAAATATGTGTAAGGAGAATATGAGCGAAAAAAATATGTAAGAAAAATAATTGTAAGAAAAATATCTTGCAACCATGGGAAAGTTTGTTTTTTTATTTCATTTTTAATTTTTTCCTGTTTTTTCACAATTTTTTTTTGAAAAAAAAAATTTCTCATGGTCGCAAATGATTTTTTTTACACTTACGTTTCTCGCACTTACTTTTCTGGCCTTATGTCCCTCCCTAAAATATCCCTAATTCGGACCGGATATCCCCATCAGGGATATCCTACTTGGTGCGAAGTGTATACTAAAAATGAGCTTCATATTTATAATGCCGTAACCCGAAGTAGACCGGGTCAGTCTTGTTGGTGAGATGGTGGTTTATTCTAATAATCTAATGTATTACTTATGTTCCCATCACACATATATACACACGTCAGGTCTAGTAGTTGAGTACTTAGTTAAGTCTATGATGTTAAACATCTACACCCCCCTGCTCAACTACATTCCGCCATCCTAAAAAACTACTGTAAACATTGATTAGTTGTCTAGATTTTTCTACTAAATTAGGACCTAGGTTTTTTGTCAATATATCAGCCTTTTGTTCTTTTGTTCCAATCCATTTTATTACAGCCCTCTTCTTATGTAGTTGGGAATTAACATAGAAAAAATTCCTTTCCATGTGCCGAATTCTCTTGTTCGATGGTTGATCAGCTGCTACTTTAATAGTAGATTCATTATCACAATGTAGTGTTGTTATAATTTCATTACCTGTCATGTCCTCTAGCATATTCTTTATCCACATTGCTGTTTTTGTTATTGCTGCTAAAGCCGCTAGTTCAGATTCGCAAGTAGACAAGGCCACTAATTGTTGTCGTTTAGATGTCCAATTTACAGGTACTCCCATGTAGCATATAAGTCCTCCATTCGTACATCTGGCTAGATCATCATTCCAAATTGCATTGCCATATGCGTCTAGTTCTTTTCTTTTGTCTGGAAAAATATGGAACATACAGTCTTTAGTTGTGAGTACATATTGAATTAAATGCGTTAATGCCTCCCAATGTTGCTCATTTGGATGATTAGCATATCTTGCTAGGTAGTTTACTGCAAAAGAAATGTCAGGCCTAGTTGCAACAGCTAAATAGTTCAAAGAGCCTATCAAACTTAAAAATTCAGTATTCTTTAATTTTTCTCCAGTACCTTTCGATAGCTTACAATCTTTAGGTAGTAATACTGTTGATTTTCTAATTGGTTCTCCTTCAAAACGGTCAGCAATCTTGTTAATCAGTAATTGTTGTGAAAGAATGAAACCACTTTGTTTACGTACTACTTTAACCCCAACAATGTTATTTAATTCTTCTTCCCATTTTATTGTAACTAATTCCGATAGTTGTTTTTGAAAACTTTTCAATATTTCCTTGCTTGAACCTGTTATAACTCCATCATCTACATGAATCCATAAGATGCCATCATTTGCTTGATCTTGAAGTATGTATAAAGAGCTGTCGTAGTAGCTTGGAATATAATTCATTGAATGTAATTTTGACTCTAAATGTTTCCACCAACACCTTGCCGCTTGCTTTGTGCCATACAAAGCTTTTTTTAATTTGAAAACTTTGCCTTCCTCTCTTCCGAAACCCGGTGGTGCTTTCACCCACAAATCTTCATCTATTGGTGAATTTAGATATGCTGCAACTACATCAAAACTGTGAACTGGCCAGTTGTGACCTGCAGCCATTGTTAGTAAGATTCGTAAGGAAGTAAAAGTAGCTGTTGGTGCAAAAGTTTCTGCATAATCTATACCCTCTTTTTGGGAAAACCCCTTGGCGACATACCTGGCTTTTCTCTTTATCAGTTTTCCATCGTTGTCTAAATTTTCAGCAAAAACCCATTTAGCATCAGTAACTCTTTTCCCATCTGGAAGTAAACTTTCCACCCAAACATCCATTCTTGATAGATTTCTCATTTCATCTTTGCAAGCTTCTAGCCACTCCTTTTTGTTACTTGACTTCATTGCCTGTAAAAAAGTGTTTGGTAAGTTATTTGCTATAGCTTTACAGCTTATTTCTATGTTATCTACTATTTGATCTTGTTCAATTATTTCTTCTTCAGTGCTGAAATCGTTAAAAGTCAGTGTGTTAGTAATAAAATCTAAACCCATTTTGTTTTCTTTATTAGTGTTGTCTAATTTGTAATCTTTTGGTTTAGGCGCAGTTTCTGAAAAAGTTGTCCAAGCTGAAGAAATTAGTTTGCCTGTGTCTATTTCTATAAATAACCAACCTTTTGAGTGTTCCAAATAGCCGATTACTCAACATTTCTTACTTCTATTATCCAGCTTTTTTCTTGTTTCCTTTGGTACATGTACATATGCTATTGAACCAAAAATACGCAAGTGATTGAGTCTCGGCTTTGATTTCAAGAGTTTTTCATAAGGAGTCATGTCACTGCTGCATGTATTTGGTAAGCGATTGTGTGTATACACCACCCATTTGAGAGCTGGTCCCCAAAAAGATTTGTGTAAGCCACTGTCTAATAGAATTGTTCTGCCCATATCAAAAATAGTCTGGTTAAAACGTTCAATGTCCCCATTCTGCTCATGATAATAAGGTAAGGAATATTCATGTTCTATACCATGGAGATATAACCATTCTTGTAGATGTTTATTAACAAACTCACCACCATTATCGCTCTTTAGAGTTTTTACAGTCAGATTTGTTCTTTTTTGTAACCACGTAATGTAATTCTTAATTATATCATTAGTCTCATATTTTGTTTCAATTATTTCTACGTTACCATAGCTAGAACCAATATCTAACATAGTTAAGAGATACTTACCTTTATTTGTTTTTGTTACTTCAAAAGGACCCATTAGATCAACCGCCAAAGTTTCACCAATAGGATGGAATCTATTTGAGGGATTTATGGGATCAGAACGTTTTGATTTAGCTAATTTACAGTCTTCACAATCTACCATGCCTGTTGGTAAATCTTCTGGGATACCTTCACCAAACTTTCCTTTGAAAAGTTTTCTGATATTCCTCAAACTTCGATGTCCAAATATCCTATGCCAATATTTCAAACCCTCTTCTTTATCTATGTCAAGTTTCACTTTTTCAGCTTTATAAGGTGGATAATATTTTAATTTCATTTCGGAAGAACAGCTATCTACAAGTTGACTTTTATCAATTACTATTTCAAGTACATGTCTTGGGAATGGTTGTGGTAGTGTCCAGCTCCTGTTGTTGAATTTTTCAGTAATCATTAGAATATCACTACGCAATATAGGGGGTGGACTTGCTAGCAAGTCCTCAACCTGAACTCAGATGGAACTCAGATGGAACTCAGACTGAACTCATACTGAACCCATACTGAACTCTACTTGAACACCCGCCTAAAACTGTTCTTCTGAGTGGTGTTCATTCCTGATTGTATGGCTCCTTTATCAATAGCTCAATGTGTGTTCAATCTATGGTGAGTTTGGGTCCAAGGTTGCGGACTTTCTAGCAAGTCCGCCCCCCATATTGTGTGGTGTATTATCATTAGAAATTATATCCATGTCTCTTGAAGAAAAAGATATCCTACACCCAGCCAATATAAGTGAGGCTTGTGAAATAAGGGTGCCACTTGCTTTTTCACAGTAATAAACATTTTTTAATTCAACACTATTCCCATTCGGCGCGGGGAAGATCAAAGAACCTTTTCCTGTGATGAAATTTTTGTTCCCATTAGTTGCTACTTTGAGGGGTATATGTAATTTTAGAGGAACATACGAGGAAAAGTAAGACATATCGCCTGTGACGTGATGAGTAGCGCCACTATCTAGGATTGGGAGAGGTCCATCATCTGAAATTGAAAGCTTTTCAATATGAATCTCGGATGGTTCCTTGGAATCATCAATTTCCAATAGTTGTGTTTTTATATTTTTGTTATCTTTGTTGTAATTAGGTCTATAGTAGTCTGCTTTACGTTCATCAGTTTGTTGTTGTTTCTGAGGTGGTGGTGGTTGTTGCCACGGAAATGGAGGTGGGTAGGAAAAATTTGGAAATATGGGATAAGAATTGTTTGGTGTGAGTGCAGGGTAAAAAGGCATTGGATAATGTGCTGTATACGAAGGTGTATGTTGAGAATGAGATGAGGACGATTGTTTTTGTGAAGATTGACAGTCGGCTGCAAAATGTCCAGGTCTGTTACATTGATAGAAAACTGATTGTTGTGTTCGTTTTATTGCATCAACTTCAATTAAATCCGGTTCTTCACTTTTTTGTAATGTAGATTTGTTGATAGTTATAACTTTTTCTTTTTCCGTTTTGATCTTCAATGATTCTTGTCTTTGTGAGTCAATAATTACTCTTGAAATTTCTTTTGACAATGGTATTTCATTGACTCGATACAGCGTACTAATTTGATTCATAATGTCGTCTTCTAATCTGGGATCGCCCTTTGCTTGATTTTGAAGCATTAAACCTATGATTTTGTCTACTGTCAATTCCAGTCCTGAAGCCTGCATAGTCCTAAATTTTTCGTATATAGCTTGTGTGAATTCCACGCCCGAGGGAAAATCAGCCAATCGTAGAGATATAGTGTCTTGCCATAAATTCATGTGATGAATTTGAGTGCTCTGATTAAAATGAGTAACAAAAAAGGCCAATAAGTCAAAAGCTGTTGGGTAATTTCCATTAGAAATTAGTTCTTGAATGGAATCATCGACACATTCAGTTAATATTTTGCGAACTAGATAATCCTTGTGCAAATTTATTCTCCATTTTTGGTTGTCAGCATAGTATTCGTCTCTAATTACTTTTCCGAGTAATTTTTGTATCTTCATTATCCACAATTGAAAGTTGTCCCCAGTCAAATTTAATTTTGGAGTAGCATCAATCCATGATTTAGCCTTCGTTAGTTTAGCAAATGCATAATCCTCGTCCCATCCAGTTTCTGTGTACATCGATATCCTACGTGGTTCACAGTCTTGTTATTGTCGGCCGTAGGGTCATCTGGTGGAGTTGGCATGGCTTCTGTCAATCTTCTATTATGTCTGGATGACGATGATGGACGAGACATAAGAAGATATAGAGATGAGATGAATAATAATAATAAAAAAATATGAAAAGAAAAAAAAATATAGAATAAGATAAAAGGAAAGAAAGAAAAAAAAAATTAAAAATTAAAACGGAAGACAAAAAAGGAAAAAAAGAAAAAAATTATTTATTTTTAATTTTATTATTATTATTATTATTATTTTTATTATTACACAATCAATATTTTCGGCAATCGTGTGCGTCCACAGCAATTGGGTTTATCACTCTTGATTTAAGGCTACTAAAATCAACCTAATCTATTGATGCTGTTGGGCAAAGCCTCTTTTTGTAAGTTATTTATTTATTTTTATATTTTATTTTATGTATTTTATTTGTTTTATTTATTTATTGTTATGTTTTATCTTTTATGTATTATATTTTATTTCTTTTTATTTTATTTATTTCAGTTATTTATTGTTATATTTTATTGCTATGTATTTGATTTGTTGATTTTTATATATGTTTAATGGGGAAAAAAATGATATAAGAAGAAAGAAAAAAAGGTAAAAGAAAAAAAGAAGAAAAAAAAGAGAAAGAGAGCAAGAAGAAAAAAAAAAGAGCTGAGAGCGAGAGCAAGAGCAAGAAAAAAAATAGAGAAAATAAAATTAAAGAAAATAAAAGACAAATCCCCTAAGGTAAGGACACCCGGCTTTGAAAGAAAGCAATTTAAAAAAGGAAAAAAAAAATAATTTTTTTAATGTAAGCGGCAAATGCCCATAACCTGAGATGGTGGTTTATTCTAATAATCTAATGTATCACTTATGTTCCCATCATACATATATACACATGTCAGGTATAGTAGTTGAGTACTTAGTTAAGTCTATGATGTTAAACATCTACAGTTGGTCGCGTAACAAAAATGGATAAAAACCAACTGGGTACGGCATCTAAACTATATACATACTGTCAGCCAGGCTGTACCAAGAGCCCAGTAAATGTTATGAGGCTACACTATATACTGATGAGAGACTAGCTAAGTACATAGTATGGTAACACCATAACAAAAATAAGTGTTATATTAATATTATTATCATGTAAATTATATATACATTCATTTTAAGCATAATATATGTTAAAATAGTTTATTTTTATGTTTCACTTAAGTTGGTCATTAATTAAAGGGTGATAAGACATGTTTTAAATTAAAATAGGTGTTATTATTGTGTCTCAAACTTATTTAATTAATCACTAACTTTTTTTTAACTGTTTGAAGTTAAATTGGTGGATTTATGGGCTGTTACTCATGTTTCTTAGTTAATTGTGTCATAGGTCTCCCTTACATTTACTCAAAACTAGTTATGTCGGTCAGTCGTCTAGAAGAAGGTAAGGAAAAGGGGGAGAAATGGAGGAGGACAAGGAGAAAGGGTTTTGAGAAAATAAAAGAAATAAAATATAAAAGATTATTTAATTTATTGAAGAGGAGAAACGACTATTTTCTTGAGGAATGAGACAACAATTAAGTTTTTATTAAATAACAATATTATTTTAATGGTAAGGGCTCTGCGCGGCAAACACCATGATCACTATTAGACTTAAGGCAACCTTTCAGTAGTTATATAGAATTTAAATTAAAATATTGATACTAATAAAAAATTATATAAACGTAATATAAAAATATATTCAAGTTTGTTTAGTGTATAGTAAGTGATGAGGCTACAGGGGATTATCCAAGGCCTTTTTATAGGCAATGGTCCTCTAAAGCGCTACAAATGACTATATACAAAAATAGAAATGAAGTAAAACAAGAAGATTAAAGAAGATAATTGTAACATAGTAATTGAGAGAAAAATATACAAAAATAATAAGAATCCCAATTAAGAAAGTAAAATTCCCATACCAAATTTCCCAAATCAGTTAATATAAAATAATGAGTATCTAAACAACCCTGTGACATAAGAACTATGGGAAAAATAATTCAAAACAAGTATTACAATATGTTTTCAGCATTTATAAGTGAAACAAATAACATGTTTTGATGTAACAAGGTATGTAATAAATGTAATTCAGTGTAAATTAATATTATTTAATTGTTTTAACTATGTAATTAAATAACTAGTTTAAATGAAACACTTAATTAATTCAAATTGAGAATTTATAATACTATTTTATAACATAAGTATTATAATTTATTTAATCTTTTCCTGACACAATTAAGGGTCAAAAGAAGCACCATTAATTATTATTTAATACTATATGAAAGGTGTTATTTAATATATAAATTTAAATAATTAATTTAATTATATTATAAGTCAATTTTACACTTATAATTATAATATATGTTTTTAATTAATTAAATATTTATTTATAATTATTAAATACATAAAAATGCGCCATTATTTGTAGAATATAAAATATATTATGCTTAATTTAAATGTATACATAATTTATATAACAATAAAATTAATATAACACTTATATTTAATAAGATACTTATATAATTTTATTATGCAGTAAAATATAAATTTATATACATCAAATGCAATTATTTATGCCCTCTTTCAGGTCCAATAAGTTAATATATCATTTACTGGGCTCCTGGAATAGCCTGGCTGACACTCCCTCACTCTAAAAAAACAATAAAAAAATGCTAAGATTTTTTCTTTTTGTACTTTTTCAACAGAGTAGGAAGATTTGAAATCTCCTTGCCAGGTATCCATGAATCATGTTCAGATGATTTGTTCTTATATCTCAATAAATATTCAGTACCTCTTTCAGAAGTGATAATTATATCATTGAGAATTTTATCAATTTCTGCTGTTTCTGTGACTTCCTGAGGGTTTTTCTTAGGTCTTAGCCTTCTTTTGGGAAATAAGTCACTGTTGGAAGTATAAGGCTTAAGCAAAGAAATGGGAAAAACAGGATTTTTCTAACATATGGAGAATACAATAAAACTTCTACTGCATTATCACCAACCATCCTTTTAACAACAAATGGTCCTGCAAAAGGATCTTTTAATTTGTTGTTACCTTGTAAATTGAAATAGACAATAGAGATCAACACTTCATCACCCTCGTTAAATGTGTATTCTTTATGGGATTTATCCCATCTTTTCTTTACATATTCAAATGCTTTATCAATACAGCTCTGAGCATGTTTTCTACATAGCTGTTGCATTTGCATGAAAGATTTTACACCAGGGTGTAGTTCCAACTTAGGTAATTTATTATTGAGAATCTGAGCAGGAGTATTTGGGAAATAACCTAACCAAATCTCAAAAGGCTTTTTCTCAGTGACAGAATGAACAGTGCTATTATATGCAGATTCAAGACCAGGCAATAGAGTGACCCAATCATGAGTAAATCTGTCATTCTCTTTATATTCTAAACCAAAGGCACAATACCTTCTAATCATATCTTCTAGAGTTTGAATCATTCTCTCAGTTAGACCATCAGTCTGAGGATGGTGAGCTGTAGACAATTTTAACTCACAGCCACAAATATCCATCAAAGAGGTCCAAAACTCAGAAGTAAATTTAGGATCTCTATCAGAGATAATGGCTTTTGGAAAACCAATAATATTAAACATGTAAGACCACCATAGGAAAGCTAATTCTTTTGTGGATACATCTTTGTGGGTTGGAATAAATTTGCACATTTTTGTGAATCTATCTACTATTACCCAACAAGAGTTAAAGCTGTCTTTACCTGCAACAGGAAGACCAGTGACAAAATCCATATTAATGATTTTCCAGGGAGCATTAGGTGTCTCAATATGTTGTAATAACCCTGCTCTTTTACCTGTCAACCTTTTAGATTTTTGGCAAGAATCACAAGATTCAACATATAATTTTGTGTCTTCAGACATATTAGCCCACCAAGCAGTGTTTTTGATTCTAATCAATGTTTTTTCAAGATCAAAATGACCAGCCAATATGTCATCATGACAAAGTTAGAGGATAGTTTCTTTCATAGAAGGAGGAATTACAATTACATTAGTAAGCTTTCTTCTATAATATATATAACAATCTTCAATAGAAAACTTTCCTTTACTTAAAGCATTTTGATACTTTTCAGGAAGAGTTTTTATCAATGCTTGAATTGAAGCATTCTTAGGATCATTTAAGATAGTAACCAGTTTATTTAAATCAGAATCCCTCTCATATGAATCCAGTATTAATTGAAATAACTCTTCTTCCATATCCACTACAAATATACCATGGATATGAACAGTATCATCTTCAGGTACATAAGCAGGATTTGAGTCATTATTTGGCAGAGGCAATCTGGAGAGCATATCAACATTGGAGTGAACATTTCCAACCCTATGGATAATTGTCATCCGTCCTCTGTATTCTTGAACAGCAAGTTGCCACCTGAACATATGTCTGTTAGGTGTTTTAAGGTTTAAGAGGGACTTCACAGCACTACAGTCAGTTACCAATTCAAATTTTTGGTCATCTAGATAGTAATGAAGCTTCTCAAGAGCCCAAACAACTGCTAAGCACTCTAATTGAGTGGCACCATATTTCAATGCACTATTTCTCAAGGTTCTTGAAATATAACAAATTACAACCTCTGAGGATTTATTATTTATAATTTGTTTCTGGTGAAGGGCAGCACCCAGACCAACAAAGCTAGCATCTGTATACAGGACAAATGGTTTGTTAAAATCTGGAAGAGCCAATATAGGGGCTGTCATTAAGCAACTTTTTAATGTATCAAAAGCTTTTTGACGGTAATTATTCCAGAGAAAGGCAACATCTTTTCTGGTCAGTTTTTTAAGAGGCAAGGCTATGAACTGATAATTTTTAATATATTGTCTATAATAGCCACACATACCCAAAAAACTTTAGATTTCTCTTACAGAAGTTGGTGCTTTCACATTTTGAATGGCAGCAACTTTGTTGTGGTCTACACAAATTTGTAAGCCAGACACAACATTGCCAAGGACTTTCAAAGATTGAAAACCTAATTTACACTTTTTCAAGGAAAAGGTCATATTGATTTCATCCATTTTTTGAAAAACCCTATTTAAATGAACTACATGTTCATCAAAGGTTTTAGAACAAACTATAATGTCATCAATGTAAACCATGAGCCATCCTTCAATTATTTCCTGATGGAAAGTGTTATCCATGACCTTTTGAAAAACTGAAGGAGCATTTTTAGGGCCAAATGGCATCCTAACATACTTATATATTCCCATATGAGTAGCAATAAGCAAAGAGTTTTGAGAATTCTTCTCAACTGGAACTTGATGATATCCTTTAGTACCATCCAGACAACTAATAAATTTTGCACGTTGCAAGGTAGCATGTATTGAATTAATTCTGGGTAAAGGGTAAATATCATCAACAGTATAAGTGTTTAAAGCTCTGTAATCTCCACACAATCTAGTCTTATTTTTTTCATAAGAAATTAAGACTGGGGAGATGACACAATATTTGGGGGTGACATCCACTTTCTCAATGATATTCATTTTTAATAATGTTGCAATATTATCTTCAATATCCTTTCTTTTTGTTGGAGAAGCAGGATATGGTTTTTTCTTAAGACTAGGAGGGATATCACTCAAGTTACAGGATAAGGTAATTTTCATTTCTTCCTGAACAATTCCTAAGACATGAGAGCCATGAGCAAAAGCCATAGGGAAAGAGGTAATTGAGGCAATAATAGAATCCTTTTGTTCATTAGTTAACTGATCACCAAAAGAAGCAGTATTTATTTCATTTAATAAATCATCCATTTCAATTGTTGTTCTGCCTTTACACTGGATTAGTGAGTTACAAGACTTTAACAGATGCCCAGAAGGTTTTTTAGAGGAGGAAATTTTGAATTTCCTTTTGCCATTCAATCCCAAGGTGAAGCAATTATTTGCTGGGTCCAATTTCACACCAAACATGGTTAAAATATCATTTCCCATAATAAACCAATTGCTTAAATTATCATTTTTCATGACAACGAATTCACAAATAGCTCTGACAAAACCACCATTATATTTGAAGAATACAGAGGTTTTGTATTTTCCAATAGGAATTAAGGTAGAACCATACCCTCTCCATTTTTCAGAAGTTATAGGTAATAATTTACTCAAATAATCCTTATCTACTGAAGCTAAAGCCTTTTCAGAGACTACACTTCCTCCAGCACCAGAGTCAAGAACTACATCAACATTTTTACCATTAATGATAACAGGTGCTTTCAAGGGGGATATGGCTATAGAATTGTTAGTAATATCTTTAATTATTTCAGAATTTTCCACTGAAGATAAATCCAATACACATTCTTCAGATATATTATCTAAATAATGGACATCCTGTTCTAACATTAAAACATCTTTAACAGAGTCATTGCCATTGGAAATATTACTTTCACAATCACTAGAAGAATTATTGACATCAATTTCAGCTTCATCAGTGTCTTCATTTTGTTCAACAAGATGAATTTTCTTGTCACAAACATGACCCTTTTGCCATAGTTTGTTACATTTATAACAAGTATTTGTTGCATATTTTTTAGGTGCAACTGGGGAAGAGGGTTTACCAGATTTTTCTGGGAGCTTTTAGAAGGTTTAATCTGATCATTATAAGATTTACCAAGGTAATTCTTTGGTTCATATCTATGGTTGAGTAGTACCTCATTACAGATATTAATGAAAGAAGAATTTTCCCTTACATGCTCAGTTCTAGCCACAATCAAATCTCTAAGAGAATTTGGTAATTTATACAAGATTTTATCTCTCCAAATATCATAATCCATCTTTGGATCAATTGCTCTTAGGATTTTTGTTACTTTAATAAGAAAAACAATGGGCTTTTCAACAGAGGAGGATACATATCTAGTATTCTCATACAGTCTTTGCTGAGCTAACCTGAATTTTGAACCACCAAACTGATTCTCAATCAAGGATTTCCAATCATTCCATGTATAATGATTGTTATCTAAAAGGACAGATTCATACCACATCAAGGCTCCATTGGAAAATAAAGAAATTAGCTTAGAAACAATTTCCTCATCAGGTAGTTTATAAGATCTCTTTAAATTATCAATTCTTTGGATAAAGTGTTGCCAATCAGAGGAAGAATCACCATCAAAGGTAGGATATTGGTCCAACTTAGGCCAATTTTTCTGACTACTGGGATGGTCCATTTTTTGGTTTGAATTATTCTTCAGTAATAATTCCTGAAGTTTAGCCAGGTGTTCAGAAATTTCATTATTTACAGAAACAGCTGGTGCATGACCATCACAAGATTTTTTGCTAATAGCAAAAGATTTTACAGACTCATTTTCAGTTTGTTTAATGGTTGAAATATGAGGAAGAAAAGAGGAACTCTGCTCAGGTTCTTTTTCTTTATTTTTATGCAGCTTATGGACAGTATTATAATTCATACCATTATTGATGGTTAAGGTTGAGAATTTTTCCTGCAGGTCAGACACATAGTTTCTTATCCTTGGAATTTCAAACATTTGGTCATTTACTTTTGCAAGAGATAGAACATTTCTGTCCTCAGAAACTGTGTGTTTGGAACTTAGTGCATGGAAATCATTCTTTAGCTTTTTAAACTCATTTTGTAGAGATTTTATTTCACTTTTTAATGAATAATTTTCTTCAATAAGGGGTTTCAATTCACTCAAGGTCTTATGCAGATTGATATTTTTATCTGAGATAGCTCTATGGTCACTGCTTATTTGTTTTTGTTGGCTAAGAACAATATTCAAGGTTTCTTTGATTTTAAAATAAGCGGTATCCTGTACAGAAGAACTTACTTTACATTGCAAGTGCAAATTATTTAATCTATCATTCTCAAGGTTTAACACATCTCTCAAATGTTTGTCTTTCACAACATTAAAATCAAGGGTATCCTTCAATATTTCTTCAGAAGTTTTCTCAATTAAGTTATAGACTTCAGGGGAAACAGAATCATTCTTAATTACAAGAGAAGGATTAATTAAAGAAGTAGAAGTCAAATGTAGAGGTTCATCAAATGAAAATTTGCTAATTACATCAATAGGGCTACTAGTTACAGGAAGCTGTCTTTTAACAGGTTTAACTGTTCTTTCACCACTTTCAATAATATTACCTGCAGAAGAAGTCTTATTAGAAAACATTCCCAAGTGACTATCAACCAAATTACTTACCAATGCAGAGGAGGAAACTTCCCCTGAGAGTGAGCTTGGGATTGTGCTTGGGCCTTCTTTCTCCTGCCTTGTTGGTAAGGATGAGGAGGAGGATGGAAATTGGGTGTTCTGGATGGGCCAGGCTGATGATGAGGAGGATGTTGCATATTCTGCTGGTAGTGACTCATTAGATAATCCTATTTCCATTGCTCTACTTCCATAGTATTTTGATTTTGGATGGAGGAGCTGGGGGGCTGTAAAGGTTGAGCCTGATACTGAGGCTGATTGGGAGGCAACTGAGGAGGGGCCTGGGCCTGATTTTGGTTCCTGAGTTCCTGAACTTGATCCCACAAGGTGTCTACTTTTGCCTTGTATTTCATGTTTTCTGTCTTCAGTTCTTTGATGTGACTGGACAGATTGCTGATTTGTTGAGGCAGACGAAGCTTTTTTATTCTGAATCCTTTTGGAAGACCTTCTTGAGGTACTGGAGGTTTTACTTCCTTCTGTTGTGCTGGGGGAAGGGGGTTTGATTTGTTAACTTCTCCTGTCATTTCCACATCCTGAATTATGTGAATTTTTCTTGTTAGCATAAGATTTTTTATGTTCAACTTTAGAAGAACTCACAGTATAAGCATCATAATCAATTTCAATTTCATCCACTTGCATGTTATCCATTTTCTCAGCCAAATTGTTGGACATAATAGTGGGAAGATTAATTAACTTCTTAAAAAAGTAATTAATAAAAGTCAGTTAATAATTGCTCCAAATAAATTTTTTTTTATTAATTTATATAAAAAAAAATTTCTAATATAAAGTAATATTTATAAAAAATTAATTAATAAAATGGATTGCAAAGTTAAATTGGGAATAAACAATTAAGTTAATTCAACCAATTAAATTACCAAAATTAAATATGGCAATATATGGGACTAAGTACAAAGTACTATTTAAGTCAACCAAAATGAACAAAAATTAATAATAAAAAAATTAATTTAATAATTAAAATTTTATTAATAATAATGTTAATTTCTTCTAGGACTAAGAGGAATTAAACACTCTATAATGGTCAACTAGGTAAAAATTTTTTTTTAATAAATGAACACTTACACTCAGTGAATCAGCAATTAAGCCACAAATACTGTTATTGCAGTAAAAATATAGTAATATGAGTGAGAGGTGCAAAGGTTAACTTACTATAGTGATTGAAAAATCACTTCAAAATAATAGATGAATTAAATTAATATAAACCTAATAGATTGAACCCAAGTTCGAAACACGGTCGCGGCAAAAGTTTTCTTTTTTTCTGGGTGGTCCGTGCATTTGTCGTTCGTCGCAAGAATCGGTATCGTCGTCGTCGTTTGGAAAGGCCCCCAGTTGTTGGTCAGTCATCTAGAAGAAGGTAAGGAAAAGGGGGAGAAATGGAGGAGGACAAGGAGAAAGGGTTTTGAGAAAATAAAAGAAATAAAATATAAAAGATTATTTAATTTATTGAAGAGGAGCAACGACTATTTTCTTGAGGAATGAGACAACAATGAAGTTTTTATTAAATAACAATATTATTTTAATGGTAAGGGCTCTACGCGGCAAACACTATGATCACTATTAGACTTGAGGCAACCTTTCAGTAGTTATATAGAATTTAAATTAAAATATTGATACTAATAAAAAATTATATAAACGTAATATAAAAATATATTCAAGTTTGTTGAGTGTATAGTAAGTGATGAGGCTACAGGGGATTATCCAAGGCCTTTTTATAGGCAATGGGTCCTCTAAAGCGCTACAAATGACTATATACAAAAATAGAAATGAAGTAAAACAAGAAGATTAAAGAAGATAATTGTAACATAGTAATTGAGAGAAAAATATACGAAAATAATAAGAATCCCAATTAAGAAAGTAAAATTCCCATACCAAATTTCCCAAATCAGTTAATATAAAATAATGAGTAACTAAACAACCCTGTGACATAAGAACTATGGGAAAAATAATTCAAAACAAGTATTACAATATGTTTTCAGCATTTATAAGTGAAACAAATAACATGTTTTGACATAACAAGGTATGTAATCAATTTAATTCAGTGTAAATTAATATTATTTAATTGTTTTCACTATGTAATTAAATAACTAGTTTAAATGAAACACTTAATTAATTCAAATTGAGAATTTATAATACTATTTTATAACATAAGTATTATAATTTATTTAATCTTTTCCTGACACAATTAAGGGTCAAAAGAAGCGCCATTAATTATTATTTAATACTATATGAAAGGTGTTATTTAATATATAAATTTAAATAATTAATTTAATTATATTATAAGTCAATTTAACACTTATAATTATAATATATGTTTTTAATTAATTAAATATTTATTTATAATTATTAAATACATAAAAATGCGCCATTATTTGTAGAATATAAAATATATTATGCTTAATTTAAATGTATACATAATTTATATAACAATAAAATTAATATAACACTTATATTTAATAAGATACTTATATAATTTTATTATGCAATAAAATATAAATTTATATAAATCAAATGCAATTATTTATGCCCTCTTTCAGGTCCAATAAGTTAACATATCATTTACTGGGCTCCTGGAATAGCCTGGCTGACAAGTTATTTGTTTTTTTTGGTTTCATTTCACTTTGTATATACATTATTGTGGTGCTTCAGAGGGCCCCTTGCCTATATAAAGACTTTGGGTATCCCTCGGTAGACTCACCACTTATTACTTACTTTATTTTTACTATTAATATTATTATTAATTTACAATAGTTTTTATTATGGCACTTTATTGCCTTTAAAATCTAGAATAAAATATAAATACAAAAGGTTACTTTAAGAGTATTTTTAATATTAGTAATTTTTATTTAAGAAGAAATAATAAAAGACTTACCATATATGATCCCCCTGAAATAGCACATTATAAATTTTGTAACTCCTGAGTTCAAATTTTGTCAAAACCATTGTTGTCATAGCTCATCTTACCCTCTTTTTCTTCTTCTTTTCCCTTTTCCTCCTCCTCCTCCTCCTCCTTCTATTCTTTTTCCACTACCTTCTACACGCCGGGTCAACACATACAGTCATTATTGTGACCTAACCTATTTTGTTTTAATTACTAATCCTTATGTAATAACACTCTCCCTTGCAATATTGACCATATATTGTAAATATTAATGTGATAAATTAAAAAGGAAAATAGAGAAAAATGTAAGTAAAATTTAAACAAAAAAAATGATAATAATAAAAACAATAAGGGCAGTTATCCAGTGACAGCCTAGATTTCCAATTATAGCAATTCCATAAAAATTATACAACCTTCAACCATGCACAGCTTACTATGTGTTTAGCCATGCATAGTATACAACCTATGACATTAGCAGTACCTTTTTCTCAGACAAGTTAGCAGTATTGTTTGCTCAAAAAATTTAGCAGTATCACTTGCTCATTCTTGTTATTACTCAATTTTAGGGTTCGAATGCCATACTTTCATTGTAAATATTAGTGTTAGTGTTAGAATTGGTGTTAGGGTTAGGGTACATAGCTGGTTTCTTATGGCAAAAATTATGTCAGCCTAGGTATCCCCAGGACTGAGTAATTCTTATTTTTAAAGTAAGATAACCTTAATTGCATTAAGCTTATAAGTTGAAATTAAGGTTATAATCCTTATATATATATTTATAATGCTTATATATATAATTATTACACTATTATAAGACTTATAGGAGTTTAAATAGCTTATCCATAGCCTAATAATACTTATTAAGGTGTTAATGGAGTCATAATATACTTATCTTAAGTGATATTAAGTAATTATAGACATACATAAGCTTATATGTATACATAAACCTCATATTCAGTGAAATATGTAGTTATATTATGTATATATAGGTCTATAAGTGGGTTTGAACCTTGAAATAGTGTCATTATAGTCTAGTATATAAGTATGATATAATAGTGTTTATTTATGGTCCTACTACTTATTGATAAATGATTTAGTGATTAAACCTCAGGGGAAGACTAATAAAATAGTTATACTCAAATAAAACTCACAATACTTGGATTTAAATGCGTGCTAGTGGTGGAAAATAGATGAATAAAATATAGTTATAGCTTATATAAAGATAATATCAATTTATAATGGCTTTTATAATATATTTCTGAATGCTAATAATTGTATAGTAGTGTTTGTTTGAATTGTAGTAATTGAATGATGATAAATAACCATCAAAATCCCTCCTTACTTATACCCAAATCCACTGGAGTGCACAGACCTTCAATCCAGATGATGTCACTGCTATCCCCGGCAATTACAGCACTGTGAGGGCCCATCACCTCCCCATGGCATCCACTTCAAGAAGTTTCAACACCCAGACCTCCAGTAAGGACCCTCCATCACAATTAATGATAACACAGATCTATACCACAAATAGAAAATCCAGATAAAAGCAGATACCATAAAGAAACAGGTAAAATAAACAATCAAAAAGAGATTTAATGAAACCCAAAGCATATAAGGGAAACAAATAAAAATTTCCAAGCCCCCAATAACATCCCCAAGCATCAACATTAACCCAGAAATGACCTTCCAACCCATAAATCTGTGAATAACCATCCAAGGAAGTAAATTAAGTTGTCCAAACTGAGTGTATGCGCCTGATATAGATGTCTATGCTTCTGTAGGCGTTGTGAGTCCACTGATTTCGTCCATATGACCTAAAATAAGCAGAAAAACAAAGGTTATAGGCTATTAAGGGGCTAAAACCCACTTATATACCTAAATATACATAATATACTGCATATTTCACTGAATATGAGATTTATGTATACATATAAGCTTATGTATGTCAATAATTACTTCATATCACTTAAGATAAGTATATTATGACTCCATTAACACCTTAATAAGTATTATTAGGCTATGGATAAGCTATTTAAACTACTATAATTTATATAATAGAATAATAATTATATATATATATAATATAATAATATATATTATTATTTTAACCTTATTTTTAAGATATAAGCTTAATTTACTTAAGGTTATCTTATCTTAAGCATAAGAAATACTCAGTCCTAGGGATATCTAGGGTGACACTCCCTCACCCAAAAAAAACAATAAAAAAAATGTTAAGACATTTTAATTAAAAGTAAGGAGTGAAATAAAAAAATAAAAAATAATTTTTAAAATACATATACTGAATAAACAGTATTATTTTGATTTAAATTTTTTTAAGAGATTTTTAAGATCAGAGATTTCATTTTCTGGAATCAACTGGTCATATTCACTTGATTTATTTTTAAATCTTAATAGATACTCAACTCCCTTTTCTTTAGTAAGGTGTCTCTTTTTAAGTATCTTTTCAATTTCTGCCTTTTCAACTATTTCTTCAGGTTGCTGTTTATGCCTTCCTGATCTTCTTGGAAACAGAGCAGTATCATTAGAATGGTATGGTTTTATAAGAGAAATAGGAAATACTGGATGTTTTCTATCATATGGTGCATATAGAATAACCTCCACAGCATTATTACCAACCATCTTTTTAACTACAAATGGTCCAATAAATGGATCCTTCAATTTAACATTACAATTTAAATTTAAATGTAGTGTTGAAATAAGGACTTCATCACCCTCTTTGAACATTTGTTCTTTATGGGCTTTATCCCATCTTTTCTTTTCATACTCAAACACCTTATTTATACATTCTTGAGCATGTTTTCTGCATAATTCTTGAATCTGAAGAAAAGATTTAGTACCTGGATGGATATCCAATCTAGGTAACTTATTAAGAGTTTTAGCAGGGGTATTAGGTACATAACCCAACCATGACTCAAATGGCTTTTTGACAGTGACAGAATGTACTGTACTATTGTATGCAAATTCTAAACCTGGGATAAGGGTTACCCAATCATGTGTGAATTTTTCATTGTCTTTAAAATTAAGACCAAAAGCACAATATCTTCTTATCATATCTTCTAAAGTTTGCATCATTCTTTCTGCTAGCCCATCAGTTTGTGGATGGTGTGCTGTAGAAAGTTTTAATTGACACCCTGAAACATCCATAAGTGATGTCCAGAACTCAGAAGTAAATTTAGGATCTCTGTCAGAAACTATTGCTTTGGGGAAACCTGCTATATTTAACATTTGTGTCCACCATAAAAAAGCTAAGTCCTTTTCAGAAACCTCTTTGTGGGTAGGAATAAATTTACACATTTTTGTAAATCTATCTACAATTACCCAGCAGGAGTTATAACTCTTATGCCCTGCTATTGGCAAACCTGTTGCAAAGTCCATGTTAATTATTTTCCATGGAGCTTTTGGTTGCTCAATTTGTTGTAATAAACCAGCTCTTTTGCCTGTTAATCTTTTAGATTTTTGACAAGAATCACATGTTTCAACATATTTCTGAACATCCTCAGACATGTTAATCCACCAAGCTGTGTTTCTTACTCTGGTTAATGTTTTATGGTAGTCAAAATGACCTGCCAATATATCATCATGACATATACTTAACATTAACTCCTTCATTGAAGGGGGAATCACAATTACAGTACTTAATTTTTTCCTGTAATATATAAAACCATCCTCAATGGAAAATTTTCCTTTTTCTAATGCCTCTTTATACTTATTTGGTAATGTTTTTACAAAAACATTCATTGAAGCATTAGATGGATCATTTAATATTGTAGTGAGTTTACTCAAGTCAGGATCTGAAGCATAATTATCAAGAATTGATTGCATAAATTCATCCTCAAGATCTACAATATAAATGCCATAAATGTTAATAGTCTCTGACTCAGGAACATAAGCAGGATTATCATCATTATTAGGCAGAGGTACTCTAGATAACAGATCTACATTAGAGTGCAAGGTTCCTGCTCTATGTGTAATAGTCATCCGTCCTCTGTATTCTTGTACAGCTAATTGCCAACTAAACATGTGTCTATTAGGAGTTTTCATGTTTAAGAGTGACTTAACTGCACTACAGTCAATATTAACTCAAATTTTTGGTCTTCAAGGTAATAATGTAGCTTTTCAAGAGCCCATACTACTGCCAAACATTCAAGTTGAGTAGCACTATATTTCAATTCACTACTTCTCAGAGTACGTGAAATATAGCAGATTACTACTTCTGACATTTTTCCTTCAATAAGTTGTTTTTGATGCAAAGCAGCACCCAGACCAATAAAACTTGCATCTGTATATAATACAAAAGGTAATTGGAAATCTGGTAATCCCAAGATAGGAGCTGTCATTAAACATTCTTTCAACTTATCAAAAGCCTGTTGTCTTTCATTATTCCAAATGAAAGCTTCTGATTTCTTTATCAGTGTGGTCAATGGTGCAGCAATTGATTGGTAGTTTTTTATATTTTGTCTATAATAACCACACATTCCAAGAAAAGATTGTACATCCTTTAAATTTTGAGGAATGCCAATATTCTTTATTGCAGCCACTTTATTTTGGTCTACACATATTTGTAAGCCAGATACAATATGACCAAGCACCTTTAAAGATTCAAACCCAAATTTACATTTTTTCAATGCAAGGGTCATTTTTATTTCATCCATTTTCTGAAATACCTTCTTTAAATGGATTAAGTGTTCATCATAAGTTTTAGAGAACACTATGATGTCATCGATTTATACCATTAACCATCCTTCAATCATTTCATTATGGAATGTTATACCCATTAACTTCTGAAATACTGATGGAGCATTTTTTGGTCCAAATGGCATTCTGACATATTTATAAATTCCCATGTGTGTTGTTATCAACAAAAAGTTCTGTGAATTCTTTTCAACAGGAATTTGATGGTACCCTTTATTTCCATCTAGGCAACTTATATATTTAGCACCTTTAAGGGTAGTGTGTATAGAGGCAATCCTTGGCAAGGGATAAATATCATCTACTGTAAATGTATTTAATGCTCTATAATCACCGCACAGTCTTGCTTTATCTTGTTCATAAGAAATTAGCACTGATGATATTACACAATATTTTGGTGTAGTTTCAACCTTCTCAAGAATGTTCATATTCAATAAAATCTTAATATTATCCTCTATGTCTTTCCTCTTCATTGGTGAAGCAGGGTATGGTTTCTTTTTAAGACTAGCAGGAATATTATCCATATCACAGGTTAAACTAATCTTCATTTCATGATCTTTTACAAGGCCAAGTTCATTTGTACCATGTGCAAAAGCCATTGGAAATGCTTTAATTAATTCCAAAATATTATTTTTCTCAGCTTTACTTATCTGAGTGCCAAATGATGCTTTTGAAATTTCTGTTTCCAGAAGTTCCATCTCATTGGATTCTCTTCCTTTACACAGGAAATTTGTTACTGACTCAATGTGTAAGACTGTGTTAAAAGAATTTATTTTAAATTTCCTTTTACCATTCATGCCAATTGTAAAATTGTTATAAGCAGGGTCTAATTTCACACCAAATTTAGTCAGAATATCATTTCCAATGATAAAACAGTTACTACAGTTAGTATTATCCATTACTACAAAGTCACAAGTTACTCTTACATAACCATGTTGATGTTTAAGGAAAACAGCAGCTTTGTATCTACCAATGGGGTGTAGCACTGATCTAAAACCTCTCCAATTTTTACTTTGAAGTGGTTCAAGCTTAGACTTATATTCACTATCAATTTTCTGTAATGTATTAGTTGAAACAACGGAACCAGCAGCTCCTGTTTCCAGTACCATATTAACATTTTCACCAGAAATGATGGCTGGAACCGTGATAGGTGTCATTCTAAAGTTATTAGCTTGTATATCCTTAATGATTTCAGCATCCTCAAAATTCATTAAAGATTCATTTGAGTCCATATTTAATATTGGATTTTCAAAGATGGACAAATCATCTTCCAACATACAGACTTCATTTTCATCACTATATGAGATATTGCAGTCATAATCACTTGATTCTTTACTTTTTTCAGTTTCAGTTTCAGATTCATGTTTATTTTCAAAAATATTTATATTTTTCTCACATTTGTGACCTTTTACCCAAGGTTTGTTACACTTATAACAAGTATTTGTTTCATACTTTTTAGGTACTACAGGTGCAGTAGGTTTTTTCTGCTTCTCCTGAAGTGTTTTTGAATGCTGAATTTTTACAGGTTCAACATTTTGTTTATAAGTGGAATACCTTGACTCATACTTATGGTTTAATAATATTTCATTGCAAATATTAATAAAGTCAGAATATTCAGTAACATTTAATGTTCTAGCTACAACAATGTCTCTGACAGATATAGGTAATTTATATATTATCTTATCTTTCCATAAGTTAAAATCCATATGAGGCTCAATGGCTTTTAATATTTTATTTAAATTCATTAAAAATACCATAGGTTTGTCACCATTCAACAGATTATACCTAGTCTTCTCATAAAGTCTCTGCTGAGTAAGCCTGAATTTAGAACCTCCAAATTGTTTTTCAATAAGTTGTTTCCATTCAGCCCAAGAGTAATCTTTACCCTCACTCAATACAGCTTCAAACCATAATAAAGCAACATCCTTAAATAAAGAAATTAATTTTGATGTTATTTCTTCATCTGGTAACTTATATGAGAATTTCAAGTTGTCAATTCTTTGAATAAAATGTTGCCAATCAGAGCTGGCTTCCCCATCATAATTTGGGTACTGATCTATCTTAGGCCAGTTTTTCTGATTGGATTTTATCTCACTAATCTTAGGTAAATTCAACAACTCATTCACTTTTCATAAATGGTCTTGTATTTCCTCCTGTATGGATTTGTGACTTACATTTTCAGATTTGACACTACCACCAGATGGTTTTAATTGTGGTAGTATAGGGAAGGAATGAGATTCACTTTTTCCAATGAAAGGATTATTATTATATTGATTATACTTATGATTATCCTGGTTCATTAGTAGATTGGCAGTTTCAATCTCAACTTTAGTTAATCTTTGTAGCAACTCAGAGACACTTTGATTTGTCTGGGCAAAAGATAACTTAGTTCTTGATTCAGTTTTCAATAAATGTGTTTCATACAATTTTTCTAACTCACAGAATTTGTTTGAAAGTTCATTATATTTATTACTAAATGAATCATATTTAAGAGTTAGAGACAAATGTTCTTTCTCTAATTCTTTTTTACGTTTTGTTAATTGAGAAATGTTTAATGTCAAGGATGAAATTGTATCACTAGTGAGCTTAACTGTCTGTTCCTCACAATAAGTCATTCTATTCCACAATGCTGAAACAATTCTATGGAAAGTTGGATTATTGTTAAAATATTCCATGTCTTCCTTTTCAATTCTCTCACTCTCCTGTGAACTTCTCATCTCACTAGTAGGTGGTAGCAACTGAGGGTTAACTGTATTATTATTATAAATAGTACTGATATTGTGGACAAAAGACAAGTCAGGTGTATCTACTCAAAAACCTAAATTTCTTAAATCCTCCTCTATTTTATGCACAGATTTAACATCAATAGGATTATTTATATTGTAATTATCAGTATTGTGTTCAATCTGAGAGGGTAATCTACTTACCATGGGATAGATGCCAGTCCTGATTTTTGGCGCTTTTCTCCTTTGTAAGGGTGAACTGAGGAAGTCAGATGAGGTGGTGGATCCCTGTTGCAGCTGTGGCTGGTCCATTGTTGATGGAACCAGTCCCATTTCCATTTGTCTACCAGGATTTTCTCCTGGGAGTGAGTTGACCCGCCTGGAATAGGGAGTTGCTGACTTGGCTGACTTGGCTGGCCTCCCTTTAGCTCTGCCAGTGCCTGATTCATCTGCTGAAACCCTACCTTGCAATTGTTCTGTAATTGCTCTACCTCTTTGAACATGAGTGATCTGGATTCTTCCAACTTCAGAACCTGTTTGGCCAAGTGGGACAGTTGATCCTGAAGAGGAGGAGACATCTTTTTTATAGTTATCTTTTTTAAGAGGGCGTCCTTTTCTTCTATACTCATGTTTTCTGCCTGGGGGTATTGTTGACCCTCCATGGTTATGTCCTGGAAAGTGTTTGTTAGCTTTACACCTGGTATTATAAGCAGGCTTTTCACTTACACTGTCCTGAGGAGCACTCATATTGTTAAGAATGACAATATATCACATCTAAAGAAAGGAAAAACTCTATGGAATTCGTAGACAAACGGTATTAGCAATGTTATTACTAATAAAAAAGCACTGGAGCTTACCCTGAATTTATATCTTTATTTATTTAAATAAAATATAAGAAAAATTCAAAATAATCTGTTAAAAATATAAGTTCAACTAGACCTTTATAAGGGTGAATAAGTAGCTTACCAAGCTTTAACCAAATACCAATTTAATTGGGTGTTATATTGGTGTCCAAATACCAAGTGAAATTGGGTTTATATTGGGTACAGTTACTACTGTAAATACCTAATTTTTATGATAAAAAATTAGTACAATTATTATAAGGGTTCTTTTCCGCAATAACTGAGTTATGATGACCCACTAAGATGCAGCAGACCCAAATATTTGGTTATTTTGAGCTGTACTAAAGTAAAAATCACATCCCAAGGCTAATACTAAATAATAAGTAAAATATAAGGAAAGACCCCCAATTGTCAGTATAGTCTAATATATAAGTATGATATAATAGTGTTTATTTATGGTCCTACTACTTATTGATAAATGATTTAGTGATTAAACCTCAGGGGAAGACTAATAAAATAGTTATACTCAAATAAAACTCACAATACTTGGATTTAAATGCATGCTAGTGGTGGAAAATAGATGAATAAAATATAGTTATAGCTTATATAAAGATAATATCAATTTATAATGGCTTTTATAATTTATTTCTGAGTGCTAATAATTGTATAGTAGTGTTTTTTTGAATTTTAGTAATTGAATGATGATAAATAACCATCAAAATCCCTCCTTACTTATACCCAAATCCACTGGAGTGCACAGACCTTCAATCCAGATGATGTCACTGCTATCCCCGGCAATTACAGCACTGTGAGGGCCCATCACCTCCCCATGGCATCCACTTCAAGCAGATTCAACACCCAGACCTCCAGTAAGGACCCTCCATCACAATTAATGATAACACAGATCTATACCACAAATAGAAAATCCAGATAAAAGCAGATACCATAAAGAAACAGGTAAAATAAACAATCAAAAAGAGATTTAATGAAACCCAAAGCATATAAAGGAAACAAATAAAAATGTCCAAGCCCCCAATAACATCCCCAAGCATCAACATTAACCCAGAAATGACCTTCCAACCCATAAATCTGTGAATAACCATCCAAGGAAGTAAATTAAGTTGTCCAAACTGAGTGTATGCGCCTGATATAAATGTCTATGCTTCTGTAGGCGTTGTGAGTCCACTGATTTCGTCCATATGACATAAAATAAGCAGAAAAACAAAGGTTATAGGCTATTCAGGGGCTAAAACCCACTTATATACCTAAATATACATAATATACTGCATATTTCACTGAATATGAGATTTATGTATACATATAAGCTTATTTATGTCAATAACTACTTCATATCACTTAAGATAAGTATATTATGACTCCATTAACACCTTAATAAGTATTATTAGGCTATGGATAAGCTATTTAAACTACTATAATTTATATAATAGAATAATAATTATATATATATATAATATAATAATATATATTATTATTTTAACCTTATTTTTAAGATATAAGCTTAATTTACTTAAGGTTATCTTATCTTAAGCATAAGAAATACTCAGTCCTAGGGATATCTAGGCTGACAAATAGCCTATAACCATTATTTTTATGCTTATTTTAGGTCATATAGAGGTATTCAGTAGACTCACAACACCTACACAAGCATATATACCTTTTTAAGGCACATATATCCAGTTTGGACAACTTAATCTGCTTCCTTTGATAGATTTTCATGGATTTTTGGGCTGGGATATGATTACTGGGTTAATATGGATGCTTGGTGGTGTTATTGGGGGCTTGGAAAGTTGATTTGGTTTCTTTATATGCTTTGGGTTTCTAACTATACTCTTTGGATGAGTTATTTTACCTGTTTCTTTATGGTATCCACTTTTATCTGTTTTCTCTATTTATGGTATGGGTTTATGATACATTAATTGTGATGGAGGGTCCTTACTGGAGGTCTGGGTGTTAAAAGTGCTTGAAGTGGACGCCATGAGGAGGTGATGAGTCCTCAAAGTGCTGTAATAGCCCGAGATAGCAGTGACATCATCTGGATTGAAGGTCTGTGCACTTCAGTGGATTTTGGTATAAATAAGGGAGGAATTGGCGGGTTATCAGACATTACTTACTTAAACTCAAATAAACATTATAAAACAATTATTATCATATAAAAATACATTTTAAAGCCTTTATAAATTAATATTATCTTTATATTAGCTATAATTATATTTTATAAGCCTATTTTCCACCACTAGCACGCACTAAAATCCAAGTATTGTGAGTTTATATTGAGAATAACTATTGTATTAGTCTTCCCCAGAGGTTTAATCACTAAATCATTTAACAATAAGTAGTTGGACCATAAATATTTACTATTATATCATACTTAAAAACTAGAATACACTAATAAATTATGTGATACAGATTGTTGTTGAATAAAATATGTATTTTATTTATGTCTAATAGGTTGTTGCCAGGCTATAATATGCAGGTATTTACTATAATTAGAAGTTTAGGTTGACACCGGGTAAAAATATGCAGGTAATTGCTATAATTAGAAGTTTAGGTTGTTGCCGGAAAACTGCCCAAAAATAACTATATAACCAGTTTAAGTTTAAACATAATCTTATCTAAATCAGCTTTAGGTAGAGCTTTTGTCATGCAATCCACTAAATGTTGTTGTCCAGGAATCCACTCCAACCTTAGTTTCTGTCAGCCTAGGTATCTCCAGGACTGAGTAATTCTTATGTTTAAAATAAGATAACCTAAATTACATTAAGCTTATTACTAAAAATAAGGTTAAAATACTTATATATATGGTTATAATACATATATATATATAATTATTACACTATTATATGACCTATAGTAGTTAAAATAGCTTATCCATAGCCTAATAATACTTATTAAGGTGTTAATGGAGTCATAATATACTTATCTTAAGTGATATTAAGTAATTATAGACATACATAAGCTTATATGTATACATAAACCTCATATTCAGTGAAATATGTAATTATATTATGTATATTTAGGTCTATAAGTGGGGTTTAACCTCTTAATAGCCTATAACCATTATTTTTATGCTTTTTTTAGGTCATATGGAGGTATTCAGTGGACTCACAACGCCTACACAAGCATAAACACCTATTTCAGCCACATATATCCAGTTTGGACAACTTAATCTGCTTCCTTTGATGGATTTTCACAAATTTATGGGTTAAGATATCATTACTGGGTTAATATGGATGCTTGGGGATGTTATTGGGAGCTTGGAAAGTTAATTTGGCTCCTTTATATGCTTTGGGTTTCATTTCATACTCTTTGGATGAGTTATTTTACCTGTTTCTTTATGGTATCCGCTTTTATCTGTTTATTCTATCTATGGTATGGGTCTGTGGTATCATTAATTGTGATGGAGGGTACTTAATGGAGGTCTGGGTGTTGAAAATACTTGAAGTGGAAGCCATGGGGAGGTGATGGGCCCTCAAAGTGCTGTAATTGCCAGGGATAGCAGTGACATAATCTGGATTGAAGGTCTGTGGACTCCAGTGGATTTTGGTGTAAGTAATGGAGGATTTGACGGGTTATTAGACATCAATTACTTACTACACATTAAAAAAACATTATAAAACAATTATTTTCACATATAAATATATTATAAAGAGTTTATAAATTGATATTATCTTTATATAATCTATAGCTATATATTATTGATCTATTTTCCACCACTAGCATGCATAAAATCCAAGTATTGTGAGTTTATATTCAGAATAATTATTTTATTAGTCTTCCCCTGAGGTTTAATCACTAAATAATTTATCAATAAGTAGTTGGACCATTAATATATACTATTAAATCATACTTAGATACTAGCACACACTGACAGTTTCTTTTCATATATAAGTTGATTCAAAAAGTAAAAGTCTCTTGTTGCATGTTGAGTATCCTTATTTGAAGGACAGTTGCTGCCAATATCCACTGCTGTACTATTATCACACCTTAATATTACCTCTATATCCTTTCCCATGAAATCCTCCACCAAATTCCTAACCCACAGACCTTTTCTCATTCCCATCCCTAAAGCCATGTTTTCTGCATAAGAAGTAGCTAGGCCCACAGATTTTTGAAACTTGGCCATCCAACTTATTGCAACCCCACATAATAGTATGATAGTTCTGTCAGTTTCCCTCAATAACAAATCTGAAAATATGTTTATATCTAGAGCATCTTCTTTACCTGGGTCTATTTTGAATCTAAAATGTTTTATTTTTGTGACATATTGTATTAAATGTGTTAGCGCATGCCAATGATCCTCATTAGGATGGCTCACAAATCTCACCAAATAATTTACTGCATAGCTAATATCTGGTTGAGTACCTTGTTCCATGTAGCTCAAAGCACCACCTCTTGATAAAAATTCAGTGGAACGCAAAGCAGGAAAAGATTTTTCTGATGTTTCAAGGCTACATTTAGATGGTAATGGAGTATTTGATGGATTTTTTGTAGGAATAAATTTCTCTATGAATTTGTTGATTAAATCATGTTGAGATAATAAGAAACAATCTTTACATTTTTCAACTTTTAAACCCACAATTTGTTTAACATTGTGTTCCCATTTGATGTCCATTAAAGAAGTCAAGTCCTTTTCAAGTTTGTCTAAAGCTGATAAATCATTACTTTCCACAATTACATAATCAACATGTAACCAAATTGTATCCATCAATTTAAGAGTGCATAGAGTGTAAACTGAAGAGTCAAAGAAGCTTGGGGAATAACCTAAAGTTCTTAAATTTTCAGAAATATATTTCAACCAACATCTCCCAGCCTGCTTTGTACTGTATAGTGCCTTTTTAAATTTACAAAATAATCCCTTTTTTTTACAAATCCTTCAGGTTGAGTGACATAGACTTCTTCATTTAAGGGACTGTTTAAATAATCTCCAACTAAATCAAAAGAACTGAGGTACCAATTGAATTTTGCTGAAAGGGTGAAGATTAACCTTAGTGAAGTGAATTTTGTTGTAGGAGCAAAAGTTTTGTTAAAATAATCTCTATTTTGCTGTGAAAAAACTTGTGCTAAAAAGTGTGCTTTGCGTTTGATTATATTACCTTCAGTATCCCTTTTGTAAGTGAAAACCCATTTTCCTCTTATAACCTTTTTTACCTTCTGGTAATTTAGTTGATTCCTTTACATTCTTTGTTTGTAAATTATTTACTTCTGTTTGGCAGGTTCTTTTCCAACCATCAAATTCTTTTGAAGCTATCTCTTGTTTAAAACTTCTTGGTGTTATTAGATTTTTATGTGAGCATTCATTGTATATTTTATCTGCTAAAAAATCTTGTTTCTCTAATTCATGGTTGAGTTTGAAATTGCCTAATTGTAATTTTTTTAAAATGAATGGTAAAGATCCTTTGTGTACTGGTTTATCTTTGTCAGGAGTCTTCTAAGAATAAGCAGATTTTTAAGAGGGAAGAACTGCTGTAGCTGATTGAATGACTGTTTTATTTTCCTCATCCCAAAATAGCCAGCCTTTGCCACCTTCCACATATCTGATAACTTAACCTTTTATTGCTCTTGGATCAAGTTTTGATTGAAGCTCTTTGTGAATGTGTATAAATGCTTCTTTACCAAACTCTCAGATGGTATCCATCATTGGTTTGTTACCAAGAAGAGCCTGATACAGGGTAATATTGGAAGTTATTTTATCTGGAAGTCTATTATGTAAGTAAACAGCTCAAAAGAAAGCTTCCCCAAAATTTTTTTCCAAGATTACTGTCAAATAAAAATGTTCTTCCAATATCCACTATAGTAAAATTCAATTGTTTGGTAATTATGTTCTGTTTGTGTTGGTAGGGAATTTCATGCTCCCAATAAATACCAAATTTGAATAAGTAAGATTGTAATTTGTTGTTGATGTATTCACTACCATTATCCATTCTTAGGATCTTAGTTTTCTTATTGGTCAAACATTTCATTCTCAATTGAAATTGGAAAAAAGCATCAGGCACTTGAGATTTGGATTTTAATAATTTGCATATGGTGTAACTAGTTGCAACATCTCTAAAAGTCATAAAGTATAAAGCGCCCTCAAATTTTTCTATTTCAAAAGGCCCCATAACATCAGAAAATATTATTTCCAATGGTTCCAGTGTCCTTTCAGTGCTTTGTGATGTGGAAGAGTTTAAACTTTTAGAAATTCTGCAATAATCACAACTGATATTGCCTGGTGGTAGAGACTCTGGTAGTCCATCTTCTGCTTTACTGCTTATTAATTGAAAAATCACCCTCATACTTATGTTCCCCAGCACTATGTGCAAATTTATAAGAGCAGGATCATTCTTACCCATTTTCTCAGTAGCAGGACAATGAGGTGGATGGAACATGTGAAGTTGGCACCACTCTATATGGTGGAACAATGGGCATAAAATTGCAGGAAGGTGAAAAATCATTACTAATCACACCTACATTCCAAGAGTTATTATTTGTGAAAGTGCTTGTAAATAAAATGGAATTTTTTTTAAAAATATTTAAATTATTGTAGTATCAAATTCTGCTCTTGTGACTTGTCTTATAAGTGAAGAAACAGATAACAATGTCCCAATTGCATTTGGACAATTGAACACCCTCCTTATTAAAACATCACTGCATACTCTTTTAACAGCTATTGCTTCAATTACTTTGAGATAATTGGGGATGGAATTATTTGTAGCAACCATAAGTGGAGTGAGCCAAATGAATAATGATCTATTACAACTTACATTTTCAGTGGTGCCAGTCTCAAGAATTGCTCTCTCTCCTTCAGATTACCAATTGGTGGTTTCAACTTTCATAGCACTAGGGAATTTAACATTGGTTGTTTGTTGTTTGGAGTTGCTAATTAAAACAAATCTAGCATTGCCTTTTGATGGATATACCGGTCTGTATGTTTCAGCTTTCAGTTTGGCTATTTGTTTTTCTGCTGGGCAAGGGCATGGTGAATTACAATAGAACATAATGTTTGAATTTCCTTCACAAATTTTTAGGAGTGATGGTTTCATTGATTTATGAAGATTAGGACATTGGGATATCCAATTTCCTCTTTTTACATAATGAAAATAGCTGGTGTCCTTATAATTAGTAATTGCTGCATTTAGGGAAACTATTTCAGAGATAGCCGGATCAGGTTCATCCTCTTTATAAGAATCCAACAACAGATTCATAGCAGTGACAACAGAAGGAGTGAGGGATTGAGATGATAGTTTTAGAATTTTTTGAAAGTTTCTGAAAATCTTATCAATCTCTGTCAGAATTAAGTCTCTATCCAATCTTTGCATTTGTTCATCAATTGTGTTGATAAAATCTGTTGAGTGTTTATGAAACATGTCAAGTGTGAATGTAATCAATAAGATTTTCAATGATTCCCTTGTTAATTTGAAGCCATTAGTGAACAGTTTGTCTATTTTATTACTGACCATGGCTACATTCACAGCATATATCAAGTTGTCAGGGTTGAATTTCATTTGGATCAGATATTTAGAAGTACCAAGTTGTAAACTTATTGATTTAATGTCGAAATTTTTGCAGATGTAATTGTGGGATCTATATGCTGGTCTCATTTGTTAGATTTGGTCCTTGTGAGCATTTGATATGGAACTATAGATTGCTACCTGAGCCAATTTGTCAACATCTTTGTGGAAGTAAGTGTTAGGGGTATCCAAATCAAAATAATTTTCATCCTGTAAGTATGTGTTGAGTACCAATGAAAAATCTCTTTTTCAGTGGAAAAAATTGCTTCCATCAGATGTCAAAAGTGTGCCTCTCTGCACATTTTTGTAGTTGTTCTTCATAAAGATAGTAGTGCTCACCCCTTAGTAGAGAATTGATATCTGAGTGGTGTGAGGAAAATTCTGTAATATTGATGGTGGCTTTCATTTTATTGTTAGATGATGAAGGTTGATCACTGTTAGTGATTAATTTTTGGAAAACAAAGTTCAATAATATAGATGAATATGATGAAGAGTCTGGTGAATCTGGTACTGGTGGTAATGATGATGATGATGGAGGTGATGTAGGTGATGATTTGTATTCCTTTTCTCTTTTTGTGACCATCCAAAAATAATGTAGCAAGACTATTTAAAAATCAGGTTAAAATATATTTAGTAGAACACTAAATGCCCATAACCTATAATGCTGTAAACCAAAGTAGACCAGGACAGTCTTGTTGGTCTTGTATCTGGAATGGATAGAGACTGACCAGGTAAAGTGTCTAAACTATATACATATGGTCATTATTGTGACCAAACATATTTGGTGTTTATCACTAATACTTATTTCATAACAATATTCCACAGTGGAAATATCTCACTCTTTGTAATCATTTGTACAGACTGTGATGACACAGAAGTGATGTGAAGGATATGAAGGAGATAAATTATATGATACATCCAAGTCAGAAAAGCTTGGGGAATTTTTGACAAAAAAATAAAAAATTTTCCAATAAAAAATGATTTTCCTATTCAAAAAGAAGTGCCCCTTCCTGATCCCCAACACTTTTGAATAAGCAAATAATTTTTTGGTGGGAACAAATTTGATTTTTTCATCGAAAATTCAGCAAGCTTTTGTGACTTGGCTGTAACAGCAACAAAGATCACAAATATGTTGGGAAAAAAGATAGACATAAGTATTAGGTACTTGACTACTTAAGAATAAATAAGTTTACATATAAATATGTAGCATGGTGTTAGCCTGTAGAACTCCAGAAAGAACCAGATGGCAGGAGAGGGAATGACTACAGTTTATATACTTCTATAGATATTTAAGTACACAGTAGCTGGTACATAGCATCCCCCCCACTTATTTATGAAAAAATATTGCCCCAGAAAAACACTGATATTCCCCCCATCCAATTAACCAACTCCAAAAAAAATATGGATAATAAAAATTAAAATAGATAAAAAGAAAGGAAAAAAAAGAAAGAATAACCCCATCAACACACAAAGACATACTTCCTTCTAAGAGTTTTCAGAGATGAGCCTAGTGCCTTAGGGAGAATATCTGAGCACATTTGAGGTGTAGGGACCCACTCTAAAGTTTCCTTTTTCAGGAAGAGCTGTTCATTTACAATGTAGAAACACCTATCCACATGACATGTCCTCTTGTTTCCAGGATTGTATTTTGCATTTGCTATTGCTCCTTTGTTATCACAGAAGATCTTGATTGGGTGAATATCAGGGAAAATGTCTTTGAGAAGATATGAGATCCAAATTGCATGCTTCATACCACCACTAAGTGTCACATATTCAGAGGTGCATGATGAGTCACTAAATTTCAATTGGTTTTTTGATGTCCAAACAATAGGACAAGAATTGAGGAGAAGTAGATTTCCACTTTGAGCTCTTGATAATTCTTTGTTGTTCTAAGTAGAATCTGAATATTATAGGAGTTCAAGTGGGGAATGACAGTCAGGATGAATGTGAAGACAAATTTTGGCTATGTATTGAAAATATTGGAGCATACGGTTTAATGAAATCCAGTGAGTGGCATTAGACTTGGAGGAGAATCATGCTAAAAAATTGACAGGGAAAGACAGACCTAACCTAGTTTACACTGCCACATAACTGAGAGCACCTAGAATAGAGATATATTTAGTTGTATCAATAGCTACCTCATCAACCTTGGCCATGGTGATAATTAGGTTAGTTGGTAGGGGGACCTTGTTGTCAATTAAGAGGAGTTATGAGCTTTCAGATTCTTGTCAATGAGCTGAAAATTGTGCAGATCAAAACCTTACCAAAACTCTTTGATAGAAATACCTAGAATAACATCCAAATTTTCATTCCCTTTCACCTTCAGACTACCATATTAACCAACCTCCAAATTTTCATTCCCTTTCACCTTCAGACTACCATATTAACCAACCTCCAATTCCTTCAAAACTTCTTTACTACTCCCAGTCACAATACCATCATCAACATGGATCCAAACCACACCCAAACATCCCTTCTTCCTAAGAACATAGAAACTCTTATCAGACTGACATTAATTATATCCCAGATAATATGATGTGCTCGCTTTATGAAGCCACCAGCATATTCCTGCTTGTATTGTGCCATAGAGGGCTTTCTTCAAACAGTGAATTTCCAATGTCATGCAGCTGGTAACCTTCAGGAGGGCAGACCCAAATCTCTTCATCAATTGGGCTGAGAAGGTAAGCAGAAGTGACATCAAAAGATTTGAAAGGCCTTTTGTGATAAGCAGATAATTTGAGAAAAATGCGCTGTGAAGCAAAAGTTTCAGTAAAATTAATATCATATTTTTTCAAGAAACCTTTGGCCACATATTGTGCTTTGTATTTTGGAGATTTTGAGGAAGGATTTTTGATAGTGAAGACCCATTTTTCATTGGTTAGTTTGGTGCCAGGAGAAAGTTTTTTTTCATACCATACATCCATATATTTCATGTTTTAAAGTTCCTTTTTGCATGCTTGGTCCCATTTTTGGCTTTCAGGTGAGAGCATAGCTTGAAAATGAGTTGTGGGAATAATGGATGATTGGGACAAACCTTTCTCTATAGTCTATTGTACAACTTTCTCGTGATAATGAGGGTTTCTTCATCCTTTAAATCACCTAGCTTCATGGTGTTGAGGATATGATCAAGAGAAACTTTTGAGGGTGGTTGTTGAAAAGAAGCTTTGTGAGCAGGAAGATGGTCACCAGGGAAAACAGCCATAGCAAAATTAAAAAAAGGAATTTGATTCTGTGTCTCAAAAAATACAGCCTGTATTATTCAATGAATAGCTTACACATTTACATACCAAAGCATTTTGGTCCAGTTTGTGCCAAGTTTTTTATGGATATGGACAAAAGTGGTTTCACCAAAAATTCTGAGGTTAGAGTAAGTTGGGTCACAATTGTACATGAGCTTCAGAGGGGTTTTGCTACCAGTTTTAAAATGGGAAAGTTGATTATGAACATGAAATTCCCATTTATATGCCAGGCCCTGAAAGAATTCAGGTAGATCACTTGCTAGTAGAATGGTCCTTGAAATATTTTCAACTGCTCTGTTGAAATGTTAAGCTGATCAATTTTGTTCATGGTGGTGAGGAAATGTAACTTCATGAGTTTCTCCAATTTCAGCCAAGGTTTGAGCCATCTTCCTGCTGTTAATTTCTCCCCCATCAGTTTTTAATGCTTGAAGCTTCTTACCAGTGACATTCTCCAGCGTTTTATAAAATGTAGCAAAAGCAGAGGTAGCTTCAGATTTGGAATTAAGAAGAAACACCTCACCATAAGAAGTTAAAATTTCTCTGCACATAGCTGACCATCTTGAACCATGAATGGTAGGATCCATAGGAAAAACCAGGTCTCCAACAATAAGGCTCATCATGGAATCAGGTCTTAATTCACATGTAGCTGATGGGTTCTTGGTACTCTTTTCTATCAGAAAATCCTCACAGTCAATTTTATCTGGTGGAATAGAAAGAGGAAATCCAGTACCAACTCCATATTTTATGATATTTCTGATTGTATTTTCACTGGAATGACCAAGTCTCCTGTGCTAATCCATGAGGGAGCCTTTTTCAGCAGGAAGGCAGTTTATGTGATCATCCTTTTAGAAAGTAAATAAGAGAGAAGGATGAAAGGAATAATGGTAAGGGGAAAAATCATTTGTATTTCAGTTACTAACACTAATTAAATCCATAATCCACAATCTCCTAGTATTTTTTACTTGACCTATCATAGTTAAATCTTCTTTAAAATATATTTCTAAATTCTTGTTTTCAGAGCATAAAACAAAACAGAAACCACAATCCAATAATACAAAAAGAGAAATAAGAGTAGTCATAACATATATACAGTAAAGAATAATGGTAATAGTGACAATTTTTCCATCCCCCTTTATTTTCAGGTCTCCTATACCAGTGATGAATAAAGAAGGGTAATTAGTTGCAACTTTGATTGGGATTTGATTTTTAAGAAGTTTGAAATTTATGAGAAGGCTCACATTTCCAGTGACGTGAAGGGTTTCTCCAGTATCTAAGATTTCCACACTCCCTGAACAGCTTCAGGTGACCACTCTTCACTGTTCAGATCAATAAGTGCAACTTTTTCATATAAGGCTTTGACATTTTCATCAAAAATAGCTACTTCATCTACTTCAACTTTAAAATCTTTAGCTCTAATAGGTATTCATTGTGGCCATTTGAAAGGAATGCGGAATAGATTTTTTCATGCTGTTGGATCAGATGCATAAGTCATAGTTTGTTCCCTCATGATGTAGAGCCTGAGAAAATTGAATGATGAGCAAGGATTGTATGGACAGTGAGCAACAGCATGAGAAATTGATTTGCATTAATGAAATTGTCTTTGAGTTCTGGAAGGTCTATAAGAATCCATTTGGTGTTGAGGATGAGTGGCTGCATTGAAGGCTGGTTCTGCCATGAAAGAGGAAGTAGGTGTTGATGAGACAGTTTACCTATCTGTCCTGTTCTGGATCAAGATTGGCATAAGTTGAAAAAAATCCTCAAAGGTGACATATTTTGAGTCAGGGAAATTATTCAGAGCAACACACAGATCTGACAATGGTAGAAGAGCATGTGAAATAAGAGCTTCAAAAATCTTGTTGTCAAACACAATACCTTTCCTTTCAATGGCCTCAAATATGTTTTTGAACTTCAAAGTAGTCACTTTGAGATGTAAATTGAGTCTAATTTAAATTGATGAAGCTTTATATTGCATTCATGATCAATGTGTGATTTGCTCTGGTGAATTTCCTACTTATATAGAGATAGGTTTGGAAAGCTTTTCAATATGTTGAAGTTTAATGTTTACCGATGGGGAAATAAAATGCACTAGAATTAGATGTGTGACCCTATCTTCTAATTTATCAGGGCCATTTTTGTCATTCATGGCATATTCTCTAGTGCCAAAAAAATCCTTTATCAGTGCCATGAAATTTCTGTGCCATTCAGAGTAATTGCTCCCATTTTCATCAAGGTTTTGTATAGACTTAGTAAACTCAATTAAATCTTTCAGGGAACATTGGCACTCAATCATACTGATAGGACAATGAGGAGGTGGGTCCATGTGGGGTGAAGTGTAACAGTAATTAGTATTAAACCCAGCCCTTTGGATAGGCTCAGGGCCACATAAAGGAGAGAGCAATTGACCATAATTGGGTGTTGGTGCGGGGGGGTGCCTTGGACATAATGTTTTCTTGCGGAGGGGAGGTCTAATGTATTGCACTTGACAATGTGTTAAGTGTTAAGTTCTCAATAGTATGGGTGATATATTTAATGGGGGTGGGGTTGGAGTGGCTTTGTTTTTAAGATCCTTTGGCGAGTGTTTTTTTGGGGTTGAAGGGATAAATGTAGGTGTAAGGTTAGGTGGGTTAACACATGAGGGGGAGGGTGTTGCCATTATGGGTGTAAAAGTTGGGGCAGGAATTATAGATGATGAGGTGTGAATTATTTGTGTGTGATTAAATGGTAACCCAGGGTCAGGGTCAGGAAGATTAAGTTTATTGATTCCAAGGACCCATAGTTCTTGGTTTGAAATAGAGCAAGTGATATTTTTTGTTTTACCAGCAAAGGAGGTAAGTAAATCTTTATCAGATATGCATTGGGGGTATTTTGGCTACTAACATTTCTACTGTTTCTAATGTTGTGGAGTTTTTCACAGATAAAATTTCAATTCCCCCGGGTACAGTCCATAACCTGTAGCATGGTTTCAGCCTGTAGAACTCCTGAAAGAACCAGAGAACAGAAGATGCTGCAACTACAGTTTATATACTTCTATACATAACTAACTACATAGTATCTGGTACATAACAAAATATTTCTTTGGTTGTAATTAAAATCTATTGAATTATCTTTTTAATATAATCACTTCACTTTGTTATGTCATATTCTGTAGTAGAGACTGACAAGACTGACTTGGCCTGTATTGGATTTCCACATTATAGATTAGTTAAGCAATTTATCCTTTCTGGATTAGAGACTGACAAGATTAACCTGGTCTGTATCAGGCTGCAGCATTATACACTTCAGATTATAGGCTTGTCCTGTTAAATTTTTTGATGTTTTGTTTGTTTTGCTGTTGAGTCACATCATTTTCTGCTACATGCTGAGTGTCTTCTTATTTTATTTTTTTAATTTGTTACAATATCACCCAGCTAGGTATAATAATTCTTCTTTTAAAATTAAATTCTTTTGTTATGGATATTACAAAGGTTTACCTCCAAAGTGGCTGAAACATGTCAGAAATTGTTGCCATTTTTGATATGCCATTATGGTTAGCACTAGATGGCTAAAAAGTTGTTAGATGTAAAATATCCCTTGTATTGTAAAATAGAAAGCATTGAAATAACTTAAGTTATCTTGATACATAATTATTATAAAACCCTAAAATACATTAAATCTATTGTTCTGTTACCCAAAAACCCTGGTAACTGATCAGCCTGGCCTGTTCCACTCTCTGGTAGGAATGAGGAAAGGACAGGTGGTTCAGGGCACACAAAATACATACACCTTCAGTGAGACCTAACATAACCTAATATGTACTATAAACCCCCCCACACGGAAATTTATTGACACCTAGTAAAACAAATGACAGACTAGAAAGAAGATAATTGTAAAAAATTAAAAAACAAACAAATCTAAAAGAGCCTTCCTAATATTAACTGGCCCCAGAGGGCTAGTTAACCCATCAGCTATCTGTTCCATATTTATAATCCATTTTAACTCTATTTCTCTATCAAAAATTAATTGGTTAAGAAAATAGAAATCTCTTTTACAGTGCCAATTCTCCTTATTAGATATCCTTTCATTTCAATTACCTAAAGTTGTCTGATTATCAAAATACAGGACCACTGCACCACTAAAGCTAATGAAATCAATCAGTAAATTTCTTACCCCAAAAGATAAAGCCATATATTCAGCAGTTGACATGTACAGTGCTACCATGTTCTGGTGTCTTGAACACCAGGAAATAGGTATTCCCATAAACTTGACAACATAACCATGTGAAATATTTTCGTGTTCACTGCCCCAAATCACATATGCAAAGACTTTGATTGACACATCCTCATCTTAAACAGGGAAAATATTTAAGAAGACATTGTCAGTATGTGTCAGGCTAAGATCAACTAAGTGGATGTGAACTAGCTTGAAGAGTCTTTTTCTAGAAGATTTAAATGTTCCTATATGAATACTGTAGTATATATCCAACAAATAGTAAAATATAATTCAGAATAAAGGTTTCAGTAATATAATTCTCACTATTCTTATATGTGGCTTACAATCTTTTTAGTTGGTAGAAAAATAGATTTAATAATTTCAGATACTATTCAAAAGTCTTATAAAAGTACTAATTGAGTTGTATTGTAATTTGTTTGGTTATATTGGTTAAATTGAAGTGATAAAGAATGTAGAAAACAAGACCTAAAAACCTCCTCCTTTTATACACACTGAGTTCCCCAATAAATCCCTTGATGTACCATCCAATACACAGTTAATGACGCCTCAAACAACTAATAGAACTGCCCATCAACATCCCTAGTGACCCATGACATAATTAGACAAGTAACAACCGCCAAAATCTTATTAATAATAAGGGAAATCCATCAAAATTAAAGAAAAGACAAAATGAGAGTATATGAGTATAAAAAATGATATAAAAGACTAAAGGAGACTTTTTAAGGTTAATAATAGCTTAATAATAAGGGGAATCTACTGTAGAAATGGAGGGGATAATCCTGACATTATACTAAGTGAAATTCCCATCCAAAAATAACCAATATTGACTGAGAAACCACCCAAAAACTTAAAAAAGAGCGTGAGATGTGGGGTAACTACATGCAGTCCTTGGCAGGCGCTTGCACGGGTAAATCCTTGACTAAATTTAGGCAAATTTAAGCGTGGTGATGAAATAAGATTCCAAGAGTGAGGTTATTAATGAAATTAGTGCATATAAACAAGGTCAATGCACTATTAATTAAGCTAGGACACTAAATAAGCGCCTGTCGCCTATTTTAGTGTGTTTCCCCACAGTGGGCGTAGAATGTGGGGTAATTATAGTGTGAAAAAGCTAACTTTGCTAAAAATGAAGCTATTCACATGGGAAAAAAGCAGGCAGTATGTGGCAAGTACACAGAAGCCATTTCTGGCATAAAAAACACCAAATTTTAAAAGTGTTATTTTTATGCATTTAAGTAGCCAAATCAATAGTCCTAAATGATCCCAATTGATCTGTCAAAGCACATTTTTTATATTCTCAATTTTATAGCGCATATAGTCAACTTTTAAGTGAAATAAATTGCATTTCTTGTTTTTTGCGTAAAACAATGAATATAACAGCTTTAAGTGTACTTAAAAATTATTTAGCCTTATACTTAAGGTTCTTAAGATTACCCTAACATATTCCAAGTTAATATTAAGTACATAAGACCTATAAAAGGTGGATATATGCATGTATATAAGGTGTTATAATGGCATTTTTTGTGTATTATCATAATTTTACTTATGTATACTGTTTGTGTACTCTTATTTATTGTTCCCATGTATAGTTTATGTGTTTAACATAAATTATAAGCACTTTTTACTCAGTCCTGGGTATATACAGGCTGACAGTATGTGTGACATATTGAACAAGATGATTCAAGATTCTTCAGTGTTCCCTTTTAAGGTAACTTTCAAATCTCACTAAATAGTTTACAGAAAATGAGATATCTGTCCATGTCCCTTGTACTAAATAACTAAGAGAGCCCACAATAGATAAGAGTTTTGTGGAATTTTTGGGTGGTTGTGACTTGTCAGCAGATTTAAGCTGTATCTTATAAGGTGACAGAGTTGTTGCCATTTGATTATTAGAATTGTGTTTGTTAATTATTTGTTTGGTCAAGGAATGTTGAGATAAAATTAATCCATAAGGAGTTTTTTCAAATTTCAATCCTTAAATTTGATCAATGGAATATTTCCATTTAATGTTCACACAAGCACTCAAATCAGCCTTGAGATTAGATAAATCCTGTAGTGAAAAGGAAGCTACAATTCCATCATTAAAATTTAACCAGACTACTGATTTATACAACTCTTTTGTTAAAACATAAACAGAAGAGTCAAAAATAAAAGGTATGTAGCCTAATAAGTGTAGTTTAAAAGAAATGTATTTGCACCAACAGCAAGCTTCTTTCTTGGTTTCATACAAAGCCTTCTTCAACTTGTATACTTCATCTCTATGATCAACAGTAAAACATCCAGACTTTTTAATAAAGATATCCTCATCTATTGGCACATTTAAATAAGCAGAAACCACATAAAAAGAGTGCAGGTGCTAATTGAAATGTGCCACCAGAGTAAAGATAAGGCTCAAGGATGTAAAAGTCACTTTCAGAGCAAATTTTTCCTCAAAGTGTTTACTGTATTAGCTTTTGAAGCCCTGAGAGACAAAATGAGCTTTGTACTTGGTGGGAAAACTGGTTTTTAAATATTTTTTCACTGATAACACCCATTTCCTCCCAGAATCTGAGTACCTGATGGAAAATTAACTAATTTCCACATATCTCTGTCTTAAAAGATTTGTAATTCATGTTTACAGGCTTCTTGAAAAAGATGAGCATCTTTATGCTTTAGAGCTTTAAAAATTGACTTTGGGGAAGTGGGACATAGTTTATTACATTCATTTTGAAGTGCAAAAGCCAAATTCTCTTGCTCTTCAATCATTTTATCTATTTCAGTGTCACCTAAAGTTAAAGTCTTCAGAAGTAAATCAGTACCACACTTTTTGTTGTTGGTAGTCATTGGTTCTTCTACTATTTAAGTTGAATTTGAAATTTGAGAAAGAATTTCAACAGAAGATAGAACAACTTTTTTTCTGGAAGGGTCCCAGAAAAGCCATTCTTTTCCACCATCAATATAGCCAATAACAAAGAATTGTGTGCCACAATTGTCAAATTTCTGTCTATTTTTCTTAGGTATATGAGCATAAGAAACATCACCAAAAATTTGTATTTAACCCATCTGTGGATTAACACCAAATAATGCTTCATATGGTGTCTTACTCCCAGTAATAGAGTTTGGTAGATAATTATAGAGGTATTATGCCCAGAGAAAAGAGGCACCCCAAAAAAATTCCCCTATATTTCTCTCAAATAATACTGAGTGGTAAATGTCTGGTGTTGTTGCTCTATTAAACAATATGGCAGTCCCATTTTGGTGTAACAAATATGGAATTAACTTTTCAAAATGGGTTCCAGATTCTTCAAAGAGCTTCATTAAATGGGAATTGATATACTCCATAACATCATCTGAACATAATAATTTAACTTGATATTGTTTTTTTCCATTTTGACTAGGAATTTTACAAATCATTCAAATACATCAGATTTACTTCGTATGATCTCACTCAATGAATATGGAGTAAAGAAATCTGGAATAAAACAAGGTAAAGCACCCTTTGGAAATCTTATACCTCAAAAGGTCCCATAAAATCTGATACAACCAAAGAAAGAGGCTCCAGAACTCTCTTGGTTGTGAGAAGCAAACCAACATTGAGATTCTTAGTGACCTTACACTTTTCACAATTTACCTCTACCTCATGAATTGATGATGGTAAGCTAACACCTGCATATGATGAAATCATTCTTGTATGACCCTGATACTGAACTTCCCTAAGGGACAATGTCAATAAATTAATGGGTCCTCTTTTAATGACAGGAAGGAACAATGTGTGACTGGTGGATCAAGTAAAAGAGGGGGTTTTGCTGCAGGCACCAACACATATGGGAAATTTATTTGGACTGAATTACAATCAAAATTTGGAGATAGCTCTACACTTCACTTGTGATGATTAGTAAAGTAAGAGATAAACAGTGAATGATCATTTATCAAAACAAAAATGTTATTGCAATTGTCAAAATTAAATTTAGCCCCTTGGTGTAACAAGGAAGATGCAGAGATTGATGTTCCAAGGGCTACAGGACACTAGAGCACTTGTGAAAGTTTTATTTCCATCCTATTTAAACCTTTCACTAAAATCAAACCTATTTGTGTTTATCACACCGGTTCATGTTCTGCTGTGGCAACAATCAAGGGAATAGGACTTGTTAGCTCACAAAAGTCTACAAACAAAGCACAAACATTAATTACATGTTCAGTTTCACCTGTGTCTAATAGTTCAAGATGTTGATTGAACAGGAAGGGCTGTGGGAAAGGATTCTTTGACTAGACCATCATCAAGAGAAAAATTGGAAAATCTTGCTCACACTTTAGGGTTAATATTTGCTGTTGCCTGAGGTCTGGTAGGAGAAGAAGGCTTATATGGGTAAACTGGCCAATAAGAGTCCGTTTGAGGGGATGAAGATGACTTCTCCTTATTCTGATGATGAAAAAATAGTGGACCACATTCCAGCCAAATGTTGAAATGAAGATGAAAATCCCAAATGATACTTTTTCCAGGTTTTGTGAGATTTTGATGCATAGGAAACAAATTTTTGTGATAGGGTGGTAGTGGGAAATACACTTTCCAATGATTAGGATTACCACATCTGAAACAGCCCAATCCATGGTAATTCACCTGTGCTGAATTGGTCTCAGCCACCTCTTCAATTGCTGGGCCAGGCATACCAATATAAAATTCTGTTGGGGCATCAGCATGGAGAGCAAGCAGCTCCTGAGAAGAAGACTTTGCTTTTTGCATATGTATAGCTTGATAAAAGTTATAACCAGATTTTTGAATTTGAAAGATTTCAAAGGAGCTTGATCATTGCACATTTGCTGATCAATTTGATTGATCATTGAGATGGAAAGTGGTGAGCCAGGTTCAATAGATTCCATCAAATATGCCACTAATTGGTGATAATTACTACCTTTGTAGCCTTTGTGTATTATTGTCTCACATGTGGAATGTTTTTTGGCAAAGTGACCAGCAACTTCTGTAGAGGATGCTGCAAATACAGTTGAAGAAAGTTCCAATAAACTGGTAATAAATGATCCACAAGAGAAAATTTTGTACTTCTCAAAAAGGAATTGTTATACCTCATAGTTTGGACATATTCATGCAATTTACTACTTGAGGATATCAGCAACTAATTTAAGGACCAATTAAAAAGCCAACTTATTGATAGCTGGGCCAAAAATATCTGAGGGAATAGGAGCCTCAGGATAAGAGTTTTTCAGTAAGAATTTACCTTAGCTTTGCTCTAGGTTAAGGTTTCAAATATTGATGTTGGAACCATATTCAGAAAGAACAATACTACTATTACAAAAAGTTGAGTTTACTTGATTGTATTGTAAAGCAGATCTCCTTGAATAATAGCTTTGAGAAGTTCCAGTTGACCTTTTGGAATGTGAGGAGGGAACTCATGAGATTTCCCTTTGATTTAAAAGGAAAGAGGTTTTTTGGTTGTGGAGGATAAAGATGAAGGATCAAAAATTATGTTGAAGGATTTGAATGATTCTTTGCATTGTGAATGGGTGGTGAACACACAGAAGAGGAATTGAGTAATAAAGAAAAGAAACATGAAAGAGGTCTTCTTAGGCTGGTACACAAAACTGGATGAAAAGCTCATAAAATATTGTGTTGTTACCCAAAAACCCTGGTAACTGATCAGCCTGGACTGTTCCAATCTCTGGTAGGAATTATATATTTCATGTCTACTAACCTATTTTACTGTTAACCAAAACCCCTGGTAGCTTATCATCCTGGCCTGTTCCAATCTCTGGTAGGAATGATGAAATTCCAAGAGGGTTGTGGCACACTGTATACGTGAAATTGCTGTGAAAACTAAGATAATCTAATATCTACTATAAAAAATCTTGCATTATTGACCTTACAATTTTGTTTCAATCTAATCTCTCATTTATTTATCAGATAATCTTGAGTTCTTGATTCGTAATTTATTTACTCTTCTCTCTTTTATTTTAAAGAAAACTTGTATACATCAACTTCTGTCAGCAGGCTGTCTAGAAGAAGGAAGAAAAATACAACAAGAACAGAAGAAGAAAAAGAAACAAGAGAGAAATAAGAAGAAACCAAAAGAATAACCACAACCACTAAAGAAGATCAGAATTTCAACTACAACTATTGGACATAAAGGCTTTATTTAAATCAAGTAAGTAATTTAGTTTCTCACTACTATGTAAAAACAAAATAAAACAATTAAACTTCTCTTAAAGTAACCTTATATCTATTTACTTTTCTCAATTTATGTATATTAAACAAAGTATTAAATTTGATAGAAAAATAATTGAAATTGTAAAATAAAAATGCTATTTATGACTTGTAAAGTAATGTAACTAATGCAGACTATAAGGTGAGAGACTAAAGCCTTTATATAGGCAGATGAGGCCCTCTGAGATGCTACTAAGTGTATATAAAAAATAAAAGAAGGAAAACTTTGGGGAGTCCTTTTGTTCTAGAAGATTTCAATTGAGGTATAATGGTGTTGGTAGGTGGATTTGAAGGTTTCAAGGTCAAAGTATGTATGAATTTATCCTTAATTTTAATTACTCAATTTAAAGAGGTAAAATGTTGTGTAATTATTATTATAGCTTATGATTTAGAATTATGTTTTAGTAAATAATAAAGACAACAAATAATATTAATAAATAATTGATTGAAATAATAATATAATAAAATAATAAGTAAGTAAAGGATATCCAAAACAACCAGAAAGAGGAGGCCTTATATAGGCAAAAGAGAGAAAAAGCACAGAGTTAAAATCCTATATACAGGAGTATGAGAGAATAAAAAGAATATTCCAAAAAAATATTTTCAAATAATAAGATTTTTCTAGAAAGAATGTGTTTAAAATGTGTATTTAATGTATATGTCAGAAATAAATTGATTTATTTAAAAATTACTGTAAGTGTCATTTTTCAATAAGTAATTTGAATTTTTTGTATATATTTATATTTAGTTTAATATTAAATTTTATTTCAATATTAAATTTTATTTTAATATTAATTTTTATTTCTCTTAACCTGTAATTGAGCACAGTGTTAGGAAATAAAAATATAAGGGACATTTAATATTAATTTTAATTATTTACAAAATTTACTTTTTTTGTAACTAGTTAATTTATTACAAGTAGATTTAAAGTAAATATATTATAATTAATAATATATAAGAAATAAAAAGGTGTGGCTTCATCACAGTAAATAAGTAATTCTTTTACTGGGTAAGCCTAGCAGCCTGGCTGACAGAAAACAATTTAATATTAAGTGAAACAAATAAAATGAGGTTGCTATGGTACTAATTACAAAATCAGAAATAAAAGACCTGTTTTATCCACCCCCTGAGCCCTGTAACAGTGTAATGTAGCTAAATAGGCTACTTCATTGATATAAAACAGGGAGATTGTACCTGTAGTAATACCAAACCCATTACATTAGTTGTTTTTGTATTAAAAATTCAATTTTTTGTGAAACATTAAAATTATACTGTGTGTGACTACAAATTGTTATATACTTTATTAATATAGCCTAAAACAATATTTATTAAGTATATTAAACTAACTGTACTAGCATCATAGTCATTGTAATTAAACAAGTAAGTATTTTAATAAAATTTACTAAGTTATTAAAACAAAACCTTTTATATTTAAATAAAGTGTTTTTACTTGTATTGATAATCTTTTTGACCCAATTGTGAGTAAAAGGAGTTCTATTAATCTTTTGATTTGACATATATTTTTTATTCTTTAATATATTTTTAATTAATTAATTAATTATATTATAATGTAAATTTATAATAGAATTTTGTAATTAGTTAATCATTAAACATTAAACTCATAAAAAATGCAACAAATTTTATAGAACAGGGTATTTTTTATTATGCTTATTTAAATGTATATACAAATAATAATAAAATTTTATATAACAATTATTTTAATTATATTAAAAATATTGTCATATATTTTTATTTAATATGATATTTAATTTGTATATATAATATAAATGCATTTTTTCTCTCTTTTATGTTAATTTAATTTAAAATAAGGTTTTACTAAACTCTTAGTATAGCCTGGCTGACACTCCCTCACTCTAAAAAAACAATAAATAAAAATGCTAAAAAATTTTCTTTTTATACTTTATAAAAAGAGTAGAGAGGTTATAAATTTCTTTTCCAGTTATCCATGTATCATGCTTAGATAATTTGTTTTTATAACTCAATAAATACTCAGTACCTTTTTCAGAAGTGATAATTCTATCATTGAGAATTTTATCAATTTCTACATTTTCTGTGACTTCTTGAGGGTTTTTCCTAGGTCTACCTTTTCTTTTAGGAAATAAGTCACTGTTGGAAGTATAAGGTTTAACTAGGGAGATGGGGAAAACAGGATGTTTTCTATCATATGGAGAATAAAATACCACTTCTACTGCATTATCACCAACCATTCTTTTAACAACAAATGGTCCTACAAAAGGATCCTTAAATTTGTTATTTCCCTATAAACTGAAGTGGAATGTAGATATCAGTACTTCATCACCCTTTTTAAATGTGTATTCATTATGGGATTTATCCCATCTTTTCTTTTCATATTCAAATGCCTTATCAATACAACTTTGAGCATGTTTTCTGCATAGTTGTTGCATTTGCATAAAATAATTTGCACCAGGATGAAGTTCCAACTTTGGTAATTTATTATTGAGAATTTGAACAGGAGTATTTGGGACATATCCTAGCCAGAGCTCAAAAGGTTTTCTTTCAGTGACAGAATGTACAGTGCTATTATAAGCCAATTCAAGGCCTGGTACTAGAGTAACACAGTCATGTGTAAATCTTTTATTGCCTTTATATTCTAATCCAAAGGCACAATACCTTCTAACCATATCTTCTAGAGTTTGAATTGTTCTCTCAGCTAAACCATCAGTTTTGGGATGGTGAGTAGTAGATAATTTCAACTCACTGCCACATATATCAATTAAAGACATCCAAAATTCAAATGTAAATTTTGGATCTCTGTCAGAGATAATGGCTTTTGGGAAACCAATAATTTTAAACATATATGACCACCACAAGAAAGCTAAATCTTTGATGGAAACATATTTATGCATGGGAATAAGTTTTCACATTTTGGTGAATCTATCCACTATTACCCAAAAAGAATTAGAACTTTCTTTTTCTGCTACAGGAAGACCAGTGACAAAATCCATTTTAATGATTTGCCATGGAGCATCAGGTGCTTCAATATGTTACAATAATCCTGATCTTTTTCCAGTTAATTTTTTAGATTTCTGGAAAGAATCACAAGATTCAACATATAATTTTGTGTCTTCACACATTTTATCCCACCATGCAGTAGTTTTTATTCTGACCATGATATTTTCTAGATCAAAGTGACCTGCCAATATATCATCATGAAAAAGTTTTATGATGGTTTCTTTCATGGAAGGAGAAATTACAATAACATTATTAAGCTCTCTCCTGTAATAAATATAACCATCATCAATTGAAAACTTTCTTTATTCAAAGCATTTTGGTACTTTGGGGGGAGAGTATTTATTAATGCTTGAATTGAATCATTCTTTGGATCATTTAAGATTGTAACTAATTTATTAAAATAAGAATCTTTTCATATGAATCCAGAGTTAATTTCAATAACTCCACTTCCATATAAACAATATATATACCCTGTATATGAATTGTATCATCTTCAGGTACATAAACTGGATTGGCGTCACCATTTGGAAGAGGAAATCTAGACAGAATATCTAAATTGGAATAAATATTTCTAGCTCTGTGAATAATTGTAATTCTTCCTCTGTATTCCTGGACAGATAGTTGATACCTAAACATATGTCTGTTTGGTGTTTTTAGGTGTAATAGAGATTTCACTGCACTAAAATCAGTAACTAGTTCAAATTTTTGGTCATCAAAGTAATAATGAAGCTTCTCCAAAGCCCATACAACTTCTAAACACTCTGATTGAGTGGCACCATATTTCAATTCACTATTTCTCAGGTTCCTTGAAATATAACAACTAATCACTTCTGAATTTTTTTCATTAATAATTTGTTTTTGGTGGAGAGAAGCTCTCAATCCAACAAAAATTGCATCTGTGTAGAGTACAAAAGGTTTATTGAAATCTGGGAGAGCCAGAATTGGAGCAGACATTACACAATTTTTCAATGTATTAAAGGCTCTCTGTGATTCATTATTCCAGATAAAAGTTAAATTATTTCTGGTTAATTTAGTAAGTGGTAAGGCTATGACTTGATAATTTTTTATATATTGTCTATAATAAACCACAAAAAATCAAGTGGCACCTGCTAGCATGTGCCTATCCCTATATTCAGTTTTAATTTAAGAGTAAATTTTATTTGATGTTGCACAAGCTAGTGTTCTCATTTTTTAGTGCACAGTCTTTCCAGAAGAATTACAGCTGAGCTGAAATTGAGTTAAGTCAAAGATAGGGATTGGCACCTGCTATCAGGTGCCCATATTTTTTTCTGGTGATAGCCACACATTCCAAGAAAATTTTGGATTTCTTTTACCAAATTTGGTGCTTTCACAATTTGAACTGCAGATACTTTGTTTTGCTCTACACAGATTTGTAAAACTGACACAACATGACCCAGAACTTTCAAGGATTGAAAACCAAATTTAAAATTTTTCAAAGATAAGGTCATGTTAATATCATCTATCTTCTGAAAGAATCTATTCAAGTGATTCATGTGCTCATAAAGGTTTTTAGAAAAAACTATGATGTCATCAATATAGATCATTAACCATCCTTCAGTTATTTCTTGATGAGAAGTATTATCCATCAATTTTTGAAAAACTGAAGGAGAATTTTTAGGGCCAGATGGCATTCTAACATAATTATATATTCCCATGTGTGTAGCAATTAGCAAGAAATTCTGAGAGTTCTTTTTAACAGAAATTTGTTGATAACCCTTATTACCATCTAGACAACCAATAAATTTTTCACCTTGAAAGGTAGCATGTATTGAGTTTATTCTAGGTAAAAGATAAATAGCATCCACTGTATAAGTATTCAATGCTCTATAATACCCACACAATCTAGCCTTATTTTTTTCATAACAGATTAAGACAGGGAAGATGACACAATACTTTGGGGTAACACCAAACTTCTCAATAATTTTCATTTTCAAGTGGGTAGTGATATTATCCTCAATATCTTTTCTCTTTGTTGCAGAAGCAGGATATTGTTTCTCTCAAGCCTAGGAGTAATCTCATTCAATTTGCAGGATAAAGAAATTTTCATTTCTTCATTAAAAACTCCTAATTTATGAGATTGATGAGCAAAAGCCATAAGAAAAGATGTGACCAAGGAAATTATGAATTACTTTTGTTCATTAGTTAACAGCTCACCAAATAAAGCAGTATTAATCTCAGATAATAAATTATACATTTATTCTGTTGGTCTTCCCTTAGATTGAATCAATGCATTACAAGATTTTAACAGATGTGCAGAAAATTTTTTAGGGGAAGAAATTTTAAATTTCCTCTTCCCATTCATGCACAATGAGAAAAAATTGGTTTCTGGATCTAATTTGAAACCAAACATGGTTAAAATGTCATTTCCCATAATAAACACTACACAATATAGGGGGTGGACTTGCTAGAAAGTCCTCAATCTGAACTCAGATGGAACTCAGGTAGAACTCAGACTGAACTCATACTGAACCCATTCTGAACTCTACTTGAACACCCACCTAAAACTGTTCTGCTGAGTGGCATTCATCCCTGATTGTATGGTTCCTTTATCAACAGCTCAATTTGTGTTCAATCTGTGGTGAGTTTGGGTCCAAGGTTGCGGACTCACTAGCAAGTCCGCCCCTCATATTGTGTGGTGAAATCAATTGCTTAAGTTATCATTTTTCATCAAAACAAATTCACAAACATCTTTGAAAAAGCCACCATTATATTTAAAGAATACAGTGGCTTTGTACATACCAATGGGACATAAAACAGAACCATAACCTCTCCATTTTTCAGATGTCATAGAAAATAATTAACTATGATAATCTTTTTCTACTGAAGCAAGTGCTTTTTCAGACTTTAAACTTCCTCCAGCACCAGAGTCAAGAACAACCTCAAAACTTTTACCATTTATGATAACTGGTGCTCTCAAGGGGGAGATTAATATGGAACTATCAGTAATTTATTTTATAATCTCAGCATTCTCTACTGAAGATAAATCCAAGTTACAAACTTCAGATAAATTATCTAAATAATGGAAATTTTGTTCCAACATTATAACTTCATGTGAAGAATCATTTTCATATCATATATATCTTTCACACTCACTAAAGTAATCACTAAGGTCAACTGCATTATTTTCAGTCTCCTAGGTTTGATCAACAAGATGAATTTTCTTGTCACAAACATTTCTTTTCTGCCATGATTTGTTACATTTAAAACAAGGATTTTTTGCATATTTCTTTGGTGTAACTGGGGTAGAGGGTTTACCAGTTTTTTTTGGGAGTTTTGCTGAAGTTTTTTGTTGATAATGGTAAAATTTTAAGGGATAATTCTTTTTTTCATATCTATGATTAAGTAAAACTTCATTACAGATATTAATGAAAGAAGAATGTTTTCTTATATGCTCATTTCTAGCAACAATTGAATCTCTCAGAGAATTTTGTCTCTCCAATTATCATAATCCATTTTTGGATCTATGGCTCTTAGAATTTTGGTAATTTTCATCAGGAAAACAATATATTTTTTCAGCAGAGGAGGATGCATATGCAGCATTCTCATATAGTCTCTGTTGTGCCAATCTGAATTTTGAACCACTGAATTTATTTTAAATAAATATTTTCTACTTGTTCCATGTATAGTGATTTTTATCCAATAAAATAGATTCTTACCACATCAGGACTACATTGGAAAATAAAGAAATTAATTTAGAAACAACTTCTTCATCTAGTAATTTATAAGAACTATTTAAATTATCAATTCTTTAAATAAAATGTTTCCAATCAGATGAAGAATCACCATCAAAGGTAGGGTATTGATCAAGTTTATGCCAATTCTTATTGCTACTAGGCTGGTCAGCTTTAATGTTTGAATTATTCATTGTAATTAATTCCTGAATTTTGGAAAGGTGTTTGGAAATATCAATGTTCACAGAGGCAGCTGGTTCATTTTGAGTATTAATTTTTTTTTGTTGGTTACAAAATATTTCATAGACTCATTTTCAGAAAGCTTACTGGCCATATTACCAGGAAAAGAGAAATTCCTTTTTGAAGGTTGTTTACCTTTATTTCTAGCAGAATTTTGAGTAGTATTTATTACCACATCATAATGTTCATTAGAAATAACTGGTAATGTATAGAATTTTTCTTCAGGATTAGATAAATTTTTTCTTAATTTAGGAATATAAGAAAGCTGATCATTAATTTTTGAAAGAGATAAAAAATTTCTGTCTTCCTCTACTGAGCATTTATTACTCAAAGCTTGGAAATCAATTTTCAATTTTTTCAATTCACTGTGTAAGTTCTTATTATAATTTTTTAATGAATTGTTTTCATCTATGAGGGGTTTTAATTCACTAATAACTATATTCAGATGTTGATTTTTATCTGAAAGTGCTCTGTGATCATTTTTTATAGTTTTTTGTTGAGCAAGTATATGATTCAAGGTGTCCTTTCATTAAAAATAAGCTGTATCTTGTACAGAAGAACTCACTTTAAAATTTAAATGCAAATTATTTAATCTGCCATTTTCATGCTTTAATAAATCTCTCAAGACTTTGTCTCTTATAGTACTGAAATGAGGAGAATCCTTTTAATTCTCTTCAGAAGTTTTCTCAAGCAAGCCATAAACTTCAGGGGCAACAGAATAATTTCTAATTGCAAGAGAAGGATTTACTAAAGAAGTTGAAGGTAAATGCAAAGGCTCATAAAATGAAAACTTACTGATTAAATCATTAGGGCTACTCTTAACAGGAATTTGTTTCATCATGGGAAATCTAGGGGTGAACTGCTAGCAATCCCCTCTCCTGAACTTTAGGGTGTCCCTTCATTATTTCAGGTTTATGAATAATTTATAAATATAAGTAAATTAGATTTAGATTTAAATTTATTCTCATATTGGTCCAAAAATGAACCTCAATTGATCTCAATTTATGCATAAGTTGATCAACTATAACCATAATTTTAGTTTTCCTTGAGCCCACATTGAGCACATATTGATCCAACATAAGCTTTTGAATATCCAATATGATTATCAATTTAGAGGATGAAAATTATTCCTTAACATACCTAAGCATTACTTTTTATCCAGAAGATAACCCATAAAATTATGAAAGTAAAATCAATTTACAATATTAGGGGGTGTCAGTTCTGGCAAATCCGCACTTAAATAAGTGCGGATTTCCAAAACACACTAGCCCCAATACTGGTGGATTTCAAAATGAAATAAGTCACTTATTTCACTCAAATCCGCACTTTCTTAACCAAAAGTGCTGATTTCACCATCAAGTCCCATTTCACTGATTTGTCAGCATCATCCCATTCATATGCAGCACTCCGCAGCATAACACTTCATAACTCAAAACATCTTACATCACTTACATCTTCATATCATATCATATAAGAGTTATGCCTTCCTCACTTTCAAATCGTGATAAATTACATAAAGCAATGACTTTCATGGCTCTTGAACTGCTCTTGAACTCTGATTGCAATTCTGATTCTGATCTAGAAGAAGATTTTGTCTTTTTATCAAAAATGGCCACGAAATGTTACCTTCTTCCCAGAAAGCCTCAAGTACTTCATACCCCCAAGTACACCATCCAAACACTTCTTAACCTATCTACACCCAGCTTTAGACATCTGTTCAGGACTTCTCAGGAATGTTTCCTTAAATTTCTTGAGCTTATTCAGGATCATCCCATATTTCACAATAATTCTCAAAAAGAACAACAACATCCTTCAATTCAATTGGCCATCACACTATGTCATTTGGGTTCAAATGGTAATGGAGCCGCTTTGAAACGTTTAGAAAATGTCTTTGATTTAGGGTATGGTTCAGTTAACACTTATACCAAACAATGTATCACTGCCATAAACTCCTTGTAATCTCAACTTCTCACCTGGCCAACAAAAGAAGAGCGACTTGAATCATCTCAGGTTATGCTAGCAGAGGGCTTCCCAGGATGTATTGGTTTTGTTGATTGTACTGCTATTCCTTTGAGCCAGAAACCTGCGCAAGGTGGAAACAATTACTTTCACATTCTCGTCAAAAATTTTCACCAAAATATTTACAACTCAAAAATTCTATATCTGTTTTAAAAAATTGGCAATACTCTCCCCTTCATTTTATTGAAGCAAGGGGTGGATATCACCAAACTTTTTCTAAGTCATCAATTTCACATGTCAGATTTGAAAATTTGGCAATACCCCCCCTGCATTTTATTGAAGTAAGTGGTGGAAGTCATCTAAATTTAATATAATTACGTAAATTATTAAATAAATATCTAATATATATCACTTTCCCTAGTTTAAAGTAATGAAAATCCCTCAAGCCAAAATGCAGACCAAGTCTAGAAACAAAAGTTTGGGACTTTCCACAGGTATAGGCTAGAGGAACCCCATGAAACAAATAAATGTTATCATGATTACCATTTATACAACACAAGGTTGTGGGCCCATTACTTTAGTTGAGGAAATTGATACATAAAAAATATTTATTAAAAATTTACGAAAAAATATAAAATTTTCAATGACAACTCTAATCCCCATACTTTTTGGATCTAAATAAAGTTTTTTTAAATCGATTAACTTTACCTTATTGATTCTTTGAATCAACTTATGACTGATTTGAAATGAGCAACCAAAATGTGTTAAATCTTGACAGGATTCCAAACCAGGAGGAGCTTTGGTTGTTTGATGATTATCCTTAGAAGAATTTCAAATAGTTTCGATGATACCATTTCCCAAACCAAAATCAATGATGCACCAGTGGTCTGGAAAATATAAACCATGTCATTTGATTTTAGCTGGAGATGGTATTGGTTGGCCAGTAATCGGTTTGATATATGAGAATATACCAAAAGTAAGAAAATTGGTGTCCTTGGTATTGGTGTGAATTTTATTGTGAAATCCAGAATGAGTGATAATAACATTAGAAAATAAAAGATATTCGTGGCTGATATCTTTCCATTCAGAGTCACACCAATTTGGTATTCCAACTTTGGTTGCAAGTTCATGATTTTTTTCAAATGCTTTATTACAGTGCTTTTTGAGTCGAAGAGCAAGAAAAGAGTTAAAGGAAGGTAGAGTGTTCCATAAGCAAAAATCTTTATCTTTTTGAGCTTTAGTGATATTCTTGAGCAACGAATATATGCCTAGATAATAATCATATAAGAGTTTCAGAATCCTTATCCTCTAAATATGCAATATAAAAATGTGAAATAAGACAAGTGAAATTTGGAAAAAAGGCTCAACTTCAAAGGTCAAAATCTCAGCAACCACTGAACCTAATTCAAACCTGTTTGAGGGAAATGAAAGATATGCTTTAGTAGAATATTCAGTTAAAGGACATGTGATTTAAATAAACCTAAACCTAATTTGTTACGTAAAAAAGTGAAATAAAAATTTAAATTGGGAAAAAAAAGGCTCAACTTTAACGGTCAATATCTCAGCAACCACTGAATCAAATTCAAATCTGTTTGTGGGAAATGAAAGGTAGCCTTCAGGAGAATATTCAGTAAAAAGAACATTAGATTTGAATAAACCTAACCCTAATTCCGAGTCTGATTTTCAAAATTTTACAAAAACTTGAAAAGTGGTAATGAAGATGAGATCAAATGGAGTTTTATAAGTTCACTGTTATCTGGATAAGAGTCATACATATATTTAAGTATGAACTTTTCATAAAAGGAATGAGATATAATAGGCATGAAAAAAAGGAGATGAAACTTACCTTGATTGAAAAGTAGGAAAAATAGAGTGAGAAAGATTGATGTTGGAATTGTGGGGAAATTGAATATGGAGTAAGTGAAATGCATAAAGAATGTGCAATGTATGTGTTTCAATGAAATGGAGCCAAAAAAAAGTGAAATAAGGGAAAGGGGGATAATGACCATGCCAAGGAGGGATGAAGAGTAGGGTGATGGAGCTAAAAAAGAAAGTAAAGAGGGAGAGAAAAAAAAGGTTAATTATACCATTGAAATCCAAAATAACCACTTACAAAAAAAAATTTGATAAAAAAAATAAAATAAACAGAAAAAAACAAAAAATAATAATAATTAGTAATCAAAAAATCAAAAAAAAAGAATAAAGTGACTTACCTGGAGAGATGAGATGACAAAATGAATGAAACCAAATTGTTTGAGGGATGTTGGAGGAGAATAGGAAAAGGATATGAGGGATGAATGAAAAAAAAAAATCACTGACAAAATATGCGATTTCATGTTGAGCTGGTGAAAGAAAACCAATGAGCCATCCAAAAAAAAAGATTTTCAATGTAAATTCCAAAAAAAAATGAATATGCAACAAACCAAAATACCAACCCGAGTGAATGAAGTACACAAAGAGGACATTTGGAGAGTACAAAATGGTATGGGAAAGAAAGGGATGATGTGGCCAAAATGTGGTTTTGAAAAAAAAATCACGAAAAAAGTGCTGATTTGAGGTCAGAACTGACACCCATTTTTGAAGTAAGTGACTTTTTTGCAAAAGTTAAGTGCTGATTTGGTTTGAAATCCACACGTAAGTTAAGTGCGGATTTGCCAGAACTGACACCCCCTATTGATATCTTTTACTACATAATTGAAACAATAGATGAATTTAGCAAATTTTTTGATCACAAATATTAATAACTATATGGATTGAAATAACTAATGCCATTCCTATTTTCAAATTTTAAAAAGAATATAGTCACTTCTCACTTCAAATCTATTAAGTCTTTGTAAAACTAAATTTTGTACAATTTTTTTTATTTTACCTAAAATATAAGACCTACAGGCTATTGAAAATAAAATCTTCAGTTACTCAATTGTAATAAATATTTATATTTAAATAAAAATAAAAATAGTCCAAAAAGTGTATAACTTGAAAGGTTGTTATGGAAATTAATGAAGAAATGCTTTTTGTTAAAAGTGTCCAGCACAAGTTTGGCCAAACTTGTGCTGGACACTTTTACCAAAAAACAATTTGATGCCATCAATTATCTTCATTATATGGTCTATTTTTTTAGGTTTTCCTTGCAATTTTTAGTCACTAGTCTTTTTCAAAGTGTCCAGCTTAAGTTTGGCTGAACTTGTGCTGGACACTTTGGACAAAACCAGTGACTAAAAATTGCAAGGAAAACCAAAAAATAGGCCATATAATGAACAAAATTCATGGAATCAAATTGTTTTTTGGTAAAAGTGTCCAGCACAAGTTTGGGTGAACTTGTGCTGGACACTTTTGCTATATGAAGTTGGTTAGGTGCATGTTTTTTTAAGAGAAGTGGGGTGTTCCTCATAAAAGTGTCCAGAAAAAGTTTGGGAAAACTTGTGCTTGACACTTTTACCATAAAACTATTTGATGAAATCAAATATCTTCATGTTCTGGCCAATTTTTATTATTTTTCTTGAATTAATAAGTTACTGTAAAAGACCAAATTCTCCAACACCAGTTTGGCCGAAATTGTGCTGGACACTTTTGCTACATGAAGTTGGTTAGGTGCATGTTTTTTTAAGAGAAGTGAGTTGTTCCTCATAGAAGTGTCCATAAAAAGTTCAGCCAAACTTGTGCTGGACACTTTTACCAAAAAAAAAAAATTGATGACATCAAATATCTTCATTGTGGAAGAAGACAAATTTGAGATCCAGATCCAATTTCACAAAGAAGTTCTACAATTTTGCAGCTCTGTTTGTTAGAATAATCACCAATAGTTGTTTTTTCTCCTTCTTTGAATAATCTAAAAACATTAACTAAAGATCTTTCTCATTGCATAATAACTAAAGTGGATACTTCATTAAATACTGATCTTTCTCTTAGAAAAATAGGTTTAAAATTTAAAGAGAATTGTCCAATGCATCTTAAATTTGACACTTTAATTAAATAAATTTTATGGTGATGGCGGTAGTTTAAAGGAAGGGAGGATGAGAGCAAATTTTTGAGAGAGATGAAAGTATAGAATGTAAGACTTAGGAATTAATAATGAAGGTATAAGCACTCGCTTATATCCTGAATAGAATTGATGATAAAGTTTACCTTAGGAATTAATAATGAAGGTATAAGCACTCGCTTATATCCTGAATAGAATTGATGATAAAGTTTACCTAAGGTATAGAGTGATCAGAGACACAGAACAGTAGCAGAGAGAAAAGATACATTACCTGAATTGAGTAGAGGAATGGTGGAGAACAAGAGATCCAAGCAGAGAGCTTATATTCTCCACCAGTGCTTGGTTCAATTCAGGTTTAGATAAATACAAAGGAATCAGAGAGCGCGAAAGAAAAATGTAAAGTAATTGGAACAAAGACTGGGTTCAGTCCAATGTGATAAACATGTACTGAGTAATAATTAAAGGAGAAATTACAATAATGCAATACGCTTAGGTTGTCCTGAGTTGTGAATGAATAATCACAAGGACACAGTTTTACAGCACCTCTGCTTGTGATTTTGGTTTAGTTAGACCACAGGCTGAAGTAAAGGTTGACTGATTTTTGGGAGGTGATGATTTTGTGAGAGAGTCGGCTAGCATAGAGGTAGTAGGAGTATATGGTATCTTCAGGATTCCAGCTGCCACTTGCTCTCAGATCCAATGATACTGAACTTCAATATGATTGGTACGAGCTTGGAAAACAGGATTCTTGGTAAGAGATATTGCCCCCTGGTTGTCTCCATATATGATAGTAGGTTTTGTCGTATTGATTTTAAAGGAATCAAGGAGAGAACCTAGCCAAATTGCCTCCTGTCCAGCCGTACTGCAAGATTTATATTCGGCTTCAGATGCTGATAGAGCTATGGTGGGTTGTTTCTTTGATTTCCAAGACACTTCTGCTCCATTGATAAGAACCATGTAACCCGTGGTTGAGCGTCTAGTAGTAGGGCAACCAGCCCAATCAGAATCAGCATAGCCTACAGGTAGTGAAAAAGAATGATGACCCCTTGGAAACATTGGATTGGGACAGGACTTTTTTCCATACTGTAAAATAAGATCATGGGTTCCAGCAATGTACCTCATTACATGTTTAAAAGCAATCCAATGGTTTATGCCAGGGTTCTCAAGATGTTGAGACAGCTGACTTACTGCAAAAGAGAGATCTGGTCTAGTGCACTGAAATAGATAGTTCAAGGAGCCTACAGCACTCCAATAATTTACTTTTAATTTTTCCAATTCACTAATCTCAACTGGCATTTCTGGAAGTAGATGTAAGTGTGGCAGTAATGAAGTATTGACTGACTTGCACTTGGAAAGTTGATATTCTCTTAACAGACCTAGACAATAAGTAGGCTGTGACAGACCAATACACCCCTCTAGTCTGTTACGAGTAATCTTCATGCCTAAGAAACATGAGCTTCACCTAGATCGTCCATTTTATACTTAGAGGAGATAAGTTTTTTGAAAACAGTGACATCCTTGCTGAAAATTGCCATATCATCAACATGAAGATAGACATACATAGGATTCACAGCATCAGAGGAAATGAACAGGCAAGGATCAGCAGGAGAGGGGAAATAGTGAATTGATTTAAAAAATTGATTTATTTCAGTAGCCCAGCACCAAGGTGATTGCTTGAGGCCATAAATTGATTTTTTTAATTTTAAAACAGGGTTTTTAAGGTGAGAAGGAATGGAGACTCCTTGTGGTACTCTCATATAGACTTCTTCTTTGAGAACTCCATGAAGAAAAGCACCTCGAACATCCATGTGATGAAATTCAAGATTTTGAATAGCAGCCATGGCTACTAGAGTGCGAAAAGTGGTTAGTCTCCCAGTTGGTGCAAAAGTGTCAAAGCAATCAACACCTGGAATTTGAGAGAATCCCTGAGTGCACAGACAAGCTTTAAACTTAGAGACAGTACCATCATGTTTTTCTTTAACTTGAAATACCCAAGTTGATCCAATGGTTGAGGGATTCTGAGGTCATTCACATATATCCCAAACCTGATGTTGTTCCATATTATCCAATTCACATTTTACTGCAGACTCCCAATCAGGGCCATATAGACTGTTAATTGCAGCATTAAACTTTTTTGATACAGAAATTCTGCTAGCTTTTGTAGAAGCCTCTGAGAGGAGAATTCTAGGCTGTCATTTTCTAGGATAATTAAGAATATAAGATTTTGAGATGGAGGAATCAATATTATGGATAGGTGGATCATCAGAGTATGTAACTCTATCACAAACACACGTTCGGAGTGTATTAGGTAATACTACTGGTTTGGATGGTATTGGAGAGGTTGAAGTAGATGACAAGGAAGGACTTAAGATGGGAGGATCATTTTGATTTGAGGGTACAGCTTATTCATCAGAAAAACTTTCTTCAAGAGGTGGAAAGGGAATAAAGATATGATTTGGAGTTTTTTGTTGAATAGAGAGAAATGGAAATTGTGTTTCATTGAAAACTACGTCATGAGAATATGAAATAGTGAGGGATACCGGGTCCAAAAGTCGATAAGAAGATGATTTTTCATTGTAACCTATGTGAATGAGGTGTCGAGATGCGTTTTCAAATTTGCCTTGTTGTAGATTTTTAGGAATTAGAGAAAAAACACTACATCCAAAAGTGCGCAGATGTTCAAATTTGGGTTTTTGATTAAACATGATTTCGTAGGGGGTTTTCATATTCTGACTTTTGGTGGGAGTTCAATTATGTAGATATACTGATGTAGTCACAGCTTCTGCCCATAATTCAGTAGGTAGGTTTCCTTGAAATAACATAGCCTTGGCCTTCTCACTAGTAGTACGATTACCTCTCTCTGAAATAGGATTTTGTTGCGGAGAGTATGGGGAGGTAACATGCATCTGGATACCTTCTGATTCAAGAAAAGTCTTAAAATCTCGATTGCAAAACTCTCCACCACCATCATTGACTAGATGTGCAATTTTGCAATTAGCTGATTCTCTATTAATTTTTTGAATTTAACAAAGGTGGTAAAAGTATCAGACTTGTTTTTGAGGATGTAGATGAGTCGATAAGAGGAAAAGGCATTGGTAAGTTGATAATAGTATTTGGCACCACCAATAGATAAAGGACTAATTCTACCACTCAAATCAGCATGTATGTATTCAAGAGGTCTAGTAGCCTTGAGTATGGACCCAGAATATTGACTACAATGAATTTTGGCTTTCAAACAACTAGCACAAAATGGTTCATTCTCTACAGCAGGAAATAACTTAAACTCTATATTTAGCCACACTAGGTACTCATGACTGGGATGCCCTTACCTATTGTGCCAGGTAGAGTAAGAGTCACTTCTAGAATAGAGAGAGAAAGGATGCTTACTGGATCCTGTGTGAATATGGAAAAGATTATCCTTAATTTCACCCGAGAGATAAGTCTTGTTGTTGTTTGATAACTTAAAGTTGCCATTATCTATAGTGAGAGTCAGAGATGGACTGAGTTTACACAGGGCAGGTAAGCTGATTAAGTTGACCTGAAGAGTTGGCACATATAAACATTCGGTTAGATCAAAATTGGTGTTATTAACGGAGAGAGAGATAGTGCCATAGCCTTCACTGGAGGTGAAGGATCCATCTCCAAAGAGAATGCGAGTGTTAGTAGAAGTATATTTTCTAAAGAGTTGGCGAGCACAAATCATATGCTTTGTAGCACCACTATCCAGAATAAAATCCGAAGAGGAGGAAATAGGGATAGCTGAGAGACAGACAGAGCTGGTGGGTTGGATATCAGAAAGATCAATAGCCAGGTTAGATTGTTGAGTATTATTTTTCCTTTTAGCAAGATGAGGATGTAGTTGAAAACACTGATCCTGAGAATGCTTTGTTTTGGGATTGTGTTGGGCATTGGAGCAAAACTCATAAGTACAACATTCAGTAGTTTTTAACGCCTTAGAAGTTTTAGCAGGTGTAATATGAGCCCATTCTAGTTGATATTTATTAAGGGCAGAAATTAGTTTATTAATTGTGATAGATTCACTTCTAGCAAAAGCGTTATCAGTGACTGCATCGTGAAGAGATGAGAATTCAGATGGTAAGCAAAATAAAAAGTATGAAGCTAAAAGATGCTCTTTTAATTTAATTCCAACTGCTCCTAGTTCAATTTTGAGTGATTTAATGAGTTCAATATACTGAGAAACGTCACCCGGGTACAAGACAAGTGCAAATTTTTGAAAGACACGCATTTGGTTAGATTTGCTGGAAGAATGATATTGGTCAGAAAGAGCTTTCCATAAAAGATGAGGATGGCTTTCAGTATGTGCATTAAGAAAACACTGCAGATGATAGGAGTCCATGAATTGAGTAATGACCCCTAGAGCTTTTTGAAAAAAAAGGCAATAGCTTTCAAGTTTTGTTTTGTCATTTTCAGGAGGAGCCTGATTTAAAACAACAATATCAAAGGTGTTTTGTTGTAGAAAAAGACTGCACATTCAATAAGACCATAGTTAGTAATTTTTCTTGTTTAGGAGAGGTACACCATTAGTAAGAGACATATTGTTGAGGGAAGCAGTAGTGGGTTGCATTAGAATGAAGTGCAAGCAATAAATTTCTGGGCTTTAGCAGGTATAAACCGGTCTCATAATCTGTAAGAATTAGGAATTAATAATGAAGGTATAAGCACTCGCTTATATCCTGAATAGAATTGATGATAAAGTTTACCTGAATTGAGTAGAGGACTGGTTGTTAATAAATATAAATACAAGAGACAAGATAATAAAACACCTTAGGAATTAATAATGAAGGTATAAGCACTTGCTTATATCCTGAATAGAATTGATGATAAAGTTTACCTAAGGTATAGAGTGATCAGAGACACAGAACAGTAGCAGAGAGAAAAGATACGTTACCTGAATTGAGTAGAGGACTGGTGGAGAACAAGAGATCCAAGCAGAGAGCTTATATTCTCCACCAGTGCTTGTTTCAATTCAGGTTTAGATAAATACAAAGGAATCAGAGAGCGCAAAAGAACAATGTAAAGTAATCGGAACAAAGACTGGGTTCAGTCCAATGTGATAAACATGTACTGAGTAATAATTAAAGGAGAAATTACAACAATGCAATACGCTCAGGTTTTCCTGATTCGTGAACGAATAATCACAAGGACACAGTTTTACATAGAATACATATAATATTAGATGAATATTCAAAATTGAATTTTTCATGTATGTTAATAATTAATGTTGACTCACATTTTAATAATAACTAAATACATATAGATAACTGAAAGAAGTGCATTATTTAAGAGCCTAAGTTTTGTACCAATATAATAAAATTAGTTTCTTTAATAGTGTAAATTTAAAAAAAATACATTACTATTTTTCCCCTTATAAAAAAAAATATATATTTTTTCTCCTAAATTATATTTTTTGAATATTGTCTTATATTTTTATATCCCAAGGAACAATGAGAATTTTTTATTGATAAGGGCTCAATATAAAATTTTTTCTAGAGAATTTAAAATAATGTGCAAATATTTTTACAGAGTTATATTTTTGTAAATAAAATTTTTAAAAAGGACTTAAATAGTTTTCTTTTTTATATATTTGCGGAAATATAAATGATAATTGAAATAATATTCCAGACCTAGTATACTATGTGTCATTTAAGATATTTCTACTAATATCAAACCTGATCTCCCTACATTTAATGGATCTAGATATAAAATTGAATATTATGGTATGTTAAGTGTTGTGGCTCAACCATTGCTCAAGTTTGGTCCAACTGATGCTCAACTTGAATCCAAAGCTCTGCTCAAGAAGTTATAAATTGAGGCTCAATTTAGGAACAAATTTTTTTTCAAACTTTTTTCATATAATTTAAAAACAGTTTCATAAAAATTTCACAACATTTCCCCAATATGTTCTCAACCTCTTGCTAAAAGTTTCAAAGAGAGGGAACTTCTAGCATTCCACCCCCTGATTTCCTGTAGTGTTTTTAAGAGGGTTTAAAGTTCTGTCACTACTCTCAACAATATTACCTGAAGAATAAGGCTTACTATTTTACATACCAACATGCTTATCAAAAAGGTTACTCACCATGGCAGAGGATGAAACTTCCCCTGGGCCTGAGCCTTTTTTTTCTACTTCCCTGATAAGGATGGGCAGGATGAGGATGGTAAGTGAGTGTCCTGGATGGGCCTGGCTGATGAGCTAGAGGAGGTTGCACATTCTGCTGGTAATGATTCATGAGATAATCCCATTTCTATTGCTCTACCTCCATTGTCTTTGAGCTTTGTTGAGGATGATGTGGGTTTGGCTTCATAGTCTGATAATGACCTTGGTTGTGCTTTAACAGCTCTTGCATCTGATCCCATAGAGTACTCACTCTAGCTTTGTACCTCATATTTTCTGTTTTCATTTCCTTTATATGAACTGATAGGTTGTTTAACTGCTGTGCCAGAGGGATCTTTTTAATTTTTATATTTTTAGGGGAATGTCCAGATTTATTAGAGGCTTGGATTCTTTCCAAATTGTTGGAGGAGGAAGGCTTATCATATCTCCTGACATTTCTATTTCCTGAAGAATTTGATGGCTTTATTTCATCTGATGAGTCTTTGTAAGTTAATTTTGAAGAACCTACAGAATAAACATCAACATCTACCTCTATTTCATTAACATGTAGAATATCCATGCTATCAGTCAAATTGCTAGACATAAAATCTGTATCCTGAAAAAAATCAAAGTCAATTTACAATAATTTAAATTTAAATCTATGAGATAGAATAAAAATATGTAATTAATATTTTAAATCAAAAATATGAGGAACAAATTTAAATTTATAATGATTATTTTTTATGTTATAAAACAATAATCAAAACAATTTTTGATTTCAATTTGTTTAATTTGATATAAATAATAACCAAAAAAATTTTATTTGGGACTAAATACTAAGTGTTATTATTGTCAACCAATGATATCAATTATTAATGATAATTAACTTAATAATTAATAAAAAATAATGATCTTCTAGGACTAAGAGAGTTACTCTATAGTTTTCAACTAGGAAAAAATTTAAAATAAATTTTATGATTACTTCCAAGAAGTGACTCAGCAAAAATAGCCAATGACACCATTATTGAAATAAAAGCTCAAAGTTAAATTTTGTTAGGATGAAAAGTAAACTTACTATAGTGATAAAAAAATTGCACTGAAATATATACTATTTTAAGTATATATAAACCTTCAGTCTAAAATCCTGGTTTGATTCACAGCCATGGCAAAAGTTTGTATTTTTCATGAGGATGGTCCATTTTTCAAGTTGTTTGTCCAAAAATTCAAAAACTTCAATATTAGGAAAGGTTACCAATTTTAAGCAGGTAGTCTAGAAGAAGGGAAAAAAATACAACAAGAACAGAAGAAGAAAAATAAGCCAAAAGAATAACCACAACAACTAAAGAAGATAAGAATTTTCAACTACAACTATTGGACATAAAGGCTTTATTTAAATAAAGTAGGCAATTTAATTTCTCTCTACCATTTCAAAACAAAAAAAAACAATCAAAATTCTCTTAAACCAACCTTATATATAGTTAGTTTTCTCAATTTATGTATTATAAACACAGTAATAAATTTGATAGAAAAATACTAGAAATTAAAAAAAAATTATTTATGAATTGTAAAGTAATGTAAGTAATGCGGACTAAAAGGTGAGAAACTAAAGTCTTTATATAGAAAGATGAGGCCCTCTGAGATGCTACTAAGTGTATACACAAAATAAAAGAAGGAAAACAATTTAATATTAAGTGAAACAAATAAAATGAGGTTGCTATGGTACTAATTAAAAAAACAGAAATAAAAGACCTGTTGTATCCACCCCTTGAACCCTGTAACAGTGTAATGTAGTCATATAGGATACTTCAGTTATATAAAACAGGGATTTTGTACCTATAGTAATACTAAACCCATTACATTAGTTATTTTTGTATTAAAAATCCAATTTTTGAGAAACATTAAAATTATACTGTGTGTGATGTTGTAGTAAAGACAGTTCTATAATACTAAGCTATAGAAATAATCCAAGATGGGTTGGTTCTCTTTATAAAACTAATTTAAAAATAAGTTCCTGCCACTTTATTTTTAAAGACACGGTAAGCATGTGTTGTAAGTGTGGTTAACTATTTGTTTATGGTGAAGAAAGTAGGATGAATTTGTAGGGATCTTGTTAAAGAAAAAGGGGAAATATATTTTTAAAATAAGCAATAAAACTTTTGGGTAGATCTATTCTCAGTCACTCCCTCTTTCAGTGCTCTATCTAATAATATCCTTACTGTAGCAATAAAATAACTCTACAGTGCTACTTTTGGTATGCACACCCAATATGTACAAAAAATAAAATATATCTATTTCACTATTTATCTAAGAGAAAAATATCTACTACTACTATTTCTACTCTACTATACTGCTCGACTTTTTCTACTCCCCCTTTTTTTAAAGATAAGTGCTGTTTATATACACCTATATGTTCAGCACCCTATCTCTATGCTCCTTCCCCTACTTGATTTTCTACATAAGTTTAGTGCTATACAAGCATATCAAAAGGCATCTAAGTATCTTATTAGTCTATGTACAATTGTTGTGCAAGTTTTTGTTCTAATAGAACCTGAAAATCCACTCTCCTGTACATACCCTAAACTTCCTGAGATTCCTAACTTAAATAATAGGTACTGTACCACCTTCATACCTATTGTATAACCCACACTTTCCACATGAGTCCCTGATAATAATGAAACCGTCTTTTCTAAGAAAATGACTTCCCTATTTCAGATCTTACCTGTTATCCTTTGTTTGAGAGCTACTTGCAACCTATTTGTCCTCCTAGCACTACCTTCTTTCCTTGATGTGTTTTTCATCTTGTTGGTTGAACACCGCTTTTCCTAAAAAGAATTATCCTTATCTTGGGCATGATTTTTCATGCAATTTCTCATTTCTGTTGCTTAACTCTGTATTATGCATCTGGCTCTAACCATAATTTTCACAATTACATACCATAACCTTTAATCCTATAGTCCAGTTATGAATTTCCCTCTATTCTTTACTTGCCACCACTTGCGTATCCTTTCCGCCCCTATATGAAGTGTGCGTGGAGAGTCTATCTTTCCCTGTGCTTTGAATATTCCTTAGTTGCGCTTGTGTCACCATTCTACCTGAAAACCCCCTTGTCGCAACTTTGAGAATTGAGCCTTTTTTCTGCACTCCTGAGATCCTTTCTGCATTACTGAAAGATGTGTACCACAGTCTCTCTCTACTTGCCACTGTCTCCAGGCGCTATAAAACCAGGTGCATATATTGCACTTTTTCCTCATTCCTTCATCTTCTACTCTCTCTTTTTGTTACTAGTTTCCCTTTAATTTTCTTCAATTATCTTCTCTCAACATGAATGCCAACAATGATATTTTCCAGGCCATACATTGATTTTTCAACACCCAAAAAGCTTGCATCACCAATAACCCTGTCATCAAACCCGCTCTGACTGGAACAGAGCATTCCCAACATTGTACTGAAAAGATCATGACCCCATGTAACTTCTTAAAAGCTCACTGTGGTAACAGCTTCTTCACTGTAAGTTTTTCTTCTTTTTCCTTCCTAAATATTTAATGCTGACCTCTATTTCTTTTTTTTTTGATAGTCTTGCAACTTCTGCAAAATTTGAAAATAGAAATGCAGCCTCAATGGCCCTCCTATCATTTCTGCAGCCGCCGTTACTACCTCTGTCAATCCAAATGCATAAAAATCAAACCTAATGAGCAAGATGACCATCAAGTGCCCTGCTCCTAAGAGAGCCCGACAAAATCATTGATTGCCAACTCCTAGCACTGCATCAAATATGATGCATCACTCATTCTTCTTGGAAGAGTCAATTCACACAGTAAGTCGCTCTTCCCCCTTTTGTCTCCTCTTAATAAATTATCTTGCTATCAAGATAATAATCTTCTTTTTCCTTTCAGGAGATTCCTAATACTCCTTATTCTGCAATGCCTACAGCTCCTTGTATCAATTTTACTGTCCCCAACCTAGAAGTAGACCACTTCTGGGCCACCACTCCTTGTGCTTCATTCTATCTTGCTGTCAAGACTGAAGTTGACTGGCCTAATCAAGAGGCCACTCCACCTCCTTTCATCCCTGAAGATTAGTTCTCAACACCCCCCTTTCAGCCACTTAGTTCAAGGAAGAAGCTCCTTGCCCTGAAAACTGGAAAGTCTTAAATTGTGTTGTTGCAGCTCCCTACTATCAAACGATTGACCAAGTCAATACTGCCTTTGACGCAGTATTTGTTTATCTTGACAACACTTCAGCACTTGAAAAACAAGACATTGCCAATTGCGTTGACTTAGTCAAAACTCTGAATTTGACATATACCAACATCTATAAAAAATGGGAGTAAGCCTTTCTTGATAGGTGTTAAAGTAAGTCCCATCTCTTTCCTTAATCATTATCTTTAAATTTTAACTTTTATTTCTTCCTTTAGCCAAAAATTTCTTTTAACTTTTATTTTTACCTTATTGTAAAATCATGTAAATAGTGTATTATTATTATTTCCTCTTGTAATATTATTTATCTTTCCCAAAAAAAATCTGTTGCCAATATTTCCCATTATTAGTCTTGTGAGAGTAAAAAAAATTTAAGTTCTTAGGGAAAATAAAAAATTATCCAGTGAAATTCTTCTTTGGGTTCCTTCTGAATAACCTTGAGACAATAAATTTTTTTTTCTCACATGATTTAACCTATGAGTACCTCATCTGCCCTATCCTCATATTCTTGAAGTAAGTGCAGATCTTCCCAAGATCTTGTTCTCTTTAGCACTAACCTTCTTTCCCATAAATATTGTTACACTTAATTCTTCTGCTGATTAGCATTTGCACTTGGATACTATTCAACACTTGCTTTCACTTGAATCTTTAACAGAACCTATAAATAGACCTTGAAATCCTTAATCTTTCCTTATCTAAACCCAGCGTTTTCATCAGTCTAATTATTAATGTCCCAATACTGTACTTTACACAGAGATCAGGCTTGCAGCTTTTGCCGTTGCTGTAATTTTAACCATGCCTTTTCTAAGCCTCGTGGCTATTCCACCTTTAGGCCTGCCTGTGATAGCTGTTTTAGACATCACAAAACTTGCACCTTCTCTTATACTTATCCTTCATCCCCAAATGGATTTGCACAGCTTCCTGCTGATAATACGTCTAGCGCCCCTACTGTTCTAGATAGTTCCAGTAATGGAACCTTTCCTTCTACTGAAAATTAACCTTCCAATAGCCCATCTCTTCCTATGTACTGTTTCCAAGAAATTTACATCCAACCAAAATCTGAATCACCTATTCCTACTGAAAAAGACGTTGCAATGAAATCATCCTCTACCTTCACACCAAATGCTGTAAGAGTTCTTTCTTGTTCTGCGTGGCCTACAAATTTACTAGCCAGCAATTCTATCATCTTTATTTTCACATAATAATCCCTAATTCTTCTTTCTTCAAAGGCTCTAACAAATCTCATTGCTTAGGATGGGTTCCCTTACCCCTTCTCTTTGTACATTCAATCCAAGTCTTTCTGCGCCTTTGCCTCATTTATGACACCATGTCATCTTCTTACAAACATGCTCCTGAATATTTGGGCAATTAACTAAATGCCTGTTACCATCACATAGAAATGATTTTTCAGTTAATTAATGAAATCAGTTCCACTTCGATTCCTAGTTTTCTTGCTGATCCCAATAACTTCATTATGCCTGAATAATGAAAAGGATTCCCTTCCAGTTTCTAAGGAGACTCTGATTAGCCATAACCTTCTTCTAACCTTGATTGTTTAGTGCTTTAGTTCTTTTACATAGCTTCATTTAAACTATGCTTGTCCTTTTCAATTATCATAAATCATAACTTATCATAAAAAATCATAAGCAAAGTGTGTAGCACTTTGTGACACACATGACTTTTCTAAAAAAAACAACATAAAAAAAAAGAGATGAGAGCACTTCCCATTCTCCCTCTACTTTCTTTAAATATATCTTGCCCACCATAATCAATCATTACCACTGAGATTTTTGTGAGCCCAGGTCCCTGAATTGGGCGCTCCATCTGCCAATATTCTTCAACTAAGTTGCCTGCCTTCTTCTAAGTGTACTGTAGCCTTCTGATTCTCCCAGACAGCCATTCCTCTATCCAGTTGACCCCTTTACTCATATCCCCTCCAATTATGAATCATCTTAAATCCACAAAACTTATGTTGAGTGCTAATTCCAACTGCTTTTTCAGCCATAGTTGCTTTGCTGTTTCTAGCACCCTATCCTTTAAAGTTGTGTCATAGCCTCCTTAAAAAAAACATACTGATGATAGTTTATACTCTTCCCAGAGCTAAAAAAATATTTTTAGTTTATCCTCATCCCGGAGGTTATTCTTGAGTTACTGGTATCCCTCCTTGGTAGAATCTTTTGACCTGATTGGCCTCTACACGTTGCTTCCATTCAGTACCATCCAATTACTCCAGTTATTTGTTTCATTATTCTATAAGGACCATTTCATTTATCAGCAAACATTTTCCTCCATTGGCTTTCTAAACTTCTGTTATAAACCAAAACCAAATCCCCTGGGTTTAATGGCTTCCTCAATCTGTGCACTAAACACTCATCCCAATGTTTTACTGATTTGTCCCGGATCTGCATCATTCTTTCATATGCCTTCTCCACAAACTCATCTTTTCTTTCAAGCTGAACCACTCTCGCTAGAATTAAATCTTCAGTCAAGCGCACTTGATTCCAATCACATCCTAGAAAAGATCCAGCTTCTAAATCAATAGGTAATACCACCCTCTGACCAAACATAATTTCACACGGTGAAAAACCAGTTGTCCTTTTAACTGAAATCCTATCCGCAAATAAAACTAATGGCAATTAGCTCTTCCACTTTGCACCATTATTTCCACATAACTTAACTAGCACATCCTTAATAAATTGATGCCCTCTCTCAACCATTCCTTCCACTTCAGGATAATATGGTGTTGAAACTCAAATTTTGGCACCAATCCCTTTAACTACTTCTTAGAATTCTCCAGAAAATTTAGCGCCAACATCCATGGTTACCATCTTCATTACCCTGTACCTATAAACCCATTCTCTCTTCAAAACTTTAGCTACATTACTCACCTAAGGTTCACTAATGGCGCTGCTTTGACCCATCCTGATAGATCATCCCAGGATACAGCCAAGTAATTAAAGTATCCTTCTTTAATATGGACCAAATCTAAGCTGATCCTACCAAAAACAGTATCTTTGCCTGTTGCTCTACATTTTTCCTTTGGCTTTTGGTAACTGCTATGCTGAAATTTAGGACAAGATTTAACTCAGAATCTTACTTCATCCCTCATGTTAGGTCACCAGAATCTTTCCCGGACTCTTCTATACGTCTCATCTTGACTTCTATGTCCCAAATTCTCATGTAGTTCTCTGAGAATCTTCTCCTTCTTTTCCCTAATTGGAATAAACAACTGAGGAAATGAAAAATGATTCCTCCATAACTTTCCATCTTTAACTGAATAACTTTTAGCGCACTTCTCAAACTTTCACCAAACCTTTTAATTGCAAAAATCTGGTCCACTACTACCTTCCAGATATAATCTTAACTATTCTGCTTCCTCATCTTATTCCTCAATTAAATCTCTGCCTTCTGACTGTGTATATTCTTCATTACTTAATGTAAGTCCATTATCCTCTTTTTCAAATTCCTGAATTGCTCTTCTTGAGGCTCCTCTTTTTACTACATTAGCCTCAACATCAAAATCTTGTGCACTAATCTCTTCATAATTGCTTTCTTTAAACTTTCCTATTTTTACATCATTGTGGAAATCCCTCATTGTTGTTGTCACTGTTAGTTTATTGTCTTTCTGGATGTCCTTATTCCTAAACTTTTGATAACAATAGTATATTCATTTTATCCACTCTTTATCTTCTTCAAATTATTCCACCACAGAATCCTCTTCACACTAAGGCCTCCTAGATAAGGAATCTGGCATTGTGAAATATTTTCCTGGTTTATGGACTAAATCAAAAGAAAATAAATTGATTGGCGCTATCCACCTAGTCATGGGTGCATCTGGTAAACTTGGACTACTAATCATTTGCACCAACAACAGCACATAAACCTGCAACTCAAAATGTTTCCCCCAAAGCATCCATTGTAGCTTCTTAAGAATTTGGCTACTACACATAACTCCAGCTTAGACTGAGAGTACTTAAACTCCACCTTAGTAAAAGTCTTAGATTCATAAAAGACAGGTCTATCATTACCTTCCTCATTCTCTTGCATTAAAACTGTGCCTATTGCAGACACACTAGAATCCACTGATAGAGTAATTTTTCCAGTGCCTGGTCCATACTCCAATTTCTTTAAAAGGATGTCTTTTCCTACAATAATTTCCAAAAACTCATAGGATTCTTCAAATTACCCTGTCCAATCCCATACAACATTTTTTCTCATTAAGCCCCTTAAAGGGGAAGACAGTAAAGCAAATTCTTGAATAAAAATCCTTACATATGTACCAATGCCTAAAAACCCTCTAACTTCCATAGTATTTCTTGGTCTTGGCCATGTAAGTACCTTGTTTTTATGTTTCTCTATGATGATTCTTCCCTTCCTACACACAAAATGTCCAACAATATCTAGCACTGGCACACAACAAGAAAATTTTGATCCTGAGACCTTCAAACCAGACTCTTCTATCCTAAAAAGTACCCATTCAAGAGTAATCACATATTCCCAAATAAACCTCCTTATGTTTTAGTTCTCCTCTAGAACCTCCCCATTATAATCACTGGCTGGTCCTTTTATACAGCCATCATCAATGAAAATTCCCAAATGCTCTGGAATTTCATCTTGTAATATCCACATCATCTGCGCCTGACATACCACCACAGAACTTTTTGTGCACTGTGGTAACCTTGTCAACCTAAAATGCCCCAATGGTGTTTCAAACGTAGTCAAAGGTCTAGATTACTGGTCCAGATCACACTCATTGTATCCCCCCATAATATCTCCTAATCCATAAAATGCACGTCCCGCAAAAGAATCCACAAACTCCTCTGGTGTTGGTGGAATTCCTGCATCCTTTACTGTGACCTTGTTCATCTCCCATAAATCATGAACAACCCTTAATTTACCACTGTGTTTAACAACAAAAAATACTGGACTTGAGTAGCTTGACATTTACTTTTCATACAACCCAGAACTTAAACTTTCCCTAACTAATTCCGTATACTCTTCCCTTATAGCCGCTGGTATTGGAAAAGCCTTCTTTTGTCATGGTGCATGAGGTATAACTGGAACAATGTAAGGTTTACCATAAGAGTGCTTTAAAAAACCTCTTTCCTCTTCTGAAAATGCAATAGCTTTCTCCCTAAGAGCCATAACATGTAAGAATAAATTCTTCTCTTCCTGCAATAACAAATCCTCTGTTCCAAAATTAACCATCTGAAGCCTTTCCATTGTAATTTTACTAGTAGGCATAAATTCAGGTGCAAACTTTATTAAAGGTGTATTGTAAGGATTCCTAGATAGTGCAAGCCTCTGAAAAGGAGGATTCAAATCCAGCATTGGTACATTTAATGGTTTAACCCTTAACTGCTACTGGCTTATACTTTGATGCCAAACAGCGCCAGCTGCTGCCTTCATTACTTAAAATCAAATCCTTCATAATATAACTACAGGTTTTACCTTCATCCTGTTTTTGCCTTCTCTTTTTAATATAAGTATAACAAAATACATAATCAAAGAAATCAAAAAGCCTAGGTATAATACATTCTACAGTTGTATTACCAAGACACCTATGAAGTACCACTTTACATATCCCCTCTGGTTGGACTGACTGATTACTTTCCAGGTTCTTCTCATCTTGGGAGATAGTAACACGTAAAATTCCAGCCCCTAATGAAAATGATTTCACCTTCCTTGTGGTTTCCCCATCTCATCATTTGAGACTTCCTCATAAATCTCCCTTTATTTCTCCAACCTTGCAGCTCCAGAGTACTTAGTTTCCCAGGCACCATCCTTAGGTGCTACTAAGACTGCTGTCACTAGAGTACTATCCTCAGCCATAATCCTAATTCCAATAGTTTTATTCAAGAAATAATAAATAGTTGCTAAATAATCCATCAAAAACAGTGTTCTTAAAACTGGTTTAACTATACCCATTGGAACATAAAAATGAATATCCCTTGTTGCTCCCACAACTCTAGTGAATACATACTCTGCTACCCCTATAAAAGGTAGCCTACTACCACCAATTCCTGCAACAGTACCTTCACCATTTTTTACTGGGAGCCCTAACTCCACAGAATTGTTCACTGAAACCACATTGATTTGCAAACCTTTATCAACCAACAATCTAATCTGCTTACCATTTACAGTAATTGTTAAATATCCTAAAGGACCTGCGTAATGTGGTGCCCTAGGCAGTCCAACAACTGGCTGAAATGACTTCTCTCCAACTTCAAACTCAGCACAATTATAAACCCTTTTCTTCCTGCACTTATCCACAATTACATTTACCACATCTGGCGCTACTTCTGCCAGCACCCCCAATGGAACTGAAACTGCAGTTTTCAAACACTGAGTGACTAAATCCTCTTCTGATTTAGGAAAATCATAGTGAACTGGATGCTGCATCCTCTATATAGGTTGAGTCATCTTTGCTCCAGATTTGGCCCTACCTGGTTGATTCTTTGGTGTATTGTGTCTTTCTCCTGGAATTCCTTCTTCTGGTACTGCTCTCTGTTGCACTACCTCTGGTTTTTTCAATGGTTTTTCTTTGATATGCTGATCCATATCATAATCCATCTTATTCTCTGATTCATCCTCCATTTCCACGTCTTCAAGTGGTGCAAGGGTATTCTCCCTTGTAGTATATCCAACTTCTTTGATATCCTCAGGATTTGCATATTTGGTGCCAGCCCTTCTTGGCCTATTAAAAGTTGGTGGAGTCATCTTCTTATGATTTGCTGAAAACATCTCCAACTGCGCTGTAGTAAGTGGCGCTGCAAACACTCCTTCTTTGAACTTAAAATCCAATACAGCACAAGTAACTTCAAAATTTACTGACTTCGAGTTTTTATCAGGAGGCTCCTTGCCCTTACTAGGCTTGACCTCCATAGCCTTTTTATTAATGTGATTGATTACCTTGTCTCCCATATCTCTATCTTTATCCATAACAAGTCTCATTCCATCCTCTAACTTCAGTGCTGTACCATCTTCAAAAACAACTTTATCATCTTTGTCCTTTTGAAGCACATTAAACCTCATCCTCATATGACCTTCTTTATTATTATAATAGTATACCATAGAAGAAAATTGTGATGGTTGAGGAGTAAATCTAGGCTTGTGTTTAGCCGCTTCACTCAACTTCTTCTCCAACTCTTCAATTCTAGCCATTACAGAATTTGAATCCTGTGGTGTTGCTTTAGTTTTCTGAGTTGGCGCTGAGGAAGTTGATCCAGAACTAGGAAAACCCTCTACCACCTCTACATCCTCTAAAGAAACCCTATCTGCTTGGTGCTCTACCCAACAAATATTCATCTCTGATTCAACAGCCATTTCCACTTCTTCCAACCCTGGATACTTATAATCCTCATTCTTCTTTCTAACCAGTCTTCCTTCATTATCAAGCTGCCTCATCAACCAATCTTCAACCTCAGGCACTAATGCCTCACAAAACTAAGGTAAAGACACACTTGTATCACTAAAATCTTTGTTACTGACTAAATAATTTACTATCTGATCAAACTCTTGTCAGAAATTTTTAACTTTTTTAGGGCCTCTGACACCCCCTTTAGCTTTTGCCCTATTTTCCAAGACATCTAGATCCTTAATTGTGTACCTAGTCTCTTCAGTAAGTTTAGGCCATCTCTTTAACATTTTATCTTTCAGTGCTGTTCAATCACATTTTCTTTGACCATCCCGTTCCTCTAGATTGTCCTTACATTCAATAGAAACAAAAAACAATACTTGGTGCACCATATCATAATCTGTTGCTCCATGTACTTCCACTTCTTGCTCAAACCTCCTTGAAAATTTTTTAGTGTTGATCCCCAAAAATCGCAAGATTTCATCCTTGCACCTAATAATTGTAAAAACCCTAGCTGGTAAAAACACCGCAGAATTGGGAAATTTTTCCCTCTCCTGAGTAACTTTTGAAGTGGTAGCTGTTGGATCCATTCTCCCTTTCTAACTACTAAAATAATAAATTAAACAAATAAGCACTAAATGCTTATACCAACTATATACTTTTAATACAGCCCTACTCTATCCTCTGATAAAGGATCAATTCACTCATTGTATGCCCTACAAATCTTCCTCTGAAGTGCCAGCTTTATTAAATCCTCTTTGATAAAACCTTGAAAAAAATAATGAACAAAATAATAACTGAGCTTACAATCTGGAAGCCACTGTTGGGACACAAATTTTAGTAAAGACAGTTCTATAATACTAAGCTATAGACACAATCTGAGATGGGTTGGTTCTATTTTCTAAAACTAATTCAAAAAGAAGCACCTGCTACTCTATTTTTAAAGACACAGTAAGCACATGTTGTAAGTGTGGTTAACTATTTGTTTATGGAGGAGAAAGTAGGATGAATTTGTAGAGATCTTGTTAAAGAAAAAGGGGAAATATATTTTTAAAATAAGCAATCAAAATGTTGGCTAGATCTATTTGCAGTAAGTGCTAGTATTCTCAGTCACTCTATCTTGAAGCACTCTATCTAATACTATCCTTACTTTAGCAATAAAACAACTCTACAGCACTACTTCTGGTATGCACACCCAATATGTACAAAAAAATAAAATATATCTATTTCACCTTTTATATAAAAGAAAAATATATACTACTACTATTTCTAATATACTCTACTGCTCAACTTTTTCCACTCAACTCTACTTCTCAACTTTTTCTACTCCCCCATTTTTAAAGATGAGTGCTGTTTATATACACCTATATGTTCAGCACCCTATCCCTATGCTCCATCCCCTACTTGGTTTCCTACATATGTTTAGCGCTATACAAGCATATCAAACAGCATCTAAATATCTCATTAGTCTATGTAAAATTGTTGTGTAGGTCTTAATTCTAATAGCTCCTGAAACATCTAGACAAAACTACTATTAGCGCCTGAATCTCCACTCTCCTGTACATACTCTAAAATTCCTGATATTCCTAACTTAAATAATAGGTACTGTACTGCCTTCATACCTATTGTATAATCCACACTTTCCACATGAGTCCCTGATAATAATGAAACCGTCCTTTCTAAGAAAATGACCTCCCTATTTCAGATCTTACCTGCTATCATTTGTTTGAGAGCTACTTGAAACCTATTTGTCCTCCTAGCACTACCTTCTTTCCTTGATGTGTTTTTCATCTTTTCAGGTAAACACTCCTTTTCCTAAAGAGCATTATCCTTATCTTAGGCATGATTTTTCATTCCATTTCTCATTTCTGTTCCTTAACTCTGTATTATGCATCTGGCTCTAACCATAGTTTTCACAAGTACATACCATACCCTTTAATCATATAGTCAAGTTATGAATTTCCCTCTATTCTTTACTTGCCTCCAATTGTGTATCCTTTCTTTCCCTAAAGAAATTGTATGCCAAGAGTCTATCTTTCCCTGCACTTTGAATATTCATTAGTTGTGCTTGCATCACCATTCTACCTGAAAACCCCATTGTTGCACCTTTGAGAATTGAGCCTTTTTTCTGTGTTATTGAAAGATGTGTACCACAATGTACAAATTGTTATTTACTTAATTAATATAGTCTAAAACAATATTTATTAAGTATATTAAAATAATTGTACTAGTATGATAGCCATTGTAATTAAACAAGTAAGTATTTTAATAAAATTTACAAAGTTATAAAAATAAAACCTTTAATATTTAAATAAAGTGTTTTTACTTTTTTGATTATCTTACTGACCCAATTTTGAGTAAAAGGTATTATACTAATCTTTGTATGTGATATATAATTTTTATTAATTAATATATTTTTAATTAATTAACTAATTATATTATAATGTAAATTTATAATATAATTTTATATTTAATTAATAATTAAACATTCAACTAATAAAAAAGGCAATAATTTTTATAGAATAAAATATTTTTGTTATGCTTATTTAAATGTATGTAAAAATAATAATAGAATTTCATATAACAATTATTTTAATTATCTTAAAAATATTATCATATAATTTTATTTAATATGATGTGTGATTTTGTTGTCATGAAAAATGATAATTTAAGCAGTTGCTTCATTGTGGGAAATGATATTTTAACCAAATTGGCATAAAATTGGATCCTTCAAACCAATGCCTCACAATAAGGATGAATGGAAAGAGAAAATTTAAGATTTCCTCATACAAAATATTATTGACACCAGGATTGAACACATGTCATTCTGTAGTTCAATATAAAAGAAGATCTACAAAAGAAATGCCTGCCATTCTGTATGAAATTTACACTGCTTTTTTTGGATAGCAACTTTCTGGTTACAAAAAAGATTCCACCATTAAATTGATAAAATCTTTTCCTATGGCCTTTGCTCATGGGTCACATGAAATAGGATTGTTAAAAGAAGAAATGAAGCTCTCATTGTCTTGCCCATTAGCTGAAATACAACCTAGTTTAAAGAAGAAGCCCTATCCTGCTTCTCCCACAAAGAGAAAAGATATTGAAGACAATATCTCTACCCTTTTAAAAATGAATATTATTGAAAAGGTAGTTGAAACACCTAAACATTGTGTTATCACACCTGTCCTTATTTCTTATGAGAAAGATAAATCCAGGCTATGTGGTGACTATAGAGAATTAAACATTTATACTGTAGAAGATATCTATCCTTTACCCAGAATTATCTCTATACATGCTACCTTACAAGGTGCTAAATATATCAGCTGTTTAGATGGTAATAAAGGATATCACCAGGTACCTGTTGAGAAGAATTCCCAGAATTTTCTGATGATTGCTACTCATATGGGTATTTATAAGTATGTTAGGATGCCAATTGGCCCCAAAACTTCCCCTTCTGTTTTTCAAAAGGTTATGGATAACACATTCCATCAGGAAATAATTGAAGGATGGCTGATGGTTTACATTGATGATATCATCATATTTTTGAAAAATTTGAGGACCATCTTAACCACCTGTGTAAAGTGTTCCATAAGATGGATGAGATAAATATGACACTTTCCTTGAAAAAAAGGAAAATTTGGTTTTCATTCCTTGAAAGTGCTTGGTCTTGTTGTCTCAGGTTTGCAGATATGTGTTGACCAGAAAAAAGTTGAAGCCATACAACAAATGAAATCTCCTACTACCGTTAGAGAGCTCCAGAGTTTTTTGGGAATTCGTGGATACTACAGACAGTATATTAAAAACTATCAGGTCATAGTACTATTCCTTATCCAATTAACTAGGAAAGATGTTGCTTTTGTCTGGAACAGTGAAAGACAAAGAGCTTTTGACACTATGAAAAATTGTTTGATGTCAGCACCAATTCTTGCTTTGCCTGACTTTAATCAACCATTTGCTTTATGAACTGATGCCAGTTTTATTGGTATTGGTGCTTCTCTCCGTCAAAAACAAGTTATGAATGATAAAGTATCAGAAGTAGTAATTTGTTATATTTCAAGAACCTTGAGAAATAGTTAATTGAAATATGGTTCCGCTCAAGTCAAGTGTTTAGCAGTAGTGTGGGCTCTAGAGAAGCTACATTATTATCTGGATGACCAAAAATTTGAACTTATGACTTACTGCAGTGCAGGTAAATCCCTCTTGAACTTGAAGACACCTAACATACATATGTTCAGATGGCAGCTAGCTGTACAAGAATACAGAGGGAGGATGACAATAATTCATAGGGCTGGTATGGTTCACTCAAATTTCGATATGTTATCAAGGTTAAATTTTCCAAATGATGACTCAAATCCTGCATTTAATCCTGAGGATGAAATTGTTCATATTCATGGGATATATGTGGTTGATATAGAGGAAGAGCTATTATAGCTTATTCTGGATTTATATGATAAAGATACTGAATTAAAGAAGTTATTTACTATATTAAATGATCAAAAGAGTGCTTCAATACATTCATTAATTAAAACAATCCCACCAAACTATCAGAAGGCTTTGGATAAATGTAAATTTTCAATTGATGAAGGCTACCTCTATTATGGAAGAAAGTTGAGTAATGTTATTGTTATTCCTCCTTCTATGAAAGAGATCATCTTGATAGTTTGTCATGATGACATATTTGCTAGACATTTTGATCTTGAGAAAACAATAATAAGAATTAAGAACACTGCTTGGTGGGTTAATATGTCGGAAGAAACAAAATTGTATGTTGAATCCAGTGATTCTTTCCAGAAATCAAAAAGATTAACTGGAAAAAGAGCTGGATTAATGCAAAATATTGAAGCTCCTGATGCACCATGGAAAATAATAAACATGGAATTTGTAACAGGATTTCCCATTTCTGGGAAAGACAGTTATAGCTCTTGTTGTGTTATTGTGGAAATATTCACAAAAATGTGTAAATTTATCCCTACTCACAAGGATGTTTCCACTAAATAATTAGCCTTCTTATGGTGATCTCATATGTTCAATACTTCTGGTTTTCCAAAGTCCATAATCTCTGATAGAGACCCTAAATTTACTTCTGAATTTTGGATGTCTCTGATGGATATTTGTGGTTGTGATCTAAAGCTTTCTTCTTCCCATCACCCCCAGACTGATGGATTAGCTGAGAGAATGATTCAGACTTTAGAAGACATGAGAAGAAGGTATTGTGCCTTTGGCCTTGAGTATAAAGATAATTACAGGTTCACTCATGATTGGGTTCCCTTATCTCCTGGGTTTGGATTTTCTCATAATAGCACTGTTCATTCTGTTACTTAAAGAAGGCCTTTTGAGCTCTGGCTTGGATATCTTCCACATACTCCCGCCCAAATTCTCAATAATATGATACCTAAATTGAATTTACATCCTGGTGTAAAATCTTTTGTTCAAATGCAACAACTTTGCAGAAGTCATGCTCAAAAATGTATTGAAAAATATTTTGAATATGAGAAGAAGAGATGTGAAAAATCCCATAAAGAATACACTTTTAAAAAAGGGTGATGAAGTACTGATTATACAGTCCACTTCATTTTACAGGGTAATAAAAAATTAAAAGACCCATTTGTAGGTCCATTTGTTTTCAGAAGAATAGTTGGTGATAATGCAGTTGATGTTATTTTGTACTCTACATATGACTGGAAACATCCTGTTTTTTCAATATCTCTTCTGAAACTTTACACATACAATAGTGATTCATAATCCAAAAGGAGGCAAAGACCAAAGAAGACCCCTAATGAAATCACTGAGACAGAAGAAATGTATAAGATTATAAATTAAAGAATAATCACTGCTGAAAAAGGAACTGAATACTTATTGAGATTCAAGAATAAATCTTCTGAATTCGATTCTTGGATACCTGGGAAAGAGATATCTAACCTTCCTGCTCTACTAAAGAAATATAAAAAGGAAAAATTATAGCATTTTTTTCATTGTTTTTTTTAGAGTGAGATAGTGTCAGCCAGGCTACTAGACTTACCCAGTAAAATAATTAATTATTTACTGGGATGAAGCCACGCCTTTGAATTCTTATTTTAATAATTATATTATATTTACTTAAATAATTTACTTGTAATAATTTAGCTAATTAAAATAAGTAAAATATTTAAATATTCAAAAAATTAATGTCCCCCATATTTTTATTCCCCATCACCATCCTCATGACAGGTCAGGAGTGAAATAAAGATATATTAATACAAAAATTTAAACTCAAATTGTATTATTTAAAAAAATGACATTTACAGAAAACTTTAAAACAAATCAAATAATTGGTATATACAGTAAATACATTTTATTGACACATTATTTATAGAACATTCTAAATATTTGCAATATCTAATTCTAAAATCTTCTGTCTCTCATACTTCTGTATATAGAATTTTAGCTCCATGGTTTCTCTCCATTTTGCCTATATAAGGCCTCCCATTTTGGTTGTTTTTGAGCATTCCTTTACTCACTTACAATTTATTACATATCAACAATATTTTCTATTACTACTATTACTACTTTAGTAATTACAACTACATAATTCTAGTCCTTACAATTAATAACAATAATTTATTCATAGCTTTAAACTTGTGAATAACTTATAAAGACAAAAAAACTACGTACCTCTTTAAAATTTTGAGCCCTTTCACTCTTCAGTGACATTGGACCTCCATTAAACTATTCTAGACCAGTTAAATCCATTGAAAAATTTATTATATCCAGCTCTACATCCAATACAAATCATAATACCTTTAAACTTTCTTTTATTTTTTAATTTTTGTCTAACAAAATCCATCAAATATACCAAAAAAATTTTAAATTAGTTTGAATTTAATCTTTGAGCATGGTCTGTTTAATGATTTTACTTTTTCATATTTTTTGTCAACAAAAATTTAATTAAGAACCATGAAATGTATTAAATTGTTGAATTCATGTTTTTAATCTGAAATTCGTGTATTTAAGTGCATAACTTTTTAACTCTTCAATGTAAAATTTTTATTCCTTTCAATTCTATAAGTGTAACATAACATAAATTAATTTTTGTAACCTTTTTTCTTAAATTAATGAGTTGAAAAAGTGGTAATTCCTACCCCTGAATTTTATACTATTAGGGGGTCCATATTGCAAAATCACAATTTCAATTGATATATTAACTATAAAAAAAGTTATTCAGAGCAAGAAAAATTTAAAGTGATTAGAATTCTGGAAAAAAAATGTGAATCATGCAAATAAATTCAAAAAACATGCAAAAAAATTAATGTAGATATGATACTGTAGCAGCAAAGCTCAACAGTCAAAATATTTAAGTAATTAAAGTGATCAAATAAATTCTATATGCCAAAATAAGAAATTGAAAAAGAAAAAAGGCAACCTCTCTAAAAGTCCATAATTTAAATTTCCACCTAAATATTTAGAAGTAATAGATCCTTCTTTTCTTACCTTACATACCTGACTTCATAATGGGTTATTGAAAGAATTGGTTAATCAGTAAAAGGGTTTATTTAAGAGAAAAGAACAAAATTAAGGGAATTTGAATTGTATGTATCTATTCTTGTTGATTTGGGTAAACATGATTCTATAATATACAGAAAAAAACCAAATTTATAACAATATAATACTTACTTACTTTAATATAATCAAAAAGTTATAAACATGATAATTTTAAAACCACCACAATAATCCATGCATAAAATTCCCAAAAATTGCTAATAAAAAATAAAGAAAAAATGTTGGCCAAAAAACTTTCAAAAGCCCATAAAAATGGGTGGAAATAAGTGCATAAATGAGCTCAAAAGTGTGTAATAAAATATAAAGAAACATAAATGAAAGAAAAATAAAGAAAAAAAGAAAAAAAAACATTGACTAAGACCCTAAAAAAGAGGTGTGAGAGTGATTTAAATGATGATTAATTGAGAGAGATGAAATAGGACCAGAAGAAGTAAATAAATTGAGTATTTAGGTATAGAGTAAAAATAAGAAAGAAGGGAATATGTATTTTTGGAGAGAGAATGAAACAGGGAAACTGTTGGCTTGTCATCTAGAAGAAGGAGAAGAAGAGAAGAAGAAGTAGAAGAAGAAGGAAAAGAGGAAAGGGAAAAAAACAGTAACAACAATGATTAGAAAAACCTTGGTCTGGGGAGTTAAGAAACTTATTATGTGATATTTAGGGGAGGATATATAATAAATCTTTTATTCTCTCTGCTTAAGTAACAAATACTAATATTAAATAATCTTAAATCAACCTCTGTATATATATATTTTACTAGATTTCAGAGGCAAAAAAGCAACATAAGTAAAACTAATTTAAATATAACATTTTATATTAATAATAATATTAATAATAAGAAAAAAAATAAGTAATAAGTGGTGAGGCTACAGGGGGTTACCCAAAGCCTTTTTATAGGTAAGGGGCCCTCTGAAGCTCCACAATAAAGTATATACAAAGTGTAGTGAAAGCATGAAGACAAATAACTAATGTTTGAGTAAATGTAAGGGGAAAATATGGCACAATTAACTAAGACACATGATTTAGAGCCCAAATATCCACCAATTTAAACCCAACCAGTTACCATAAAATTAGTGAGTAATTAAATAGGTTTGAGACACATAAAAACAACTAATTTAATTTAAATATGTCTTATAACCTTTTAAGTAATAACCAATTTAAGTGAAACATGAAAAATATACTTTTTTAACACCTACAAATAGTGAAATTAATTAATTTAGTATAAAACATGAGTAATTAATTATTTTAACTATTTTTATTACGGTAATAATTATTTTAAGTCAAAACAAGTATTTATTTTAATAAAATTACTAATTTTTAGAATAAAACATTAATAATTTATTTAATAAATTTTTTTAACTTTTTTAATACTTTGATGACACAATTATGAGTCAAAAAAGCGCCTAATATCTATTTTTAATGAGATGTTAAAGGTATTATTTAATATATAAATTAAATTACATTATAAGCCAATTTTATACTTATAACTATAATATATGTTTATAATTAATTAACTATTAATTTATAATTACTAAATACATCAAATTGCGCCATGATTTATAGAATATGAGATTTATTATGCTTAATTTATATGTATATAAACTTTATATAATAATAAAATTAATATAATACTTATTTTACTTATATTTAATAAGATACTTATATAATTTCATTATGGAATATAATATTAATTTATATACATAATATGGATATTTTTACGCCCTCTTTTGGTTCTAGTAAATTAAAATAACATTTACTGGGCTCCTGGTATAGCCTGGCTGACACTTCATCACTCTAAAAAACAATAAAAAATTACTATGATTTTTTCTTATATATTATAATTTTCATATTGTTTGAGAGTTAGAAATTTGTTCCCAGATATCCATGAATTATCCTCATGTGAGTAATTCTTATATCTCAATAAATACTCAATAACTTTTTTCAAAGATGACAATTCTATCATTTATAATTTTCAATATCTGATATTTATGTGATTTTTTAGGGACTCTCAGGTCTTTTATTTTGCTTGGAAAAATAAATCACTTTTGGAAGTATAAGGCTTAAGATTTAATTGTAAAGAACAGAATTTTTTACTTTTATATGGCAAATTTAATTGCATTAAAATAAATCAACATTTCAATAAAAAACAGTCCTATAAAAAGATCTTAACATTTATTTTATCCTTCCAATTTGAAGACAATTGTAGATAACAGTATTTAAACATACTATTAAAAGTATTATATATATGGCTTTATCCCATCTTTTCATGTTAAATGCATTTTAAAACTATATGGCATTTGAATGAAAAATTTAATACAAGGATGAAATTTTAACTTTTCAATTTGTTATTGAGAGCTTGAGCAGGATTTTCGGGGACATAACCTAGCCAGAGCTCAAAAGGCTTCATATAAGTGACAGAGTGGAAAGTGCTTTAATAAGAAAATTCAAGATTAGGATGTAAGGTTACCCAGTCATGTGTAAATATGTCCTTGTCTTTTTATTCTAAACCAAAGGCAAAATCCCTTTTAATCATATTTCACAGTTGAAAAAATCATATCAGCTAAACCACCAGTTTGAGGATGGTGAGAAGCATATAATTTCAAGTCACAGCCACATATATTCATTAAAGATATCATAATTTACATGTAAAACTTTTGGATCTTTTTCATATATGATGGTTTTGAAATCCAACAATATTGAACATATTTGACCACCATGAAAAAGAATTTTTTTTGGTGGAAACATTTTGATGTGTATGAATAATTTTACACATCACTGTGAATCTATCCAATATGACCCATAAATAATAAGAATTTCTTCCAGGCTGCTAGACTTAACCAGTGGAATAATTAATTATTTACTAGGATGAAGCCACACCTTTTTTATTTTGTATATTATTATTAATTATAATATATTTACTTTAAAATTACTTGTAATAAATTAACTAGTTACAAAAAGTAAATTTAGTAAATATTTTAAAATTAATATTAAAATTTCACTTATATTTTTTAATTCTTAACACTGTGCTCAATGAGTGTTTAAAGGAAATAAAATATTAAAACAAAGATAAATATATACAAAAAATTCAAATTACTTATTTAAATGTGACACTTACAGTAATTTTTAAATAAATCAATTTCTTTTGAAATATAAAGTAAAAACATATTTTAAATACATTATTTATAGAACAATCTTAATATTTGAAATATTTTTCTGGAATTTTCTTTTTCTTCTCTCATACTCCTGTATATAGGATTTTAACTCTGTGCTTTCTCTCACTTTTGCCTATATAAGGCCCCCCTTGTTGGTTGTTTTATACCCATCCTTTACTTACAAATTATTTTATTTTATTACAATCCAATAATATTTATTGCTACTATATATTGTTTTATTATCTAAACTACATATTTTCTAATTCATTAGTTATAATAATAATTATAATATTTTACCTTTTAAATTTATTAATTTAAACAAAAGATACTTCTCTACATACCTTGACTTTGAAATATTCAAAATTCACCAACTATTGCCGTTGAACCTCCATTAGAACCTTCTAGACCAAGAGACCATTCCAAAACTTGAGGCCCTTTCCGAATCATTGACGGCACATCAATAAATTGAAGCCAGAAACCATGGGACCATCTACTACAAGGAACAGTAAGGATGGGTGGAGAACAAAAATGACAAATGTCATCAGTCACATGACTTATTTTTTGCTGCAACTGGGAATCTAACCGCACTCAAAATTTTAGGTTTATATATTGGCAATAGTCATATATATTTGTGGTGACTATATTGGTTACTATCTGTGGGTCACTTTGCATATTTCATAGTTTACATATATCTTTTTTTTACTCGGCACTCTGTAGTGGAATTAATTTGCTCACATTACATGGGGAGGTTCCTGGTAAGCAAAAAAAATTTTCTTAGTTGGCCAAGATAGAAATATATTGTTCTAAGTCCTAGAAGTAGTATAAAATTAAATTAATTATATTATTTTTTTAATTATTTCAGTTGACCTCTTGTCCTGATAATTAAAATATTATATTATTGTTTCAGTTGAAAAATTTTCCTGGAAGTAAAACAATAAATATATAAAATTAATTGAATTAATTATATTAAGTTATTTCAGTTGAAATTAAGTCCTGGTAATTAAATTATTTCAGTTGAAATTAAGTCCTGGTAATTAAATTATTTCAGTTAACATTAAGTCCTGGTAATTAAATTTTTCAGTTGACTCTTAGTCCTGATAATTATCAACATATATATTAGTAATTAATAAATTATTTTATTGTTTCAGTTGATTTACTTTGAATCCTGGTAATACAATATAATTATCTTAATTTAATTAATAAAAGTTGTGATTATTATTTCAGTTGATTTTTTGTCCTGATAAACATTATATTTTCATTATTACAGTTGATTTAAAAAGCCTGATAATTGATTATATACTAGAAATATTTTTTTCTTTCTCTTCTTTTTCTTTAAACAAAGTAAAATAATAACTGATTATAATTTAAAAATTTCTGTCTCTCAGTTCAGGTTATTTACAACAACAACTGACCAAAGTGCTTCTGCTGGCCATGATGAGGAACTAGATATGATTTATTATGATGAAACTTCTCTAAGTTCTCCTTTGACTACAAAACTTGCTCAAATTAATCAATTACTGGACCAATCAGGATGTGGAAATGCAAGAAATAGAAATAAAAGTGGAGACAACTGCTCTGGATCAAAAGCCTTCAACCAACCCCCCAGAAGAGCTTCCAAAAGGATTAAAGATAAAAAAGATGCCCTTGAAACAGCAATTCAGAAACCTCTCCACTCACATCAAGGAGTTTAAATCAGAGAATCTCAAACTGAGGTCAAAAGTAGAGTTTCTAGAAGAAAAGGTAAGAAACATAGAATCCTTTCTTCAAGAGAAGAGGAAACCTCCTCCTGCTCCAAAAGCCCTTCCAGAATTGGCCTCTCAACAACAGGAAAAGGTGGAAGTTTCAAAATGGAAATGGGAATGTCTAAACACCTAGTGGGATTACCTACAGGCTCAACAACAACAACAACAGCAAGCACCTCAGGAAGGTCCTTCCAGAACCCATCAGTTCAACCAAACACCTCCTCACCTCTATTAAGGAGGAAGAAAGAGGAAGAAAAATCACATTCAATTTTTTCCAAAGCCATGGTAAGCCCCTCTATTGAATCTCAAGTACCGTTTCTTGTTACTGATTCAGTTCCTTCAGGTAATTCTGGAAGAGGAGATGAGACTTTGAGACCAGTAGAAGCTGATAGTAGTAGACATATTGCTCAATATTCTAATTTAACTAATCCTTTGGTATTGATTTCTACATCAATGATAAATCCTGATATGGATATTATTGATGAGACACTTGATCCTGAATTTTATAAGAATCTGGAAAATTATTCTGTTTCCCTATTAAGAAATACTCCAGATGTAACTAACATTAATGATGAATATTTGAGGGATATTATTGCAAAACAAAATCATATAATGAACAACATGCAATTGACTCAGAAATTTAATAGTTTGTTAACAGAACAGGGTTATCAATCATTGAGGAGTGAATTACAAAGAGTTTCTGATGATTTATTTAAGTACAAAGTAACTCATTACAAGAAAGTTGCTTTGTGGAAAAATATCAAGAATGATTTGTCTAAGTGACAAGAAACTGTGTCTATTTATTTCCAGGAGCTAGATAGACATAAGTTGAACTTAAAGAGATTAAGTGACCATTATTCATCTTTGCAAATTAAGAACCAGTTAACTTTCGCAACCATCAATGAGAGTTTATCTATTATTCCAAAAGTGAAGATTAGGTTAACAACCATTGATGAGAAATTTAATTCATTTTTACATGATCAAAAGTTTTCTGACATTTCTTTGAAAGAACCTGTTGCACAGGATACTCCAATTGTAACTGCCCTAATTCATCTAAAGTAAAATTAGTGCCAGAAATTCCTGTAGATATTACTGAGTTTCAATCAAAAATTGATGATGTACCTGTTTCATCTACAGAAGGATTAAACAATGAGATTACTACCCAATTGGAGAAGTTAAAGCTCTTTCTCAATCAGAAAAAAGCTTGTAACAAAGAGATTGCCTCAAATCAGAAGAATTGGCAAAAACTTGACCAATATCCAACACATGATGGTAATTCTTCCTCTGATTGGCAACAATTTATTTGCAGGATTGATAATCTGAAAAATTCTTAAAAACTCCCAGATGAGGAAATTGAGTCAAAACTAACTTCTTTATTTACCAATGTAGCCCTAATGTGGTACAAATCTGTCCTCTTAGATAAAAATGACTATATTTTAATTATATTAAAAATATTCTCATATAATTTTATTTAATATGATGTGTGATTTTGTTGTCATGAAAATGATAATTTAAGCAGTTGGTTCATTGTGGGAAATGATATTTTAACCAAATTGGCATAAAATTGGATCCTTAAAACCAATGCCTCAAAATGGGGATGAATGGAAAGAGAAAATTTAAGATTTCCTCATACAAAAAATTATTAACACCAGGATTGAACACATGTCAATCTGTAGCTCAATATAAATGAAGATCTACAAAAGAAATGCATGCCATTTTGTCTAAAATTTACAGTGCTTCTTTTGGAGAACAACTTTCTGGTGAGGAAAAAGATTCCATCATCCAATTGATAAAATCTTTTCCTATGTCCTTTTCTCATGGGTCACATGAATTAGGATTGGTAAAAGAAGAAATGAAACTTTCATTATCTTTCCCATTAACTTAAATACCACCTGGTTTAGAGAAGAGGCCTTATCCAGCTTCTCCCACAAAGAGAAAAGATATTGAAGACAATATCTCTACCCTTTTAAAAATGAATATTATTGAAAAGGTAGTTGAAAAACCTAAACATTGTGTTATCTCACCTGTCCTTATTTCTTATTAAAAAGATAAAACCAGTCTATGTTATGATTATAGAGCAGTAAACACTTATACTGTTTATGATATCTATCCTTTACCCAGAATTATCTCTATACATACTACCTTACAAGGTGCTAAATATATCAGCTGTTTAGATGGTAATAAAGGATATCACCAGGTACCTGTTGAGAAGAATTACCAGAATTTTCTGATGATTGCTACTCATATGGGTACTTATAAGTATGTTAGAATGTCATTTGGCCCCAAAAATTCCCCTTCAGTTTTTCAAAAGGTTATGGATAACACATTCCATCAGGAAATAATTGAAGGATGGCTGATGGTTTACATTGATGATATCATCATATTCTCTAAAACATTTGAGGACTATATTTACCACCTGTGTAAAGTGTTCCATAAAATGGATGAGATAAATATGACACTTGCCTTGAAAAAATGTAAATTTGGTTTTCATTCCTTAAAAGAGCTTTGTCATGTTGTCTCCGGTTTTCAGACATGTGTTGACCAAAACACAGTGGCAGCCATACAACAGGTGAAAGCTCCTACCACAGTTAAAGAGCTACAGAGTTTTATCAGAATGTGTGGAAAATATAGACAGTATATTAAAAATTATCATGTCATAGAATTACCCCTTACCCAATTAACTAGGAAAGATGTTGCTTTTATCTGGAACAGTGAAAAACAAAGAGCTTTTGACACTATGAAACATTGTTTGATTTCTGTCAGGCTGAGGTCAAGTACAAAGACATGAACTAGCTTTAATTGTCAGTTGTCTAGAAGATTTTAATTTTCCTATATGAATACTGTAGTACAAATCCAATAAGTATTAAAATAACTCAAAATAAGGGTCTTAGTAATTCTAACCTCACTAATTATATATGGCTTACAATCTTTATAGTTGGTAGAAAAATAGATTTAATAATTCAGATACTATTCAAAGACTATTTAAGCGCTATTGATATGTATTGTAAATTGATTTGGTTATATGATTGAATTGTAATGATAAAGAATGCAGAAAACAAGACCCCAAACCTCCTCCTTTTATACACATTGAGCTCCCCAATGAATCCCTTGATTTACCAGTCCAATACACAGTTAATGACGCCTCCATCCAACAAATAGACATGTTCATCAACATCCCTAGTGACCCATAACATAATTAGAAAAGTAACTACCGCCAAAATCCTGGAACAATAGGGAAAATCCATCAAACTTAAAGAATAAGTAAAAAAGAGAGTATATGTGTATTATACATCAATATAAAAGACTAAAGAGGGAAAATTAAGGTTAATAAGAGCTTAGCAATAATGGGGATTCACTGTAGAAATGATGGGGCTAATCCTGACATTATACTACGTGAAATTCCCATTCAAAAATGACCAAAATTGACTGAGAAACCACCTAGAAACCCAAAAAAGGGCATGAGATGTGGGGTAACTACATGCAGTCCTTGGTAGGTGCTAGCACGGGTAAGTCCTTGAATAATTTTAGGAAAATTTAAGCATGGTAGTGAAATAAGGCGCCAAGAGTGAGGTTATTAATGAAATTAGTGCATATAAAGAGGGTCAATGCATTATTTATTAAGCTAGGACACTAAATAAGTGCCTGTTGCCTATTTTAGTGTGTTTCCCCACAGTGGGCATAGAATGTGGGGTAATTATAGTGTGAAAAAGCTAACTTTGCTAAAAATGAAGCTATTCACATGGGAAAAATGCACACAGTATGTGGCAAGTACACAGAAGCCATTTCTGGCATAAAAAACACCAAATTTGAAAAGTGTTATTTTTATGCATTTAAGTAGCCAAATCAATAGTCCTAAATGAGAAAAATTGAACTGTCAAAGCGCATTTTTAATATTCTTAAATTTATAGCGCATATAATCAACTTTTAAGTGAAATAAAGTGCATTTCTTGTTTTTTGCATAAAACAATGAAAATAACAGCTTTAAGTATACTTAAAAATTATGTAGCCTTATAATTAAGGTTCTTAAGGTTATCCTAACATATTTCAACTTAATATTAAGTACATAAGACTTATAAAAGGTGGATATATGCATGTATATAAGGTGTTATAATGGCATTTTTTGTGTATTATCATAATTTTACTTATGTATACTGTTTGTGTACTCTCATTTATTGTTCCCATGTATAGTTCATGTGTCTAACATAACTTATAAGTAATTTTTACTCAGTCCTGGTGATATACAGTCTGACACTCACCCACCCAAAAAAACAATAAAAAAATGATAAGTTATACATTTTCTTTATTTATTTGTAATTTTTCAGGTATTCAGATTAATTCTGTAGAATTAAAGATTATTCTTTAAAGAAATAAAACATAATAAAATATTATGAGTACTGGTTTTTTAACCCCTCAGCTGGTTGAACAGAAATTTATTTCTGTTTAAATTTTTTAAGAAGGTAGGATAAATTTGAAATTTCTTTTTCAGGTTTCCATTTATCAAAAGTATTTGATTTTCCCTTAAATCTTAATAAATACTTAGTTCCTTTTTCCTTAGTAAGGATTCTTTTCTTGAGTATTTTTTCAATATCTGCTTTTTCCACAATTTCTTCAGGTTTCTTTTTAGGCCTTCCCCTTCTTTTTGGAAATAAGTCAGGATCATTTTCATGGTAAGGTTTCAATAATGAGATAGGGAAAACTAGATGTTTCCTATCATATGGGGCATATAATATGACTTCCACTGCAGTATTACCAACCATTTTTTTTACTACAAAAGGTCCTACAAAGGGATCCTTCAATTTAACATTACCTTGTAAGTTAAAATATAGTGTTGAAATTCGGACTTCATCTCCTTTTTTGAATTCAAATTCTTTATGCAATTTATCCCACCTTTTCTTTTCATATTCAAATGCTTTTTGATTGCATTCTTCTGCATGTTTTCTACACATTTGTTGCATATGAATAAAGAATTTAGTACCAGGGTGTATATCCAACCTTGGTAATTTATTTAAATGATTTACTGGGGTATTTGGTACGTATCCCAGCCAGAGTTCAAATGGTTTCTCCTATGTTACAGAATGAGTTTTGCTGTTATAAGCAAATTCAAGGCCAGGAATCAATGTTACCCAGTCATGTGTGAATTTCTCATTGTCTTTGTATTCTAATCCAAAGACACAATATCTTCTGATCATGTCTTCAAGAGTTTGTATCATTCTTTCAGCTAAGCCATCAGTTTGTGGATGGTGTGCTGTAGACAATTTCAATTGACAACCTGATACTTCCATCAAAGATCTCCAGAACCCTGAAGTAAATTTAGGGTCTCTGTCAGAGATTATGGCTTTGGGGAACCCAGAAGTATTCATCATTTGAGTCCACCATAGTAATGCCAAGTCTTTTGCAGATACCTCTTTATGGGTAGGAATAAATTTACACATTTTGGTTAATCTATCCACAATTACCCAGAAAGAATTGAAACTTTCTTTTCCTGCTATTGGCAAGCCAGTGACAAAATCCATGTTTTTAATTTCCCATGGAGCTTTTGGCTGCTCTATTTGTTGTAACAACCCAGCTCTCTTCCCAGTTAATCTTTTAGATTTCTGACAAGAATCACATGTTTCAATGTATTTTTGTACAGGTGGATATATGCATGTATATAAGGTGTTATAATGGCATTTTTTGTGTATTATCATAATTTTACTTATGTATACTGTTTGTGTACTCTCATTTATTGTTCCCATGTATAGTTCATGTGTTTAACATAAATTATAAGTAATTCTTACTCAGTCCTGGGGATATAAAGTCTGAAAATTTCAGTACCAATTCTTTCTTTTCCTGACTTTAATTAATCATTTGTTTTATACACTGATGCCCATTTTATTGGTCTTGGTGCTGCTCTCCATCAAAAACAAGTGATGAATGATAAAGTATAAGAAGTATTAATTTGTTATACTTCAAGAACCTTGAGAAATAGTTAATTGAAATATGGTGCCACTCAACTGGAGTGTTTAGCAGTAGTGTTGGCTCTAGAAAACTTACATTATTATCTGGATGACCAGAAATTTGAACTTGTCACTGACTGCAGTGCAGATAAATCCCTTTTAAACTTGAAAACACCTAAAAGACATATGTTCAGATGGAAGCTAGCTGTTCAAGAATGCAGAGGGAGGATGACAAAAATTCATAGGTCTGGTATTGTTCACTCAAATGTGGATATGGTATCAAGGTTACCTTTTCCAAATGATGACTCGAATCCTGCATATGTTCCTGAAGATGAGATAGTTCACATTCATGGAATATATGTGGATGATATGGAGGAAGAGCTATTACAGCTTACTCTGGATTCATATGATAAGGACACTGACTTAAAAAAGTTATGTACTATATTAAATGATCCATAAAATGCTTCAATACAAGCAGTAATTAAAACCTTCCCAACAAAGTAACAGAAGGCTTTGGAAAAATGTCAATTTTTAATTGATGAAGGCTACCTATATTATAGACAAAAGTTGAGTAATGCTATTGTTATTCATCCTTCTATGAAAGTGATCATCTTGAAAATTTGTCATGATGACATATTGGCTGGACATTTCAATCTTGAGAAAACAATTATCAGAATTAAGAACACTGCTCTGTGGGTTAATATTTCTGAAGACACCAAACTATATTTTGAATCCTGTGATTCTTGCCAAAAATCAAAATAATTGACTGGTAAAAGAGCTGGATTAATGCAACATATTGAAGCTCCTGATGCACCATGGCAGATAATAAACATTGACTTAGTAACAGGATTACCCATTTCTGGGAAAGACAGTTATAACTCTTGTTTGGTTATTGTGGACAGATTCACAAAAATGTGTAAATTTATCCCTACCCACAAGGATGTTTCCACTAATGAATTAGATTTCTTGTGGTGGTCTCATATGTTTAATACTGCTGGCTTTCCTAAGGCCATAATCTCTTACAGAGATCCTAAATTTACTTCTGAATTTTGGATGTCTGTGATGGATGTTTGTGGTTGTGATCTGAAACTTTCTACTGCCCATCACCTCCAAACTGATGGATTAGCTGAAAGAATGATACAGACCTAAGAGGATATGATAAGAAGGTATTTTTCCTTTGGTCTTGAGTACAAAGACAATGTCAGATTCACTCATTATTGGGTTACCTTACTTCCTGGCTTGTAATTTGCTTATAATAACACTGTTCATTATGCTACTTAGAAAAAAACTTTTAAGCTCTGGCTTAGATATGTTCCAAATACTCCTGCCCAAATTGTAAAGAATAAAATACCTAAATTAGATCTACATCCTAGTGTTAAATCTTTTCTTCAAATGCAACAACTTTGCAGAAGTAATGCTCAAAAATGTATTGAAAAATCTTTTGAATATGAGAATAAGAGGTGGGACAAATACCATAAAGAATACACTTTTAAAAAGGGTGATGAAGTACTGATTTCTACATTCCACTTCAATTTACAAGGTAATGACAAATTGAAAGACCATTGGTAGGTCCATTTGTAGTCAGAAGAATGGTTGGTGATAATGCAGTTGAAGCTATCTTTTATTCTCCATATGAAAGAAAACATCCTGTTTTTCCAATATCTCTTTTGAAACCTTACACATCCAATAGTGATTTATTTCCAAAAAGGATGGGAAGACCAAAGAAGACCCCTAATGAAATCACTGAGACAGCAGAAATTGATAAGATTATAAATGACAGAATAGTTACTGCTGAAAAAGGTACTGAATACTTATTGAGATTCAAGAATAAATCTTCTGAATATGATTCTTGGATACCTTGGAAAGAGATTTCTAATCTTCCTACTCTGCTAAAGAAATAAAAAAGAAAAAATCATTGCATTTTTTATTGCTTTTTTAGAGTGAGGGAGTGTCAGCCAGGCTGCTAGACTTACCCAGTGAAATAATTATTTATATACTGATATGAAGCCTAACCTTTTTTATTTCTTATATAATTATTAATTATAATATTTTTACTTTAAAATTACTTTTAATAAATTAACTAGTTACAAAAATTAAATTTAGTAAATATTTAAATATAAATATTAAAATGTCCCTTATATTTTTTATTTCTTAACACCATGCTCAATGACAATTTAAAGGAAATATAATATTAAAACAAAAATAAATATATACAAAAAATTCAAATTACTTATTAAAAATTGACACTTACAGTAATTTTTAAATAAATCAATTTCTATTGACATATACATTAAAACATATTTTAAATACACTCTTTATAGAACAATCTTAATATTTGAAATATTTTTCTGGAATTTTCTTTTTCTTCTCTCATACTCCTGTATATAGGATTTTAACTCCATGCTTTCTCTCTCTTTTGCCTATATAAGGTGTTCCTTTTTGGTTTTTTTAGACTCATTCTTTACTTACAAATTCTTTTATTTTATTACAATCTAATAATATTTATTACTACTATCTATTGTTTTAGTATCTACACTATGTATTTTCTAATTCATTGGTTATAATAATAATTATAATATTTTGCATTTTAAATTGAGTAATTTAAACAAAAGATACATCTCTACATACCTTGACTTTGAAATCTTCAAAATCCACCTAATATCACTGTTGAACATCCATTAGAACCTTCTAGACCAAGAGACCATCCTGACAAAAAATGTCTTACCTGCTATGGAAGACCAGTGACTAAAACCATATTAATGATTTGTCAAGGGGAATCAGGTGCCTTAATATGTTTCAGTAATCCTTCTCTTTCCAGTAAATATTTAAGATTATTGGTAAGAATAAAAGATTCAACATATAATATTTTGTCCTCAGATATATTAATCTACCATGCAGTATCTCTGATCATGGTTTTTCTAGATCAAAATGACCTACCAATATAAGATGATTTTTTCAATGAAGGAGGAATAATAATGATAATATTATGTTTTTCTCCTGTAATAAATGTAACCATCATTGAAAATTTTCCTTCATTCAAAGCATTTTTGTACCTTGCAGGAAAAATTTGTATCAATGCTTGAATAGAAGTCTTTTTTGGATAAATTAAGATTGTAACCTAATTTATTTATGTTAGAATCTTTCATAATTATTCCATAATCACCTTTAACATCTCTTCCTCCAGATTTACAATATATATGCCATGTATATGAATTGTATTATCTTCAGGCGCATATGCTGGGTTGGAAGCATCATTTGATAGAGATAGTTTAGATAGCATATTTACATATAAGTGAACATTTCTAGAATTGTGAATAATTTTTATTCAACCTTTGTATTCTTGAGCTGCTAATTTGGCTTAAACAAATGTCATTTTTGTGTTTTTAAGTTCTAGAGGGATTTTTACTGTATCATAGTCAGTAACCAATTAAATTTATGGTCATCTAAATAATAATGAAGTTTTCCAAAGTCCAGAAAACTGCTTAACACTATAATTGAGTTTCACCATATCTTAACTCACTATATCTAAAGGTTTTTAAAATATAACAAATGAATATCAGACATTATGTTATACTGGTGAAAGGCCATTAACTCACTAAAAACTGTGATCATTTTAGAATAATTAATTAATTAATTAAAGTCTGGAAAATTATATTTATTTCAGACATTCAAATTATTTATCTTCTCAGTAGGAAAAATTTTTATATATGGTAAGAATAAAATTTGATTTCATTTATAACCACTCCTAATATATGTTTTGTATAGAATATAAATAATTGGAATATATATCATTAAATTAATTATTGACTCTTTCTAAAATTAAGAAAGTCTTAAAAAATCAAACATAAATCATTACATTAATCAATGAATAATTTTACTTTGTGGCTACCATGATATTGAACCAGTTAGTAAATAGGTATCAATAAAGGTGCAACAAGGTTTTCTGAGGAAATTTAATTTAATTTAATTTTTTCTGTATAAACCTTGGTTAAAGAATTGGTTATAAGGGTCTATTTTATACTGAAAATGATTAAAATATAAATTCCCATTATGTAACAATAAACTAATTTATAATTCTTAATGATAGAAAAAATATCATACAGCATAAACAAATGCACCATTATGGGGGAGATGGTCTATGTGGTTAGATCATTGCCTGGATGGTGGCTTGTTACATTGACTTGTTTGTTGCAGGTTCAAATCCCTGCCACCTCCCCCCCTTTTTAGCCACACCCCTTAGTCCATGGTTGGCATGCTTGTTTTCATGCTGGTGTCAATGTCTCATTATCCTCACAATGTCTCTATTCTCCCTCAGCAACCTAAAGTGGATGGACATGTGCGTGAAGGCTGGAGAACCCCCCCACTTTGTCAAACACCCACTTAGTCAACCACCTCACTTTGCCATCCCCCATTATCTGGAAGATTGTGCTTGGTCATTCACTTGGGTCAGCTGCGGAATTCCACTCCCCTTACATTCTTGAAAACCCTGCCCATCAAACCTCAACCCCAAGAGGATTACCCTCCCCCCCCCTTGGCATCCCCATCTGTGTTCTCAAGCCACCTGGCTGCCCCCCATGTCATCCTTTCAATCGCCCTGTTTTTACCTAACTCATTACATTCATTACTCCCCACTTGTACCTAGCCAATTAGTTAACCATGCCTTCATGCCCTTAGCTGGATGAGATTGTAAGAAATAAAAAAAAATGCACCATTATAAAAATGTAGTGGATTTTCTATTTCCAAGAAGGTAAAAGACAGATCAATAACTCTATGGATTTATAGAGGCTATTGGTGTCAGTTTCACATGGTAATTATTGCATACCAATCAATTTTTTGATAGATACAAAACAACTTTTCATACAAGAGTCAGAAAACAAATTTTTTGATTTTGACTGGTGGTTTCAAGGAAGAAATCATCATTGAAGTAAATTAAAAATTCATGAACATAGAAATATCTACTGAAGATGAGTCATTTTTTATGAAAATCATAAGTTTTATTCATATTTTGAACATTATGTTTTAACATGAAGATTTCACTTGTAGATTTATTTTCATAATAAATATATTTTGACAGTAACTTAAAGTAAAGTTAAGTTGAGCTGGATCAAGGTAAGGCTCATTTAGTTGTTCAAGAAGATATACTCTTTCATCATAAATTGATATTTTTGCCAATGCTTATTATATTTGTAACAAGTAATTGCTGCATAAATTTTTATGCAACAGTGGCAAAGTGTTTCATGTTTTCAGGAATTTCTACATGAGAAATAGTTATCTCATATAAGGTCCTGGAGATAAAATGCCTTATTTCATAATATTTTAAGAAAATATCTTGAAAAAATAACTTATAAAGGTATGAAGCTACTCCAAAAGGTCTTTTATGGTTAAAATTAAATCTGTTACAAATTTTGTTTTTTGTAAAATTTAATATTTAATAATTTAAATCACTTTTTTGGAATCATTTCTCTAAGAATTTTAAAAAATCTTTATTGTAAACTTCATGGGTGTTCCAGATGAATGAGAGGCATATTATGCTTATTCATATAATCATAACTGATATAACCATGTGAGATGTTTTTTGGTAAATAAATAGATTAGTCTCAAAATTCTCTCTTCATCAGGCCATTTGATAAGATTAATTTATATGATCAATATTCTAAATAAAATGTTTCCAATCTAATGAAGAAATACTCTCAAAATTAGGGTAATTGTCAAAATTTTTACTAATATTTTTTGAAGTATTTTGAGCAAAACTATTCTTTGTAAATTGAATCATAAAAATGATCAAAATTTGAGAAAACTTTATATTAGGGGGTGTCAGTTCTGGCAAATCCGCACTTACAAATCCGCACTTAAATTTGACCAAATCCGCACTTAAATAAGTGCGGATTTCCAAAACACACTAACCCCAATACTGGTGGATTTCAAAATGAAATAAGTCACTTATTTCACTCAAATCCGCACTTTCTAAACCAAAAGTGCTGATTTCACCATCAAGTCCCATTTCACTGATTTGTCAGCATCATCCCATTCATACGCAGCACTCCGCAGCATAACACTTCATAACTCAAAACATCATACATCACTTACATCTTCATATCATATCATATAAGAGTTATGCCTTCCTCACTTTCAAATCGTGATAAATTACATAAAGCAATGACTTTCATGGCTCTTGAACTGCTCTTGGACTCTGATTGTGATTCTGATTCTGATTTAGAAGAAGATTTTGTCTTTTTATCAAAAATGGCCACGAAACATTACCTTCTTCCCAGAAAGCCTCAAGTACTTCATACCCCCAAGTACACCATCCAAACACTTCTTAAACTATCTACACCCAGTTTTAGACAGCTGTTCAGGACTTCTAAAGAATGTTTCTTTAAATTGATTGAGCTTATTCAGGATCATCCCATATTTCACAACAATTCTCAAAAAGAAAAACAACATCCTTCAATTCAATTGGCCATCACACTATGTCATTTGGGTTCAAATGGTAATGGAGCCGCTTTAAAATGTTTAGAAAATGTTTTTGATTTAGGGTATGGTTCAGTTAACACTTATACCAAACAATGTATCACTGCCATCAACTCCTTGTAATCTCAACTTCTCACCTGGCCAACAAAAGAAGAGCGACTTGAATCATCTCAGGTTATGCAAGCAGAGGGCTTCCCAGGATGTATTGGTTTTGTTGATGGTACTGCTATTCCTTTGAGCCAGAAACCTGCTCAAGGTGGAAACAATTACTTTCACATTCTCGTCAAAAATTTTCACCAAAATATTTACAAGTCAAAAAAATTCTATATCTGTTTTAAAAAATTGGCAATACTCTCCCCTGCATTTTATTGAAGCAAGGGGTGGATATCACCAAAATTTTTCTAAGTCATCAATTTCACATGTCAGATTTGAAAATTTGGCAATACCCCCCCCCTGCATTTTATTGAAGTAAGTGTTGGAAGTCATCTAAATTTAATATAATTATGTAAATTATTAAATAAATATCTAATATATATCACTTTCCCTAGTTTAAAGTAATGACAATCCCTCAAGCCAAAATGCAGACCAAGTCTAGAAACAAAAGTTTGGGACTTTCCACAGGTATAAGCTAGAGGAACCCCATAAAACAAATAAATGTTATCATGATTGCCTTTTATACAACACAAGGTCGTTGGCCCATTACTTTAGTCGAGGAAATTGATACATAAAAAATATTTATTAAAAATTTACGAAAAAATATAAAATTTTCGATGACAACTCTAATCCCCATACTTTTTGGATCTAAATAAAGTTTTTTTAAATCGATTAACTTTACCTTCTTTCATTACCTTATTGATTCTTTGAATCAACTAATGACTGATTTGAAATGAGCAACCAAAATGTGTTAAATCTTGACAGGATTCCAAACCAGGAGGAGCTTTGGTTGTTTGATGATTATCCTTAGAAGAATTCCAAATAGTTTCAATGATACCATTTCCCAAACCAAAATCAATGATGCACCGGTGGTCTGAAAAATATAAACCATGTCATTTGATTTTAGCTGGAGATGGTATTGGTTGGCCAGTAATCTGTTTGATATATGAGAATATACCAAAAGTAAGAAAATTGGTGTCCTTGGTATCGGTGGAAATTTTATTATGAAATCCAGAATGAGTGATAATAACATTAGAAAATAAAAGATATTCATGGCTGATATCTTCCCATTCGGAGTCACACCAATTCAGTATTCCAACTTTGGTTGCAAGTTCATGATTTTTTTCAAATGCTTTATTACAGTGCTTTTTGAGTCGAAGAGCAAGAAAAGAGTTAAAGGAAGGTAGAGTGTCCCATAGGCAAAAATCTTCATCTTTTTGAGCTTTAGTGATATTCTTGAGCAACGAATATATGCCTATATAATTGAAATGACTAGATAATAATCATATAAGAGTTTCAGAATCCTTATCCTCTAAATATGCAATATAAAAATGTGAAGTAAGACAAGTGAAATTTGGAAAAAAGGCTCAACTTCAAAGGTCAAAATCTCAGCAACCACTGAACCTAATTCAAACCTGTTTGAGGGAAATGAAAGATATGCTTTAGTAGAATATTCAGTTAAAGGACATGTGATTTAAATAAACCTAACCCTAATTTGTTACGTAAAAAAGTGAAATAAAAATTTAAATTGGGAAAAAAAAGGCTCAACTTTAACGGTCAATATCTCAGCAACCACTGAATCAAATTCAAATCTGTTTGTGGGAAATGAAAGGTAGCCTTCAGGAGAATATTCAGTAAAAAGAACATTAGATTTGAATAAACCTAACCCTAATTCCGAGTCTGATTTTCAAAATTTTACAAAAACTTGAAAAGTGGTAATGAAGATGAGATCAAAAGGAGTTTTATAAGTTGACTGTTATCCAGATAAGAGTCATACATATATTTAAGTATGAACTTTTCATAAAAGGAATTAGATATCATATAGGCATGAAAAAAAGGAGATGAAACTTACCTTGATTGAAAAGTAGGAAAAATAGAATGAGAAAGATTGATGTTGGAATTGTGGGGAAATTGAATATGGAGTAAGTGAAATGCATAAAGAATGTGCAATGTATGTGTTTCAATGAAATGGAGCCAAAAAAAAGTGAAATAAGGGAAAGGGGGGATAATGACCATGCCAAGGAGGGATGAAGAGTAGGGTGATGGAGCTAAAAAAGAAAGTAAAGAGGGAGAGAAAAAAAGTTTAATTATACCATTGAAATCCAAAATAACCACTTACAAAAAAAATTTAGATAAAAAAAATAAAATAAACAGAAAAAAACAAAAAAAATTATAATTAGTAATCAAAAAATCAAAAAAAAGAATAAAGTGACTTACCTTGAGAGATGAGATGACAAAATGAATGAAACCAAATTGTTTGAGGGATGTTGGAGGAGAATAGGAAAAGGATATGAGGGATGAATGAAAAAAAAAATCACTGACAAAATATGCGATTTCATGTTGAGCTGGTGAAAGAAAACCAATGAGCCATCCAAAAAAAAAAATTCACCGTAAATTCCAAAAAAAATGAATATGCAACAAACCAAAATACCAACCCAAGTGAATGAAGTACACAAAGAGGACATTTGGAGAGTACAAAATGGTGTGTGAAAGAAAGGGATGATGTGGCCAACATGTGGTTTTGAAAAAAAAATCACGAAAAAAGTGCTTATTTGAGGTCAGAACTGACACCCATAGAAAAAAGATTATGAAGTAAAAGAAATAAGTAAAAAAGAATGTAAACATGCCTGGTCAAAATATTGAAAATGTCAGGAAGGGGTGTGTGCCGAGGATTGATGGGTAGGTAGCGAGGAAGGTCAGTGTGTCACATGTGACAGGGATGGGGTAAGAAAGGAAGGGATGTTTTGTGGCCATAATGTGGTTGTGAAAAAAAACGGGAAAAAAGTGCTGATTTGAGGTCATAACTGACACCCTTTTTTGAAATAAGTGACTTTTTTGCAAAATTTAAGTGCTGATTTGTAAGTGCTGATTTGGTTTGAAATCCGCACTTAAGTTAAGTGCTGATTTGCCAGAACTGACACCCCCTATTATGAAATGAATATCTCAATTTTTGCAATTCTAATTCCTGTGAAATGGTCTCAATAAAATATCCAAAGAAACATTTTCATTCACAAGTGGGAATAAAGAATTAAATGAATGAGCGTCTGATATTTCAAATCAAAGAGATTGATTAAAATATTCATATCACTTATCTTAAAATATGCAGAAATTATATTCAAAAACATAATAAATTTCAGGATTTATAACTCATTCATTGCTTTAAAAGCAAGATTAAATAAAAGAAGTTGAAGTATAATTCAGAAAATCATCTAAAAAATTATAATATTCAATTGAATCAACTATTTAATTTGGCTTTATTTACATTGAAGTTTTATTTTCAGCCACCAATGGTAATTACAATACTTGTAGAGTCAGAGACAAGTATATACATAAAAAAATCTTATCAAATAATTCAAGTACCATGGCTTTAAGGAACATGAAATTTACTTGTTCTTTCTCTTGCCTCCTTTTTCAGGACTTTCAGGTTGATTTTCAACTTGAGGAAAATTTGAATTTCAAAAATGATATAAGTTAGTAATCAGACACTCACACCTCCATATGCAACCTTCAATATCTTCTTGAGGTTTGAAAAGGCTGTGAGCATGTCTACATTGATGGAGCTGATTATGAGGTATGAAAATGTTCTGATTTAGAACCTGAAAATTGAATAAGATTTCTTGAATCTTGTCTTCCAGAAGCTCTACTTTAGCATTATATCTTAATTTTTCTTCATTCAATGCCAGTAATTGAGCTGATAGATCTGTGATTTGTTGACTTAAATGAGTATTTTCCATTATCAAGTCAGCTGAAAGTTTATCATGACTGTTGTTGGGATCCACTTTAATTTCTGTATCCATATTTATTTCCTGCAGGTGAACTATATTAAGAAGCAGAATAAAATATTGAATCCTGAGAGGAACTTACTGATTTTTCATTACAATCATTAATACTTAGTTGATCAGTGGTAGTCATGTTACCAATTTTTGCAGACCTTATGCTTGAAAATTTTAAATCAGTTTATTTCAAAAAAATTATTATTAATAAAAGCAAAAAACTTTTAATTTCCATATGCCAGTTAATCTTAAAAAGAATAAACAACAAGATAGGAAATTATATATTTATTATGGTTATTATTTTATATTTTACCAAAATTAAAAATTCATTATTATATAATTATTATTTATTTTTAAACAATAATTAATACAATAGTTCATCATTATCAGTAATATGTATAAAATAACAATGAAATATAATTGAGTTATTGATTATTCATATTATATAAATAATAAAAATTCATTTATTCATTTCATAATCATCATTTATTCCTCAAACAATAATTAATAAAATAAAAAATTATTGGGAATTATTATTTATATTTTATAAAATAATAATCAAATAAAATTTATTAAGGTGACTAAATACAAAAAGTATTATTATGGTCTACCAAAATAAATAACACTAAATTAATGGCAAAAATTTGGACTAAGCAGAAAATGCTATAATTGTCAACCAGTAATATCAAATATAAATGACAAAATTAAATTAATCATTCATCAAAAATAAATAATATTTTAAGGTAATTAATCAATATACACACAACATCTTTATATTTCAAAATAGTTGTGTGATTAATTCTAATATTGGACAAAAATTGTCAACAATATTCATATTGAAAAATTTAATTATTTTATTATTGCCATAAATTAATATGTCAAAAATAAAATTCATCTAGGTCTAAGAGGGTTTCTCTATCATGGTCAACTAGGAAAAAAAATGATTTATTAAGACCAAATTACACTCAGTGATTCAGCAATTAAGCCAAAAACACTGTTATTGCAATAAAAAATTTAATATAGATTTGTTAAGTGCAAAGGCAAACTTACTATAGTGATCAAAATATTACTTTAAAATATATATAAATTAAAAATATATAAGTCATTATGTAAGAACCCCAGTTCAATTCACAGTTGTGGCAAAAGTTAAACTTGCGCGCGAGGGTGGTCCATGTGTTAATTGTTTGTCCAATCACCACACAATATGGGGAGCGGACTTTCTAGAAAGTCCGCAACCTTGGACCCAAACTTACTACACATTGAACACACATTGAGCTATTGATAAAGGAACCATACAATCAGGGATGAACACCACTCAGCAGAACAGTTTTAGGTGGGTGTTCAAGTAGAGTTCAGTATGGGTTCAGTATGAGCTCAGTCTGAGTTCCATCTGAGTTTAGGTTGAGGACTTTCTAGCAAGTCCACCCCCTATATTGCGTAGTAAATTGTCAAGAAATCATTGCCGTTGTTTGGAAAAGCCCTCAATTTTTGTCCAGTTGTCAAGAAGAAGGAGAAAAAGAGAAGAAGAAGGAAAAGAGGAAAGGGAAAAAAACAGTAACGATTTTCAGCCTAGGTATCTCCAGGACTGAGTAATTCTTATTTTTAATATAAGATAACCTTAATTAAATTAAGCTTATTACTTAAAAATAAGGTTAAAATACTTATATATATGGTTATAATACATATATATATGATTATTACACTATTATATGACTTATAGTAGTTTAAATAGCTTATCCATAACCTAATAATACTTATTAAGGCTTTATGGAGTCATAATACTCTTATCTTAAGTGATATTAAGTAATTATAGACATACATAAGCTTATATGTATACATAAACCTCATATTCAGTGAAATATGTAGTTATATTATGTATATTTAGGTCTATAAGGGGGTTTTAACCTCTTAATAGCCTATTACCTTTATTTTTCTGCTTATTTTAGGTCATATGGACGTATTCAGTGGACTCACAATGCCTACACAAGCATATACACCTTTTTCAGGTGCATATATCCAGTTTGGACAACTTAATCTGCTTCCTGGGATGGATTTTCACTTATTTATGAGTTGGGATATGATTACTGGGTTAATATGGATGCTTGGGGATTTTATTGGGGGCTTGTACAGTTAATTTGGTTCCTTTATATGCTTTTGGTTTCATTATATACTCTTTGGATGAGTTATTTTACCTGTTCCTTTATGATATCCGCTTTTATCTTTTTATTCTATTTATGGTATGGGTCTGTGGTATCATTAATTGTGATGGAGGGTCCTTACTGGAGGTCTGTGTATTGAAACTTCTTGAATTGGACGCCATGGGGAGTTGAAGGGCCCTCACAGTGCTTTAATTGCCGGGGATAGCAGTGACATCATCTGGATTGAAGGTCTTTGCACTCCAGTGGATTTTGGTATAAGTAAGGGAGGATTTGACGGGTTATTAGACATCACTTACTTACTACACATTAAAAAAGCACTACAACAAAATTATTATAATATATAAATATATAATAAAGCATTTATGAATTGATTTTATCTTTATATAAGCTATAACTATATTTTATTGATCTATTTTCCACCACTAGCACACATAAAAACCCTAGTATTGTGAGTTTAATTGAGAATAACTATTTAATTAGTCTTACCCTGAGGTTTAATCACTAAATCATTTATCAATAAGTAGTTGGACCATTAATACTTACTATCAAATCATACCTATATACCACCATAAACTGACAATTGGGGGTCTTTCCTTAGTTATTACTTATTATTTAGTATAAGCCTTAGGACGTGATTTTTACTCTATTATATCTCAAAAAAACCAAATATTTGTGTCTTAAGCACATTAGTGTGTCATTATAACTCATTGATTATGGAAAATAACCCTTATAATAATTTTACTAATTTTTTAAAAATAAAAATTAGGTATTTACAGTAGTAACTGTACCCAATATAAACCCAATTTCACTTGGTATTTGGTCACCAATATAACACCCAATTAAATTTGTTTATGTTTAAAGATTTGTAAGCTAATTATTTACCCTCATAAAGGTTTAGTTAAACTTATTATTTTATTTTTAACAGATTTTTTCGATTTTTTCTTATATTTTATTTAAATAAATAAAGATATAAATTCAGGGTAAGCTCCAGTGCTTTTATTAGTAATTTTATTGCTAATATTTTTTTTCTACTAATTACCATATAGTTTTTCTATTTTGTAGATGTGAAAAATTGTTATTTAAGACACAATGAGTGCTCCAAAGGACAATGTAAGTGAAAAACCTGCTTATAACACCAGGTCTAAAGCTAAAAACATTGCTTCAGGACATCACCATGGAGATTCAATCCTACCCACAGCCAGAGTCTATGAGTATAGAGGAAAAAGACGCCCTTCTAAAAAACATAACAATCAAAAAGACTTCACCTCCTCTGCAGAATTAACTTTCTCATCTTTCCAAACAGGTTCTGAAACTAGAGGAATCAAAATCTACCATGCTAAAGGAGGTAGAGCAGTTGAAAAACAACTGCAAGGTGGAGTTCCAACAAATTAATCAAACCTTGTTGGAGTTGAAGGAAGGGCAGCCAAGTTAACAACCCCCTATCCAAGGAGGGTCACATCATTCCCAGGAAAAAATCCTGGTAGAGAAATGGAAGTGGGATTGGTTCCACAAGCAATGGTCCAGTCACAATTGCAACAGGGATCCTCCCCCTCATCAGACTTCCTCAGCTCATCCCTACAAAGGAAAACAAAAGCGCCAAAAATCAGGGCTTTCACAAATCCCATGGTAAGTATATTACCCTCTCAGATTGAACACAATACTGATGATTACAATATAGGTAATATTATTGATGTAAAATCTGTACAGAGAATTGAGCAGGACTTAAGAAAATTATGTTTTGATGTAGATACACCTGACTTATCTTTTGTCAATAAAAACAGGACTATTTATAATAATAATACAGTTAACCCTCAGTTGCCACCACTTACTAGTGAGATGAGAAGTTCACAAAACAGTGAAAAAATTGAGAAGGAAGACATGGAGTATTTTAATAACAACCCAACTCTCCAGAGAATTGGTTCAGCATTATGGAATAGAATGAATGAGTGTGAGGAACAGACATTTAAGCTCAAAAGTGAAAAAATTTCGTCCTTGACATTGAACATTTCTCATCTGGCAACAAGAAATAAAGAATTATAGAATGAACACTTGGCTCAAACTCTTAAGTATGATTCTTTGAGTAATAAATATAGTGAACTTTCAAACAAATTCTGTGAGTTAGAAAAGTTGTATGATGCACATTTATTGAAAACTGAATCAAGAACAAAGTTATCTTTTTCCCAGACAAATCAGAGTGTCTCTGATCTGCTACACAGATTGACTAAAGTTGAGATTGAAACCGCTAATCTACTAATGAATCAGGATAAACATAAGTATAATCAGTATAATAATAATCTTTTCATTGGCAAAAATGAATCTCAATCATTCCCCATACCACCACAATTAAATCCATCTGGTGGTAGTGTCAAGTCTGAAAATACAAATGTAAGTCACAGATCCGTACAAGAGGAAATAAAAGACCATTTATCCAGAGTAAATGAGTTATTGAATTTACCTAGGATTAGTGAAACAAAATCCAATCAGAAGAGCTGGTCTAAGATAGATCAGTACCCAGCTTATGATGGGGAAGCCAGCTCTGATTGGCAACATTTTATCCAAAGAATTGACAATTTAAAATTCTCATATAAGGTACCAGATGAAGAAATAACATCAAAATTGATCTCTTTATTTAAGGATGTTGCTTTATTATTGTTTGAAGCTGTTTTGAGTGAGGGTAAATATTACTCTTGGGCTGAATGGAAACAACTAATTGAAAAAAAATTTGAAGGTTCTAAATTCAGGCTCACTCAGAAGAGACTGTACGAGAAAACTAGTTATAATCTGTTGAATGGTGACGAACCTATGGTATTTTTAATGAACTTAAATAAAATATTAAAAGCAATTGAGCCAAACATGGATTTTATATTATTGAAGATAAGATAATATATAAATTACCTATATCTGTCAGAGACATTGTTGTAGCTAGAAAAATAATGGTTAATGAATATTCTGAATTTATTAATATTTGCAATGAAATATTATTAAACCATAAGTATGAAGCAAGGTACACCACTTATAATCAAAATAATGAACCTGTGAAAAATCAGAATTCAAAAACACTTCAGGAGAAGCAGAAAAAACTTACTGCACCTGTAGTACCTAAAAAGTATGAAACTAATACTTGTTATAAGTGTAATAAACCTTGGGTTAAAGGTCACAAATGTGAGAAGAATATAAATATTGTTGAAAATCAGCATGAATCTGAAAATGAAACAGAAAAAAGTAAAAATTCAAGTGATTATGACAGTAATATCTCATATAGTGATGAAAATGAAGTCTGTATGTTGGAAGATGATTTGTCCATCTTTGAAACTCCAATATTAAATATGGACTCAAATTAATCTTTAAGGAATTTTTAAGATGCTGAAATCATTAAGGATATACAAGCTGATAACTTGAAAATGACACCTATCATGGTTCCAGCTATCATTTCTGGAGAAAATGTAAATATAGTATTGGACACAGGAGCTGCTGGTTCTGTTGTTTCAACAAATACATTACAGAAAATTGATAGTGAGTATAAGTCAAAGCTTGAACCCCTTCAAAGTAAAAATTGGAGAGGTTTTGGATCAGTACTACACCTTATTGGTAGATACAAACCTTCTGTTTTCTTTAAACATCAACATGGTTATGTTAGAGTAACTTGTGACTTTGTAGTAATGGAAAATACTAATTTTAGTAACTGTTTTATCATTGGAAATGACATTCTGACTAAGTTTGGGGTTAAATTAGACCCTGCTAATAATAATTTTACAATTGGCATGAATGGTAAAAGGAAATTGAAAATTTATTCTTTTAACACACCTTACACATTGAGTCAGTAATAAATATTCCTTGCAAAGGAAGAGAATCCAATGAGATGGAACTTCTGGAAACAGAAATTTCAAAAGCATCATTTGGCACTCAGATAAGTAAAACTGAGAAAACAAATATTTTGGACTTAATTAAAGCATTTCCAATGGCTTTTGCACATGGAACCAATGAACTTGGCCTTTAAAAGATCATGAGATGAAAATTAGTTTAACCTTTTATATGGAAAATATTCCTGCTAGTCTTAAAAAGAAACCATACCTGCTTCACCAATGAAGAGGAAAGACATAGAGGATAATATTAATATGTTATTAAAAATGAGCATTATTGAAAAGTTTGAAACTACACCAAAATATTGTGTAATATCACCAGTGCTAATTTCTTATGAACAAGATAAAGCAAGACTGTTTGGTGATTATAGAGCATTAAATACATTCACAGTGGATGATATTTATCCCTTGCCAAGGATTTCCTCTATACATGTTACCCTTAAAGGTGCTAAATATATAAGTTGCCTAGATTGAAATAAAGGGTACCATCAGATTCCTGTAGAAAAGAATTCACAGAATTTTTTGTTGATAACAACACATATGGGAATATATAAATATGTCAGGATGCCATTTGGACCAAAAAAATGCTCCTTCAGTATCTCAGAAGTTAATGGATATAACATTCCATAATGAAATGATGGAGGGATGATTAATGGTATACATTGATGACATCATAGTGTTCTCTAAGACATATGATGAACACTTAATCCATTTAAAGAAGGTATTTCAAAAAATGGATGAAGTAAAAATGACCCTTGCATTGAAAAAATGTAAATTTGGGTTTGAGTCTTTAAAAGTGCTTGGTCATATTGTATCTGTCTTACAAATATGTGTAGACCAAAATATGGTGGCTGCAATTAAGAATATTGGAATTCCTTAAAATGTAAAGGATGTACAATCTTTTCTTGGTATGTGTGGTTATTATAGACAATATATAAAGAGCTACCAATTAATTGCTGCACCATTTACCACACTGATAAAGAAATCAGAAGCTTTCATTTGGAATAATGAAAGACAAAAGGCTTTTGATAAGTTGAAAGAATTTTTGATGACAGCTCCTATCTTGGGACTATCAGATTTCCAATCGCCTTTTTTATTGTATACAGATGCAATTTTTATTGGTCTGGGTGCTTCTTTGCATCAAAAAAAACTTATTGAAGGAAAAATGTCAGAAGTAGTAATTTGCTATATTTCACGTACTCTAAGAAGTAGTGGATTGAAATACGGTGCTACTCAACTTGAATGTTTGGAAGTAGTATGGGCTCTTGAGAAGCTACATTATTACCTTGAAGACTAAAAATTTGAGTTAATAACTGACTGTAGTGTAGTTAAGTCACTCTTAAACATGAAAACTCCTAATAGACATATGTTTAGATGGCAATTAGCTGTACAAGAATACAGAGGACAGATGACTATTACACATAGAGCAGAAACCTTACACTCTAATGTAGATTAGTTATCTAGAGTACCTCTACCCAATAATGTTGATAATCCTGCTTATGTTCCTGAAACAGAGATTATTAACATTTATGGCATTTATATAGTAGATCTTGAGGATTAATTTATGCAATCAATTCTTGATAATTGTGCTTCAGATCCTGACTTAAGTAAACTTACTACAATATTAAATGATCCATCTAATGCTTCAATGAGTCTTTTAATAAAAACATTACCACAAAAGTATAAAGAAGCATTATAAAAAGGTAAATTTTTCATTGAGGATGGTTTTATATATTACAGGAAGAAATTAAGCAATGTAATTTTAATTCCCCCTTCAATTAAGGAGTTAATGTTAAATATATGTCATGATGATATATTAGCAGTTCATTTTGACTTCCATAAAACATAAACCAGAGTAAGAAACACAGCTTGGTGGATTAACATGCCTGATGATGTTTAAAAATATGTTGAGACATGTGATTCCTGTCAAAAATCTAAAAGATTAACAGGCAAAAGAGCTGGTTTACTACAACAACTTGAGCAACAAAAAGCCCCATGGGAAATAGTTAACATTGACTTTGTAACAGGTTTTCCAATAGCAGGGAATAAGAGTTATAACTCCTGCTGGGTAATTGTAGATAGATTTACAAAAATGTGTAAATTTATTCCTACCCACAAAGAGGTTTCTGCAAAGGACTTAGTTTTTTTATAGTGGAAACAAATGTTAAATATAACAGGTTTCCACAAAGCAATAGTCTCAGACAGAGATCCTAAATTTACTTCTGAGTTCTGGACATCACTTATGGATGTTTCAGGGTGTCAGTTAAAACGTTCTACAGCACACCATCCACAAACTGATGGGCTAGCAGAATGAATGATACAAACTTTAGAAAATATGATAAGAAGATATTGTGCTTTTGGTCTTGACTTTAACAACAATTACAAATTCAGGCATGATTGGGTAACCCTTATCCCAGGTTTAGAATTTGCATACAATAGTATAGTACATTCTGTCACTGGCAAAAAGCCATTTGAGTTATGGTTGGGTTATGTACCTAATACTCTGCTAAAACTCTTAATAAATTAAGTAGATTGGATATCCATCCAGGTACAAAATCTTTTCTACAGATGCAAGAATTATGCAGAAAGAATGCTCAAGAATGTATAAATAAGGCATTTGAGTATGAAAAGAAAAGATGGGATAAATCCCATAAAGAAAAAATGTTCAAAGAGGGTGATGAAGTCCTTATTTCTACGCTACATTTCAATTTAAATGGTAATGTTAAATTTAAGGATCCATTCATTGGACCATTTTTAGTAAAAAAGATTGTTAGTGACAACGCTCTTGAAGTTATTCTATATGCACCATATGATAGAAAACATCCAGTATTTCCTATTTCTCTTATAAAACCATACCATTCTAATGATACTGCTCTATTTCCAAGAAGATCAGGAAGGTATAAAAAGAAACCTGAAGAAATAGTTGAAAAGATACTTAAAATGAATTACCTTACTAAAGAAAAGGGAGTTGAGTATCTATTAAGGTTTAAAATAAATCAAGTGAATATGACGAGTGGATTCCAGAAAATGAAATCTCTGATCTTAAAAATCTCTTTAAAAAATTTAAATCCAAATAATACTTTTTAATTCAGTATATGTAACACAGAAATTTTAATATTATTTTTCTATTCACTCCTTACTTATTAATTAAAATGTCTCAACATTTTTTTTTTTTTTTTTTGGGTGAGGGAGTGTCAGCCTAGGTATCTCCAGGCCTCAGTAATTCTTATGTTTAATATAAGATAACCTTAATAACCTTAAGCTTATTACTTAAAAATAAGGTTAAAATACTTATATATATGGTTATAATACATATATATATGATTATTACACTATTATATGACTTATTGTAGTTTAAATAGCTTATCCATAGCCTAATAATACTTATTAAGGTTTTAATGGAGTCATAATATTCTTATCTTAAGTGATATTAAGTAATTATAGACATACCTAAGCTTATATGTATACATAAACCTCATATTCAGTGAAATATGTAGTTATATTATGTATATTTAGGTCTATAAGTGGGTTTTAACCTCTTAATAGCCTATAATCTTTATTTTTCTGCTTATTTTAGGTCATATGGACGTATTCAGTGGACTCAAAATGCCTACACAAGCATGTACACCTTTTTCAGGCGCATATATTCAGTTTGGACAACTTAATCTGCTTCCTTTGATGGATTTTCACTGATTTATGAGTTGGGATATGATTACTGGGTTAATAAAGATTCTTGGGGATTTTATTGGGGGCTTGGACAGTTAATTTGGTTCTTTATATGCTTTGTGTCTCATTATATACTCTTTGGATGAGTTATTTTACCTGTTTCTTTATGGTATCTGCTTTTATTTGTTTATTCTATTTATGGTATAGGTCTGTGGTATCATTCATTGTGATGGAGGGTCCTTACTGGAGTTCTGGATGTTGAAACTGCTTGAAGTGGACTCCATGGGGAGGTGATGGGCCCTCACAGTGCTTTAATTGCCGGGGATAGCAGTGACATCATCTGGATTGAAGGTCTGTGCACTCCAGTGGATTTTGGTATAAGTAAGGGAGGATTTGACGGTTTATTAGATATCACTTACTTAATACACATTAAATAAGCACTAAAACACAATTATTATCATATATAAATATATTGTAAAGCATTTATAGATTTATATTATCTTTATATAAGCTATAACTATATTTTATTGATCTATTTTCAACCACTAGCACGCATAAAAATCCAAGTATTGTGAGTTTAATTGAGAATAACTATTTAATTAGTCTTCCCCAGAGGTTTCATCACTAAAAAATTTTTCAATAAGTAGTTGGACCATTAATATTTTCTATTAAATCATACTTATATACTAGCATAAACTGACAACAATGATTAGACAAAACTTGGTCTGGGGAGTTACAAAACTTATAATTAGATTTTTAGGGGAGGATATATAGTAAGTCTTTTATTCTCTCTGCTTAAATAACAAATACTAACATTAAATAGTCTTAAAGCAACCTTTATATATATATATTATACTAGATTTCATAGGCAAAAAAGCGCCATAAGTAAACTAATGTAAATATAACATTTTATATTAATAATAATATTAATGATAAGAAAAAAAATAAAGTAATTAATAAGTGGTGAGGCTACAGGGGGTTACCCAAAGCGTTTATATAGGCAAGGGGCCCTCTGAAGCGCCACAATAAAGTATATACAAGGTGTAATTAAAGCATAATGACAAATAACTAATGTTTGAGTAAATGTAGGGGGAAAATATGACACAATTTACTAAGACACATGATTTAGAGCCCAAATATCCACCAATTCAAACATAAACAGTTACCATAAAATTAGTGAGTAATTAAATATGTTTTAGACACATAAAAACAACTAATTTAATTTAAAACATGTCTTATAACCTTTTAAGTAATAACCAATTTTAGTGAAACATAAAAAAAACTTATTTTAACACATAAAAATAGTGAAATTAATTAATTTAGTATAAAACATGAGTAATTAATTATTTTTATTATTTTTATTAGGGTAATAATTACTTTAAGTCAAAACAAGTATTTATTTTAATAAAAAATTTTAAATTGTTTAATACTTTGATGACACAATTATGAGTCAAAAAAACGCCCAATATTTATGTTTAATAAGATATTAAAGGTATTATTTAATATATAAATTTAATTAATTAATTTAATTACATTATAAGCCAATTTTATACTTATAATTATAATATATGTTTATAATTAGTTAATTATTAATTTATAATTACTAAATACATAAAAATGCGCAATAATTTATAGAATATAACATTTAGTATGCTTAATTTTTATGTATATATACTTTATATAATAATAAAATTAATATAATACTTATTTTCCTTATATTTAATAAGATACTTATATAATTTTATTATGCAATATATTGTTAATTTATATACATAATATGCGTATTTTTATGCCCTCTTTTGGTTCCAGTAAATTAACATAACATTTACTGGGATCCTGGTATAGCATGGCTGACAGAAACATTATGTGATAGGCAAAAATATATGATTTGAAGTTATGGAAAAGGGGAAAGAGGGAGGTCTGTTTTTTACATTCAAAATGAACTTTATGGCCAAAACATGATTTTGAAACAAAAAAAAGTGGAAAAAGTGACTTATTTGCAAAAATTAAGTGCTTATTTGCTTTAAAACCTACACTTAACTTAAGTTTGGGTTTTTAAGAACTGAAACCCCCTATCATTCTATAATTTCACCAAAAAAAATAATAATAATAGAATTTTTACATTATTTTAAATAATATCCACAAAAATAACCCAAGAAGAATTAAACTCCCACTAAAAATTTGATAAAAATGAGTATAAAAAGAAATTAAACTATCTAATTGAGAGCCCACATGTGTAAATAAAACTTCTGAGAAAAATGAAAAAATCAACTAAAAATCAACAGAAAATAAATTTTAAAAAATTACCTTGATAGGTTTTCTTTTTAAAAGAAAAAATTTATAAAAAAACTAATGAAGTTACAAGCGAATAAAAATGCTCTTCTTTTGTCTTTCACTGCCAGAGAGTTTCAAATCTACAATAGCATGAAGCTTTTATGAAAAAGCTATTATAATAGATGTTTCACTCTCTTTTTATACTATCTCAGCTGTCTAGAAGTTAAAATTTGAGGCAAGAAAGACTTATGAGAATGGTAGGTGGGGCAACAAAAAAAACTCAATAAATAAAGGTCAAATGAAACAAGATATTTCTATGTATTTAGTAATTATTTTCTCTTTACTTGATATTAATTCTTTACTACTGGGATATTAAAATGTAAAATTTACCATATGGTTAAAGTGATTTTAATTATCAAAACCAAAAAAAAGATGTAGCCACAGGAGAGTTCTTAAGGCCCTTTTATAGCCTTAGGGCCCTCTGAAGCACCACAAAAAATTAAATAAAGAATAAACTAAAACTCTAAAATGAAACAAGTAGTAAGGAGACTAAAAAATTTTATTTTTCATGCACTCCTCCCCTTTTAATATCAATAAATTTAGCCACTAGCTAATGAAACAGGAGATTAAATTATTTTAGGGTAAACCATGAGAATTTATTTAAGCTAATGCTAAAAACCTATGAAACAAAAAATAATTTTATTGAAAAATTAGAAATATATATATAAATTTAGCAAAACATTTACTTAACATTTTTTAATTATTTTCATTTTATGGGACATGTTAGGGGTAAAAAAGTTCTTAATTTTAAAATAATAATATGATAAATAATTTTGTATATAAACAATAATTACTACCAAATTTATTCAATAATATAATTATTTCAATATTAAATATTAAATTAGCTCATTATATTCATAAATGTTAAGAAACTCCAGGATACTTAGTTATTAAGGATATCTCCTGGGTTTGTTAACTCAACTGGCTGAACCTCCCTTACTTGAAAAAACAATAAAAAAATGCTATTATTTTTTCTTTTTATATTTTTTAAGTAATACAGGAAGATAAGAAATTTCTTTCTCAGGTACCAAGTTATATTTTTCAGGGGATTTCTTTTTAAATCTCAATAAGCATTCTATGAATTTTTATAGAAGTGATAATTCTATCACTCAGGATTTTATTGATTTCTACAGTCTCATTGATCTCCTGTGGGCTTTTTTTGGTCTACCCCTCCTTTTTGGAAAGAAATCACTATTAGAAATGTAAAGTTTTAGCAGGGAAATGGGAAATATATGGTTTTTTCTATCATATGGATCATATAATTTAACTTTGACTGCATTATTACTTACCATTTTTCTAGCAAAAAATAGAACAATAAAGAGTTTTTTTAATTTATTGTTTCCTTCAAAGTTAAAGTAAGCTTCAGACACCAGTAATTAATCTCCTTCTTGAAAATTGCATTACTTGTGGGTTGCTTCCCATAATTTCTTTTCATATTCATATGATTTTTCAATACAATGGTGAAGATTTTCTCTACTGAGATCTTGCATTTGATGAAAAAAATTTCATCTGTATGCATATAAAATTTAGGCAAATTATTATTTAGAATCTTAATAGGAGTGCAAGTAAAATAAACTAGAACAGGGGAATAAATCCCTGAACTAGATTTCTAGTTCAGTTTTTTGGTTTCAGGGTATGACTCCAGATCTGATTTGTGGAGTGGCCCTGTTTGACCCCACCTTCTTTTTTTTGCTTTTCTGACATTGGAATCTCCTTGGCTTATGTCCTCTCAACTTCATGGATTTATCTAAAAATTATATTTGCACCTCCTCTTCATTTCTCTTACAAACATGCCCACACCGAACCACCTTAATTCTCTTCTAAAGGCAAAAAAAAGATGGGATCAAAAAGTGAAATTCAATGGTTTGTCACAAAAATGCACCTAGGAATAAGATAAGGGCACAAAACTGAACTAGACATCTATTTCACCATTATCTCCCCCTGTGTAGCCATAGTTGAAATTTTTTTTCTCAGTTTCTCAGTAGATATTTCTATTGTAAGTAAATCCAAGAATAGGGAGAAAACTAACTCAGTCATGAATGAGCTTGTTATTATCTTTCAATTATAAAACAGAAGAATAATATCCTCTGATCATGTTCTCTAAGTTTTTAATCACTCTTTCAGCTAGACCATCAGTTTGTGGAGAGTGAGAAATGGATAATTTGAGATCACAGCCACATACATCCACAATTCAGATTTAAATTTTGAATCTCTATAAGAGATAATAGGGGGTGTCAAAAATTACTATATACACCTGGCATACTTCAGTCTCAAAATTCTATTCTAAGATGCCATCATAAATGGCTTCCTTGGGTTTAGACATGTAAAACATGAGGTCAAAAAGTTTATATTCTTGCATCATTTTCACAACCACAATTCAGCCCACCAATACACACATCTCCACAATTTATTGAACATCTGATCCCTGTTCACCCAACCCCATGTCATCTTGTTTCTTTTTTTCTTCATTATGATCACCCACTCAAATTTATATATTCATCATCACTGTAAGTTTTCATTTTTATTTCTTTTATACCCCACTTAAATACCCAAAAAGAAATCTTTCAATAATTTTTTGTTGGTGGGGTAGGGCTATGAACCAATAAACCCCATTTAAAACCTGTCACATACCATGTGACACTGAAAGTTAAATCATCTCATTAGGTCCATAATCCAGGGCATAATTATCTCAACCAAACCCATACACAAATTGCAGAAGAACATTTGCTTAGAAACTGTGTTTTTTTATGTCCTCAATCTAGACTTGCTTATTCAACTGTGTTTTATCTAAATAATAAATCTAAATTAGTCAATTAATTCAATTAAAAGTGGATTGACATTCTATTAGAGCTACTGTCAATGAAATATTCTAAATGTGGGTTATTGTGTCTTAGGTTTGTTAAATAATTTGTGAGTAGGGAACGGGTGGTAATGTTAGAGGTTCTGTGATATGATAATGACATTTACTAAAAGGTTAAATTCAATGTGTAGTGGTCTATATAAATGGTGTTGGTTTTGATTCAAAATTCCTTAGAATTAAATTATAATATTGTTGTTATAGTAGTTAAATCTATAGTAATATATATTGGGTTATTATTTTGTCCTTCCTTTTCTTAATAATCAATTTTAATTTAATCCTAAATCCTTAAATCATTTCCCTTGATTATTAAGTCTCCAATTCTTTGTGGGATTTCCTAGAATATTAGTATCACCTTTAAATCTATATGAATATTCCCCTCAAACATATATTGAAGCAGGATATGTTCCTTTGACATATTTTTGAACCATTTCTTCAAGGTATTCCTCTTTGCCTCAAAGAAGTTTTAACTCTCCTTCCCAGTCTCACTTACTCATGAACACCCTTGACCTTGTGCATAGATTTTCCAGTGACAAAACCCCAAACAGACATATATGGAATCCAAATTGTAGGAAAAGCTTTTAAGAATTTTTAGAGAAATGATGATTAAAAGATGCTTATTATTCCCCCACAAAGACCTTCTTTTCATATTCCTCAATTATCATAAAAAAGGTCATGTCACTTCTGGATGGAAGTGCCTTCAGTAATTCTATCAAAGTTAAGGATGTCTTTTTCTTCTTCACATATTTTTTCTTTTTTTTATTTTCACAAAATTTATTAAGCTCCAGTAGATTCTTTTAATTTATTATAATTTTTTAAATTTTCACACTTTTTTTTGTGAAGCATGATTTTTATTGTACACAAAATGGGTTTTTTAACCTTTTTTAAGTGCCTCCAAACCAGGAGCAGCCTAGATGAGAGACGATTGAAGTCTCTTCTGAACAGCAGGGACCTTATTTATTTAAGGTAAACACCAGTTTTTTTTGTTTTTTTCAAACTTTTTATATATTTTTAGGTACCTACAAGCCAGGAGAAGCCACTTTTGTGGTGAAATTTAAGCAATCTTTCTCATATCACAATTTTTTAGTTTCTTTCAAGACTTTTTCCACTCATTACTTTTTTGAAATTCAGGTTTATGAGTTTTATTAACTCAGCATTTGTTTTGCACTTTATCTTAATTTTTCCATTATTTCTACTTTTAGAGGCTAGCAACAAAGAACAAAAAGTTGGATGCAAGAGGTGTTGTGCTTCAGAATCAAGAGGGATTAAATCACCTATTATTTTGAAGAAGAAAAAACCATAGGTAATAAAATATATGTACCTCCTAGAAAAAAAGTTATTTTGATGAAGAGACCAACAGCTGAAAATTATACAAATTCTTTTTTTTCTCTAACTGTTGAAAGAGCTGGAAAACATTATGATGATTTAGGTGTCTGTGGAAAGAAGCAGAAATCAGATTCAGCAACTAAATATTCTGCCCCCAATTGGCATCAAAGCTGTTTTAACTGTGGGATATATGATAACTTCAAGAATGAGTAAAAGTAAGGGAAAGACTAGTTGCACACATCATACACATCAGCCATATACTATTTTTAGAAAAAATGAGCCTCATATAATTTTGGGGGAAGTTATATGGAAACAACTAGTTATACCACATCTATTAAACATTTTGTTAAAACAGAAATAATGTGTTTCTAACCCTAAATTTTAAGAATAATGAGAGTGAGAAATTGATAATTTTGAGGTTGAAATGGGGGGTATTTCCTCAGGGTAGAAACAATTTAATGGTAAACTATATTCTTGCATTATTGAAAACTAAACACAATATAGAATGTTATTCCAGCCTGGTTTAGATGTCAACAAACCACTTTTGCATTGGTATGAGGCAACAATCTGATGAGATCATATTAAAGGATAAAGGATAGAATCATTTATTGAAAGTTATGGTATTAGTCAGACTTTCAAAGCTCCAAGGGAAAAGATTCAACATCAGGCATTTGTTCTTTGAAAAATTTTAATAGTACCTTGTTTTTACTTTCTTAACCAGAGAAAACTGGGAATCTAACAATTAGGATTTTTCATGCATTTTTCTCTTTCAGGACTGAATTTGAAGAGGCTTTAAAAATAGTGGGTTCTGCACATGATGATGATAGTGGTGTAATATTTCCACTTTTTCAGCCGCATCCACAATCTACTGGAGTGATTCCAAACCCCTTTCAGATAAAGATACTGTGCCTGTATCTGGAGAAAGATGTGCAAAACATTTCTCAGATGAGGGAACTATGAAATAATGATAAAAATATAGCACTAACCTTTATAGAAGTAAAAATCAAGGGTAATCCAACACTATCATTAGTGGAGGGAAGCTACTGGCAAGAAAAAAATGAGTGTGGGAGTAATCAAGGATGGCAAGAATTAAGGGTTGGGGTATGATGTTAAGGGTGCCTTAATAATTGATCCAAAGTGTATTGTGAGTATATAAATAAGCCCTTATTGATTAGGTGAAGAAAAAGTTTAAGATATGAAAATGTGTGTACCTAATGCTTACTAATAAAGTTAAGGGGAGGAAATTCTTGAAAGGCTTGAATTTACCTAAAAGATGGTGTTTTTAGAGACAAACACATTGTTTAATTATAATTATATATTAGTATATAATTAAATACTAAATAGTACTATTAAAGCCAATTTTTGCTATCTCTAAACAGATAAATCCTGCTATAAGATTGATTATTTAATTTAAATACACCTTATAATATTTTTTACCATTGGTGAGCCTCTTATAAAGCATATTAAAATAGTATCAATCACTGATTAAAATTGTATTATAATCTTATTTGTATATTATTATTTTTATTATTATGATGAATGAAAAATTCTTTTTGTCAAGAAAATAACAATAAAATAATATAAATAAAAATCAAATAATTTTTTTCTTTTTGAAAATTTTTCAGTAACACATTAAAGACCATTAAAAATACTTTAAAAAATTAAATTGGTTAATTTTTTCATGATTTTTGGTGAGTTGTGTTAAATATCCATTTTTTATTCTTCTATATAACTAATTAAAATAAAATAAAAACTATTATATATTAGAAATATATAACTATATAAGTTTTTTTAGTAAAATAAATTAAGAAAATGGAGATAACTGAAATTGAGATTAATTATGATGAAGTAAGTCCTGAAAATATTGATCAGAATAAACTTATTTCTTATAAATCTTTATCAGGAAATAATAATGGAGAGAAAATAGGACATTCTGGTAGATAATGTGGCTCCACAACTAGTTCAGCCAGAAGTCAAACCTCTGTTTCCACTTAACCCTCTCTCAGAAGTCAAAAATAAAGCACTGGTGGTAGAAGATTTTCCAAAAGGATTCAGAATAAAAAATATTTCTCTGGAAAATCCAGTAGTAAAAATGAGCCAGAAATTGAATTCCCTTCAGCAGGTGGTACCCAAATTATCAAAACTGCAAGAAAGGGTAGTCAAACTGGAACAGATGGTTCAAGAACTTTTTCAAAAACAATTAAAGTACCCACTACCTCCCTTCCCAAAAACCTCAGATCAACCCAGCCACCCTCAGTTGAAGCAAAATATTTAAGCTCTACCACCACTACCACCTCCTCCATCTCAGGAAGAATTGGTAGTTGCCAAGTGGCAGTGTGAATGGTATTATAAAAGTTTACAGGACAGTCAGGCTCAGCCCAATCAGGCTTTTCCAGGAAACCTTACCAACACCCTCCTTATCCTCATCCTTACCACATAAGGAAGAAGAGAAAGAATGTGGGTCCTCAGAGGCCTTGGTAAATGCTTCTAACTTTTATATTAGTTCAACTCTTACTAATAATGTTCCATCTAAAGGAAAATGTATTTTTAGTAATGATACTACTGTTAAACCTGTAAATAATAATCATGATATTACTGTGTTTGATCCTGAAGATATACTTAATAAACTATCTCTTGATTATAATATAAATATAACTTCAAATTCTGTGATAAATTCTTATATTACTTAATTAAGAGAGAACAGTTTAAATGCTGAGTTACTTCAACTACTTGGGAAAATTGAAGTAAGAATATTAAAAAATTCTCCTAATTTAGATAAAATTAAAGATTCTAGGGTAGCAGAAGTAAGGAAAGATATAATAAATAAACTCAATAACTTTTAATTAACTTGTATTTTTACTTATAGAACTCAGTATAAGGTTGATATTCAGTTAAAAAAATTGTGATGAATTAGAAGAAGAAATGACTAAAATGAGCCATGAAAACTAATCTTTAAGAGATAAAGTTACAAATTTGACTAAGGTTTCTGCTTATCTTCAGAAAAAAATATTGACTTTGACAACTTTATCTAAGGATTTAGAACATAGAGTCACAAATGTGACTAATTTTCATAGTGAATTAAAGCCTTGGTTAATTAAAAATGAGCTTCAAGAAAATTCCATCTCAAAAAAGGAGTGAGAATCTTGTAAAACTGATCTTAAAACATTAAATGATAAAATGGAAACATTAGAGTCCAGAAATAATTTATTATTAACCTCTTTAAATACTAAAGTTTCTGAAATTCCAACTTTAAGAGAGAAACTAAGAGTTATGGAAGAAACTTTGAAAAAAAAAGAGGTTTGAAAAGATTTCCACACCTCTAGACCATGAAACTTTGTCTGTCACATCTTCTGGGAGAAATACACAGAATATTATATGAAATGATCTAAAAATTAGACTTCTTAAAGGAAAAGAAAGGGTTTTAAGCCTTGAACACAATACATTTCATGGAAATAAATCCTATAGTTTCCATGATGAATTCTGTCAGTGTATCTAGTATATAAGTATGATTTAATAGTATTTATTAATGGTCCTACTACTTATTTATAAATTATTTAGTGATTAAACCTCAGGGGAAGACTAATAAAATAGTTATACTCAAATAAATCTCACAATACTTGGATTAAATGCATGCTAGTGGTGGAAAATAGAAAAATAGAATATAGTTGTAGCTTATATAATGATAATATCAATTTATAAAGGCTTTATAATATATTTATGAATGATAATAATTGTGTTTAAATGTTTAATTGAATTTTAGCAAGTAAGTGATGTCTAATAACCTCCAAAATCCTCCCTTACTTATACCAAAATCCACTGGAGTGCACAGACCTTCAATCCAGATGATGTCACTGCTATCCCCGGCAATTACAGCACTTTGAGGGCCCATCACCTCCCCATGGAGTCTACTTCAAGCAGATTCAACACCCAGACCTCTAGTAAGGACCCTCAATCACAATTAATGATAACACAGACCCATGCCATAAATAGAAAATCCAGATAAAAGCAGATACCATAAAGAAACAGGTAAAATAACTCATCCAAAGAGTATATAATGAAGCCCAAAGCATATAAAGAAACAAATGAAATTACCAAGCCCCCAATAACATCCTTAAGCATCCATATTAGCTCAGAAATGACCTCCCAACCCATAAATCTGTGAATATTCATCCAAGGAAGCAGATTAAGTTGTCCAAACTGAGTTTATGTGCCTGAAATAGATGTATATGCTTCTGTAGACATTGTTAGTCCACTGGATACGTCTATATGACCTAAAATAAGCATAAAAACAAAGTTTATAGGCTATTAAGAGGCTAAACCCCACTTAAATACCTAAATATACATAATATACTGCATATTTCACTGAATATGAGATTTATGTATACATATAAGCTTATGTATGTCTATAATTACTTAATATCACTTAAGATAAATATATTATGACTCCATTAAGACCTTAATTAGTATTATTAGGCTATGGATAAGCTATTTAAACTACTATACTTTATATAATAGTGTAATAATTATATATATATGTAATATAATCATATATATTATTGTTTTAACCTTATTTTTAAGATATAAGCTTAATGTACTTAAGGTTATCTTATTTTAAGTATAAGAAATACTCATTCCTACGGATATCTAGGCTGACAAATTCTTTGAGTACCTTTCTAGACTCCAGGAGATTCTTAATATGGAGAAATCCCATCATAAATTTGATAAGTATTCTCATAAAAATAATTGTACAAAAGTGGAAAGATACCCAACTTTTGATGGAGAACCTGGTTCAGATTGGCAACATTTTATACAGAGGATTAATAGTTTAAAAATTGGTTAGAAATTAACTGATGAGGAGATTAATTCTAAACTGATTTCTTTATTTGGGAAGGCTGCTTTAATGTGGTATGAATCTGGTCTGTTAGATGGATTGGATAATAGTTGGGATGAATGGAAATTTTTTATTGCAGCTCAATTTGGAGGACTTACTTTTTTACTGGCTCAACAAAAATTGTATGAGAATTACAGATATTAATCCTCTGATAAACCAATTTCTTTTTAATGAAATTAAGAAAGACATTGAGAGAAATTGATCCAAAAATGGATTATGACTTATGGAGAGAAAAAAAGTCTTTCTATGCTTTCAAATTCTGTGAGAGATTCAGTCAATTCCAGGACTTAAAATGTGAGAGAACATTCCTCTTTAATTTCTAGATGTAATGAAATATTGATAAAGTAGAGGCTTCATTCCAGGACATACCCCCCAAAGAAAAATGATTCATTAAAACTTAAAGGATGAAAAACTTCTGTGGAAAATCCTGGTAAACCTTCTTCCCCAATGCCTCCTAGGAAATACAACAGTAACACTTGTGTAAAATGTGAGAAGCCTTGAAAAAAGGGATATTTTTGTAAAAAAATGATAAATCTCATTGAAAAAACAGATGATCCAGATGATGATCACCAGAGTCCTCCATCTGATGAATTAATCAAGTTATTGTGAAAGTAAAATCTCTTATGGTGACAAAAGTTACCAAGAGGTTTATATGTTGAAAAATGATATACATCCTCTTGAACATGATGATAGTGTAAACAATGATTCATTGATTGATGTGTAAAATGCTGGATTCATAATAGATATTTAAAATTATTCCATCACAGGAGGAAAAAATGGTGAACTAGATGTTTAGTTCAGTTTTGTGACCCTATTTCATTCCTAGGTTTTTTTTGTGACAAACCATTGAATGTCACTTTTTGAACCCACATTATTTTTTGCCTTTGGAAGAGTATTAAGGTGGTTTTGTGTGGGCATGCTTGTAAGAGAAGGGAAGAGGAGGTAAAAATATAATTTTTGGATCAATCCATGAAGATGAGAGGGCATGAGTCAAGGAGATGCCAATGGCATAAAACCAAAAAAATAAGGTGTGGTCAAACAGGGTCACTCCACAAATCAGACCCAGAGTCATAACCTAAAGCCAAAAACTGAACTAGAAATCTAGTTCAAGAAAATTTCCCCCTTTGAATATTTATCACATCAATTAAGGCTCCTGTTATTATAAATGGGAAGAAATTGGAATTAATATTGGATACTGGTTCTGGAAGAAGTGTAGAATCTTCAAATGCATTAGCTAAAATTGAAAAAGACTATGAGATCAAACTGCTACCCATGGAAATTACATATTGGAAGGGGTATGGTTCAGTATTAAGTCCTATAGGGAAATATAGAACTGCAGTATTTTTTAAATATAGCCATGGTTTTTTGAGAGCTGTGTGTTAATTTGTTTACATGAATGGTGATAACTTAAGTAATTGGTTTATTATGGGAAATGATTTTTAAAAAAAATTGGTATAAGATTGAAACAAGCTAATCCATGCTTCAAAATGGGTTTAAATGTAAAAAAGATGTTTAAAATTACTTCTTCCAAGAAGAATACAGTTCAATTAATTAAATCATGTTTTACTATTGAAGAATTAAAAGCAAGACTAACTGATGAAGAATAAGATTTACACAGTGAAATTTGGAAAGCATTATATGGGGATTAATTGGAAGAGCCAAAAGGACTCAATATTGAAATTAATTCAATCTTTTTGAATGGCTTTTGTACATGGTACACATGAACTAGGACTTTTTGTCAATTAGGAGATGAAACTTACTTTAAAATGTGAGCTATATTAGATAACATCCAGCTTAAAAAATAAACCTTATCCTGAATCTCCTTCTAAGAGAAAGGATATTGAAGAAAATATCTCAACCTTTCTGAAAATGAATATTACTGAAAAAGTGGATGTAACACCCAAATATTGTGTTATATCACGTGTTTTTATGTCTTATGAGAAACATAAAGCAAGATTGTATGATGATTATAAAGCCTTTGATACTCATACTGTTAATAATACTTACCCTATACCCAGGATTTACTCAATACATGCTACACTACAGGAAGCAAAGTATATGAATTATTTGGATGGAAATAAGGGATATCACCAAATACCAGTGGAAATTATTTGTAAAAACTCTTTTTTAATTCTCACTCACATATGTATTTTAAAAATACATTAGGATGCCTTTTAGCCCTAAGAATGCTCCATCTGTCTTCCAGAAAGTGATGGATAGTACTTTCCACCAAGAAATAATGGAATGATGGATGATAGTGTGTATTGATGAAATCATTATTTTCTCTAAAACATTTTAAGATCATTTGTATTTCCTGAGTAAATTATTCCAGAAAATGGATCAAATAAGTCTAGTGAGTTTCCTGGTCTAAAACTCCTTAACTTCTTAATGAGCCAAGTCAAGAATGATGATTAAGTTAAACAGATAAGTCTATTTTTTTCATGATATAGAGACTTACTGCTCCAATAACATAAAAAGAAGAAGTTCTTAGGATAAGTTAAAATCATCACAACACCATTTCACATAATGTGAACCAAAAAAAAAGATATGGACTTCAAGAGATCCCACAATAAAATAAAAATTAAAATAAAATTCATTATATAAAAAAATTAAAATGATCTTGAAATCAAATCACATTGCCAATGAAAACCCCATCATACATGAATAATTCATTTCATCACATTTATATCAAAAACACCATTTCCAGGAATTTGATTTTTTTAAAATAAGGTTTCTAAAGTGTATACTCTAATCAATTGATAGTGAATAAAGCATATTCAAGAAAGTAAGGTAACAGTTCTCTAACAGGTCACTCACATAAACTAAATCTAATTCAACATCAGAATCAAGATCAGAATCAGATTCAACCCATAAGACAAAGGCCAGAGCATTTGGGTCTGTTAAAAGCTATTAACCAAGTTAAGGACTCATGTTATGTTAATATTTAAAGGTGTAAAAATACAATAAATAAATAAAGGTTAGAGTATGATGTTAGAGGGAAGCCTTAAAAGTTGACACACAATGAACAGTTCCCATTCAATTATAACCAATAGTAAATATGTATAAATAAATCACTCAATTTGTATCAGATTTTTACTCAAACTTGAAATTCTGACTCTCTAGCTTCTTATGTTGGGGGGGTTTTTTTTAAAAAAAAAAATTCATTGCAAGTATTTTTAGAATTTTTGAAAAATAAAAAAATAAAATAAAATTTAAAATAAAAATAAAAATAAAAATAAAAATAAAAATAAAAATAAAAATAAAAATAAAAATAAAAATAAAAATAAAAATAAAAATAAAAATAAAAATAAAAATAAAAATAAAAATAAAAATAAAAATAAAAATAAAAATAAAAATAAAAATAAAAATAAAAATAAAAATAAAAATAAAAATAAAAATAAAAATAAAAATAAAAATAAAAATAAAAATAAAAATAAAAATAAAAATAAAAATAAAAATAAAAATAAAAATAAAAATAAAAATAAAAATAAAAATAAAAATAAAAATAAAAATAAAAATAAAAATAAAAATAAAAATAAAAATAAAAATAAAAATAAAAATAAAAATAAAAATAAAAATAAAAATAAAAATAAAAATAAAAATAAAAATAAAAATAAAAATAAAAATAAAAATAAAAATAAAAATAAAAATAAAAATAAAAATAAAAATAAAAATAAAAATAAAAATAAAAATAAAAATAAAAATAAAAATAAAAATAAAAATAAAAATAAAAATAAAAATAAAAATAAAAATAAAAATAAAAATAAAAATAAAAATAAAAATAAAAATAAAAATAAAAATAAAAATAAAAATAAAAATAAAAATAAAAATAAAAATAAAAATAAAAATAAAAATAAAAATAAAAATAAAAATAAAAATAAAAATAAAAATAAAAATAAAAATAAAAATAAAAATAAAAATAAAAATAAAAATAAAAATAAAAATAAAAATAAAAATAAAAATAAAAATAAAAATAAAAATAAAAATAAAAATAAAAATAAAAATAAAAATAAGACAAAAAATAAAACAAAAAATAAGACAAAGAAAAATGATGGTCATCTACCTGAACAAGATGAAAAAAAAAAATTAACCTGTTTCACCATTTTATACTCTCCCTCCTCTTGAAGAATCAATAAAGGCAAAAAAAAAAAAAAAAAAAAAAATTGAGAAAAAAAATTATTTTGAAAAAAAAAAAAAAAAAAAAAAAAAAGTACAACAACAGGATCCAGCTGCATTTTTTAATAACATCCTTCATTCTATTAGGCATAGATGCCACCAAACTTATCAAGTAGTTTTCAGGTATGTTCTCTCAAGCTTGTTGAATGACTTCACAAATTTCTTCAAGTGATTTTGACTGATAGTCTTGATAAATGTTATGTTTGATCTCTCTATTGGATTCAGTCCAGTTTTTATGGTGGCCAATCTAGTGGTTTTTCAAGCCAACACCTTCTCAATACATAGATGCAATCTTAGCAGTGTGAACAGGTCTATTGTCTTCCATTAGCATCAAACAGTGCTCATGATCTTCATTTTTGATCCAGGGGACCACCAAGTCAGATTCAAATACATTTCAACTAAATTCTTTTACTGAGAATTTTTTTGAAGGCAAAAACACCCCCAAGGGACTATTGTTTCATTAAGAAAAAATCCCCCTCTCTCTCTCCCCCCCCCCTCTCTTCTGTAAAAAAAAATTTTTATGGAAGAGCAACTAATTTGGAAAGTGGTTTGAAAGTAAATTTGCTTGCTTGAACTTTACATCTTTCTTCCTCCCAACTTTAACCTGAAATGATACCTTCCCCATCTCAATGGAGAACTTATCTGACCAGACAATCCTCTTCCAACTCATCAGTAATGTAACTGTCAGGCTGAGGTGAAGTACAGAGACGGAACTAACTTGAATGGTCAGTTTTCTAGAAGATTTTAATGGCCCTATATGAATACTGTAGTACAAATCCAATAAGTATTAAAATATAACTCAACATAAGTATCGGCTGATCATCTAAAAGAAGGAGAAGAAGAGGGAGAAATGAAAAAGAATAAGAGGGACAATAAAGGTTTTTAAAAGTAATAAGAAATAAATAAACTAATTGAGTTATTTAAAGGAGTACAACAACAATTTCTGAGGAATGACACAATAGTAAGTTTAATTGATATTTAATATATTTATGTTAATAAGTTATATTTCAATGTGCAGCAATCAATTCTTGTTATTAATAGACTTATTGCAACCTTAGTATTATATAAAATTTAGATTAGAATCGTAGTACTAATAAAAATAATAATAATTGTATTATATTTAAAAATATGATAAAGTAGTGAGTATAATAAGTGATGCTCTACCAGAGAGGTTTCCAAAGCTCTTTTATAGGCAAGAGGACCTTCTGGAGCATTTCAATAGTATTTACAAAAGAGTAAGGTAATGTGAAACAAATGATTAAAAGAATTTAATTAAAAACACACAAAATAAGAAAATTAAAACAATGAATTAAACCTGTGAATAAGCCACTATTTTTTCCCACCATAAAGTTCCAAAAAAAAATAGAATTAATATAATGAATAACTACGTGAGCATGAAACCTGAGAACGTTTAGAAATAAAATCTAAAACAAGTAATACAATTAGATTAAAAGGTTTAATTAAAACAAAAGGAACTATTTTCATGCTTTCAATATATATAGTAAATCTTAATTCAGTATAAGAAAAATTAAATGAATCATTTTAACTATTTCAAGTCATTTAATTATTAATTTAATTGAAACAACTAATTAATTTAATAAAATAACCTATTTAGAATGAGAAATTAAATTTATCATATTAAATAAGTACTTTAATTAATTTAGTAATTTTAGTGACACAATTAAGGGTCAAGGAAGCGCTCAATACTTATGGATAGTATTATATGATAAGTTGTATTTAGTTTATATAAATTTTATTATTCAAATTGTAATTACATTATAAGTTGAATTTTACATTTATAATATAATTGTCGGTCAGTCGTCTAGAAGAGATAAGAAAAGAGGGAAGAAATGAGAGGAGGAGAAGGAGAAGAGGAGTATAGGTAATAAAAAGAAATAAAATTTAGTAAAATTATTTAATTTATTGAGAGGAATCAACGACGGGTTTCTTGAGAGGTGACAAAAATGAGGTTATTATTAATTAATAATATTATTAGGATGTAAGGACTATGCGCAGCAGACACTATGATCACTATCAGACTTAAAGCAACCTTTAAATTGTTATATAGAATTTTAATTAGAATTTTATTACTAATAAAAAGAATATAAACGTAATATAAAAATTGTATTTAATTGGTTGAGTGTATAATAAGTGATACTTCTACAGGGGATTATCCAAGGCCCTTTTATAGGCAATGGGTCCTCTGAAGCGCTACAAGTGACTATATACAAAATAGTAATGAAGTAAAACAAGAAGATAAAAGAAGACATTTGTAACATAGTAATTAAGAGAACATTATACGAAAAATAATAAGAATCCCAATTAAGAATATAAAATTCCCATCCCAAATTTCCCAAATCAGTTAATACAAAATAATGAGTAACTAAACAACCCTGTGATCTAAGAACTATGGGAAAAACAAATCAAAACAAGTATTACAATCTGTTTTCAGCATTTCTAAGTGAAACAAATAACATGTTTTGACGTAACAAGGCATGAAATCATTTTAATTCAGTGTAAATTAATATTTATTAATTGTTTTCACTATGTAATTTAATAACTAGTTTAACTGAAACAATTAATTAATTTAATTTGGGAATTTATAATACTATTTGATAAAATAAGTATTATAATTTATTTGATTTTCTTCCTGACACAATTTAAGGGTCAAAAGAAGCGCCATTAATTATTGTTTAATACTATATGAAAGATGTTATTTATTATATAAATTTAAATAATTAATTTAATTATATTATAAGTCAATTTTACACTTATAATTATCATATATGTTTTTTAATTAATTAAATATAAATTTATAATTATTAAATACATAAAAATGCGCCATTATTTGTAGAATATATTATATTATGCTTAATTTAATTGTATATATAAAAATATATATAACCAATAAATTTAATGTAACACTTGTATATAATAAAATTCTTATATAATTTCACTATGCAATAAAATATTAAGTTATATTCATTAAATACAAGTCTTACCCACTCTTTAAGGTTTTATAATTTATATATCATTTACTGGACTCCTGGAATAGCCTGGCTGACACTCCCTCACTCTAAAAAAAAACAATAAAAAAAAATTCTAAGATTTTTTCTTTTTGTATTTTTTCAACAGAGCAGGCAGATTTGAAATTTCTTTGCCAGGTATCCATGCATCATGTTCAGATGATTTGTTCTTATATCTCAATAAATATTCAGTACCTCTTTCAGAAGTGATAATTCTATCATTGAGAATTTTATCAATTTCTGCTGTTTCTGTGACTTCCTGAGGGTTCTTCTTAGGTCTTCCTCTTCTTTTTGGAAATAAGTCACTGTTGGAAGTATAAGGTTTAAGTAAAGAAATGGGAAAGACAGGATGTTTCCTATCATATGGAGAATACAATACAACTTCTACTGCATTATCACCAATCATTCTTTTAACAACAAATGGTCCTACAAAAGGATCTTTTAATTTGTTGGTACCTTGTAAATTGAAATGGACAGTAGAGATCAACACTTCATCACCCTTGTTAAATGTGTATTCTTTATGGGATTTATCCCATCTTTTCTTTTCATATTCAAATGCTTTATCAATACAACTCTGAGCATGTTTTCTGCAGAGCTGTTGCATTTGCACAAAAGATTTTACACCAGGGTGCAGTTCCAACTTAGGTAATTTATTATTGAGAATCTGAGCAGGAGTGTTTGGGACATAACCTAACCAAAGCTCAAAAGGCTTTTTCTCAGTGACAGAATGAACAGTGCTATTATATGCAAATTCAAGACCAGGCAAAAGAGTGACCCAATCATGAGTAAATCTGTCATTGTCTTTATATTCTAAACCAAAGGCACAATACCTTCTAATCATATCTTCCAGAGTTTGAATCATTCTTTCAGCTAGACCATCAGTCTGAGGATGATGAGCTGTAGACAATTTTAACTCACAGCCACAAATATCCATCAAAGAGGTCCAAAACTCAGAAGTGAATTTTGGATCCCTATCAGAGATAATGGCTTTTGGAAAACCAATAATATTAAACATGTAAGACCACCATAAGAAAGCTAATTCTTTGGTGGATACATCTTTGTGGGTTGGAATAAATTTGCACATTTTTGTGAATCTATCAACTATTACCCAACAAGAGTTAAAGCTGTCTTTACCTGCAACAGGAAGACGAGTGACAAAATCCATATTAATGATTTGCCAGGGAGCACTAGGTGCTTCAATATGTTGTAATAACCCTGCTCTCTTACCTGTTAACCTTTTAGATTTTTGGCAGGAATCACAAGATTCAACATATAATTTTGTGTCTTCAGACATATTAGCCCACCATGCAGTGTTTTTGATTCTAATCAATGTTTTTTCGAGATCAAAATGACCAGCTAATATGTCATCATGACAAAGTTTAAGGATAGTTTCTTTCATTGAAGGAGGAATAACAATTACATTGGTAAGCTTCCTTCTATAATATATATAACCATCTTCAATAGAAAACTTTCCTTTATTTAAAGCATTGTGGTATTTTGCAGGAAGAGTTTTTATTAATGCTTGAATTGAAGCATTCTTAGGATCATTCAAAATAGTAACTAATTTATTTAAGTCAGAATCTTTATCATATGAATCCAGTATTAACTGTAATAACTCTTCTTCCATATCAACTATAAATATACCATGTATATGAACAGTGTCATCCTCAGGTACATAAGCAGGATTGGAGTCATTATTTGGCAGAGGCAATCTGGAGAGCATATCAACATTAGAGTGAACATTTCCAGCTCTGTGGATAATAGTCATCCTTCCTCTGTATTCCTGAACAGCAAGTTGCCACCTGAACATATGTCTGTTAGGTGTTTTGAGGTTTAAGAGAGATTTCACAGCACTACAGTCAGTTACCAACTCAAATTTTTGGTCATCCAAGTAGTAATGAAGTTTCTCAAGAGCCCAAACAACTGCTAAGCACTCCAATTGAGTGGCACCATATTTCAATTCACTATTCCTTAAGGTTCTTGAAATATAACAAATTACAACCTCTGAGGATTTATCATTAATAATTTGCTTTTGGTGAAGGGCAGCACCCAGACCAATAAAGCTAGCATCTGTATAAAGTACAAATGGCTTGTTAAAATCTGGGAGAGCCAATATAGGGGCTGTCATTAAGCAACTTTTCAATGTATTAAAAGCTTTCTGACAGTCATCATTCCAGAGAAAAGCAACATCTTTTCTGGTTAGTTTTGTAAGAGGCAAGGCTATGACCTGATAATTTTTAATATATTGTCTATAATAGCCACACATACCCAAAAAACTTTGGATTTCTCTTACAGAAGTTGGTGCTTTAACATTTTGAATGGCAGCAACTTTATTATGGTCTACACAAATTTGTAAGCCTGACACAACATGGCCAAGGACTTTCAAAGATTGAAAACCAAATTTACACTTTTTTAAAGATAAGGTCATATTGATTTCATCCATTTTTTGGAAAACTCTATTCAAGTGAATCATATGTTCATCAAAAGTTTTAGAAAAAACAATAATATCATCAATATAAACCATGAGCCAACCTTCAATAATTTCTTGATGGAAAGTGTTATCCATGACTTTCTGGAAAACTGAAGGAGCATTTTTAGGGCCAAATGGCATCCTAACATACTTATATATTCCCATATGAGTAGCAATAAGCAAAAAATTTTGAGAATTTTTCTCAACTGGAACTTGATGATAACCTTTATTACCATCCAGACAACTAATAAATTTTGCACCTTGCAAGGTAGCATGTATTGAATTAATTCTGGGTAAAGGATAAATATCATCAACAGTATAAGTATTTAAAGCTCTGTAATCTCCACATAATCTAGCTTTATCTTTTTCATATGAAATCAAGACTGGGGAGATGACACAATATTTGGGGGTGACATTCACTTTCTCAATGATATTCATTTTCAATAATGTTTCAATATTATCTTCAATATCTTTTCTTTTTGATGGAGAAGCAGGATATGGTTTTTTCTTAAGGGAAGGAGGAATATCACTCAAATTACAGGATAAGGTAATTTTCATCTCTTCCTGAACAATTCCCAAGACATGAGAACCATGAGCAAAAGCCATAGGGAAAGAGGTAATAGAGGCAACAATAGAATCCTTTTGTTCATTAGTTAAATGATCACCAAAAGTAGCGGTATTTATTTCATGTAATAAATCATCCATTTCAGTTGTTGTTCTACCTTTACATTGGGTCAGTGAGTTACAAGATTTCAACAAATGCCCAGAAGGTTTAGGAGAAGAAATTTTGAATTTTCTTTTCCCATTCATTCCTAAGGTAAAGCAATTATTTGCTGGGTCCAGTTTCACACCAAACATGGTTAAAATATCATTTCCCATAATAAACCAATTGCTCAAATTATCATTTTTCATGACAACAAACTCACAAATAGCTCTGACAAAACCACCATTATATTTGAAGAATACAGAGGTTTTGTATTTGCCAATAGGAAATAAGGTAGAACCATACCCTCTCCATTTTTCAGAAGTTATAGGCAATAATTTACTCAAATATTCCTTATCCACTGAAGCCAAAGCTTTTTCAGATACTACACTTCCTCCAGCACCAGAATCAAGAACTACATCAACATTTTTACAATTAATGATAACAGGTGCCTTTAAAGGGGATATAGGAATAGAATTTTTAGTAATATCTTTAATTATCTCAGCATTTTCTACTGAAGATAAATTCAATACACAATCTTCAGATATATTATTTAAATAATGGACATCATGTTCCAACATTAAAACATCTTTAACAGATTCATTGTCATAGGAGATATTACTTTCACAGTCACTGGAAGAATTATTGACATCAAGTTCAATTTCATCAGTGTCTTCATTTTGTTCAACAAGATGAATTTTCTTGTCACAAACATGACCCTTCTGCCACGGTTTGTTACATTTATAACAACTATTTGTTGCATATTTTTTAGGTGCAACTGGGGCAGAGGGTTTACCAGATTTTTCTGGGAGCTTTATAGAAGGTTTATTCTGATCATTATAAGATTTACTAAGGTAATTCTTTGGTTCATATCTATGGTTGAGTAGTACTTCATTACAGATATTAATGAAAGAAGAATTTTCCCTTACATGCTCAGTTCTAGCAACAATCAAATCCCTAAGAGAATTTGGTAATTTATACAAGATTTTATCTCTCCAAATATCATAATCCATCTTTGGATCAATTGCTCTAAGGATTTTAGTTATTTTCATCAGAAAAACAATGGGCTTTTCAACAGAGGAGGATACATATCTAGTATTCTCATACAGTCTTTGCTGAGCTAACCTGAATTTTGAACCACCAAACTGATTCTCAATCAAGGATTTCCAATCATTCCATGTATAATGATTGTTATCTAAGAGGACAGATTCATACCACATCAAGGCTACATTGGAAAATAAAGAAATTAGCTTAGAAACAATTTCCTCATCAGGTAGTTTATAAGATCTCTTTAAATTATCAATTCTCTGGATAAAGTGTTGCCAATCAGAGGAAGAATCACCATCAAAGGTAGGATATTGGTCTAACTTAGGCCAATTTTTCTGACTACTGGGATGGTCCACTTTTTGGTTTGAATTATTCATTAGTAATAATTCCTGAAGTTTAGCCAGGTGTTCAGAAATTTCATTATTTACAGAAACAGCTGGTGCATGACCATCACAAGATTTTTTGCTAGTAGCAAAAGATTTTACAGACTCATTGTCAGTTTGTTTAATGGTTGAAATATGAGGAAGAAAGGATGAACTTTGTTCAGGTTTTTTCCCTTTATTTTTATGCAGCTTATTTGCAGAAATCTCATTTAATTCATTATTGATGGTTAAGGTTGAAAACTTTTCCTGTAGGTAAGACACATAGTTTCTTATTCTTGGAATTTCAGACATCTGGTCATTTACTTTTGCAAGAGATAGAACATTTCTGTCCTCAGAAACTGAGTGTTTGGTACTTAGTGCATGGAAATCATTTTTTAGCTTCTTAAACTCATTTTGTAGAGATTTTATTTCATTTTTGAATGAATAATTTTCCTCAATAAGGGGTTTCAATTCACTCAAGGTCTTATGTAGACTGATATTTCTATCTGAGATAGCTCTATGGTCACTTCTTATTTGTTTTTGTTGACTAAGAACAATATTTAAGGTTTCTTTGATTTTTAAATAAGCTGTATCTTGTACAGAAGAACTCACTTTACATTGCAAGTGTAAATTATTTAATCTATCATTTTCATGGATTAACACGTCTCTCACATGTTTGTCTTTCACAATATTAAAATCAAGGGTATCTTTCAATATTTCCTCAGAAGTTTTTTCAATTAAGGTATAGATTTCAGGGGGAACAGAATCATTTTTAATTGCAAGAGAAGGATTAATTAAAGATGTAGAAGTTAAATGTAAAGGTTCATCAAATGACAATTTGCTAATTACATCAATAGGGCTACTAGTTACAGGAAGCTGTCTTTTAACAGGTTTAACTGTTCTTTCACCATGTTCAATAATATTACCTGCAGAAGAAGATTTATTAGAAAACATACCCAAGTGACAATCAACCAAATTACTTACCATGGCAGAGGAGGAAACTTCCCCTGGGACTGGTTTTGGGAATGTGCTTGGGCTTTCTTTCTCCTGCCTTGTTGGTAGGGATGAGGAGGTGGATGGAAATTGGGTGTTCTGGATGGGCCAGGCTGATGATGAGGCGGGTGTTGCACATTCTGTTGGTAGTGACTCATTAGATAATCCCATTTCCATTGCTCCACTTCCATAGTATTTGGATTTTGGATGGTTGAGCTGGGTGGCTGTGAAGGTTGAGCCTGAAATTGAAGCTGATTGGGAGGCAATTGAGGAGGGGCCTGGGCCTGAATCTGGTTCCTGAGTTCTTGGACCTGATCCCACAATGTGTCTACCTTTGCTTTGTACGTCATATTTTCTGTCTTCAACTCTTTTATATGACTGGATAGGTTGCTGATTTGTTGTGGCAGAGGAAGCTTTTTTATTTTGAAGCCTTTTGGAAGACCTTCTTGAGGCACTAGAGGCCTTACTTCCTTCTGTGGTACTGGGGGAAGGGGGTTTGGTTTGTTTGCATTTCCTGTCATTTCCACATCCTGCAGTATGTGAATTCTTTGTGTTAGCATAAGATTTTTTATGACCAACTTTAGAAGAACTTACAGTGTCAGCATCATAGTCAATTTCTATCTCATCCACTTGCATGTTATCCATTTTTTCTGCCAAATTGTTGGACATACTAGTGGGAAGATTTATATTTTACTTTGTACTTTATAAAAAAATAATCAAAGTTAGTCAATAATTGCTCCAAATAATAATAAAAAAAATATTTAATTAATTAAATTATAGAAATAATTTTCAATATAAAGTAATAATTAAAAAATTAATTTTTTTTAAAAAAAAAATGGATTGCAAGGTTAAATTGGGAATAACAAGTAAGTTAATTCAACCAATTAATTACCAATATTAAATATGGCAATATATTTGGGACTAAGCACAATGTACTTTTAAGTCAACCAAAATTAACAATAATTAATAATAAAAAAAAAATTAAATTAATAATTCAATTTGTATTAATAATAATGTCAATTCTTCTAGGACTAAGAGGATTTAACACTCTATAATGGTCAACTAGGAAGAAAAAAAATTTTAAAATTGAACACTTACACTCAGTGAATCAGAAATTAAGCCACAATCACTGTTATTGCAATAAAAATATAGTAATATGAGTGAGAGGCGCAAAGGTGAACTTACTATAGTGATCGAAAAATCACTTCAAAATAATATAAAAATTAATAATATATAAACCTAAGATGTCGAACCCAAGTTCGAAACACAGTCACGGCAAAAGTTTTGTTTTGCTAGGTGGTCCGTGCGTTTTGTCGTTCGTTGCCAGGCTCGATCGTCGTCGTCGTTTGGAAAGGTCCCCAGTTGTCGGTCAGTCGTCTAGAAGAGGGAAGAAAAAGGGGAAGAAAGAGATAGAGGAGGACAAGGAGAACGGCTTTGAGGAATAAAAGAAATAAAATATAAAAAATTATTTAATTTATTTAAAGGAAGGCAACCACGAGTAACTTGAGAGATGACAAAAGTGAAGGTTTTAAATAATATTATTTTGGTGTAAGGGTTTCTGCGCGGCAAACACTATGAGTACTATCAGACTTAAGGAAACCTCTGGTTAATTATATAAAATTTTAATTAGAGTTATGATACTAATAAAAAATAATATAAATGTAATAGAAAATATTTTCAAGTTTGTTGAGTGTATAGTAAGTGATACTTCTACAGGGGATTATCCAAGGCCCCTTTTATAGGCAATGGGTCCTCTGAAGCGCTACAAGTGACTATATACAAAATAGTAATGAAGTAAAACAAGAAGATAAAAGAAGACATCTGTAACATAGTAATTAAGAGAAAATTATACGAAAAATAATAAGAATCCCAATTAAGAATATAAAATTCCCATCCCAAATTTCCCAAATCAGTTAATACAAAATAATGAGTAACTAAACAACCCTGTGATCTAAGAACTATGGGAAAAACAAATCAAAACAAGTATTACAATCTGTTTTCAGCATTTCTAAGTGAAACAAATAACATGTTTTGACGTAACAAGGCATGCAATCATTTTAATTCAGTGTAAATTAATATTTATTAATTGTTTTCACTATGTAATTTAATAACTAGTTTAACTGAAACAATTAATTAATTTAATTTGAGAATTTATACTACTATTTTATAAAATAAGTATTATAATTTATTTGATTTTCTTCCTGACACAATTAAGGGTCAAAAGAAGCGCCATTAATTATTGTTTAATACTATATGAAAGATGTTATTTATTATATAAATTTAAATAATTAATTTAATTATATTATAAGTCAATTTTACACTTATAATTATAATATATGTTTTTTAATTAATTAAATATAAATTTATAAAAATGCGCCATTATTTGTAGAATATATTATATTATGCTCAATTTAATTGTATATATAAAAATATATATAACCAATAAATTTAATGTAACACTTGTATATAATAAAATTCTTATATAATTTCATTATGCAATAAAATATTAAGTTATATTCATTAAATACAAGTCTTACCCACTCTTTAAGGTTTTATAATTTATATATCATTTACTGGACTCCTGGAATAGCCTGGCTGACACTTTACATCTTTCTTCCTCCCAACTTTAACCTGAAATGATACCTTCCCCATCTCAATGGAGAACTTATCTGACCAGACAATCCTCTTCCAACTCATCAGTAATGTAACTGTCAGGCTGAGGTGAAGTACAGAGACGGAACTAACTTGAATGGTCAGTTTTCTAGAAGATTTTAATGGCCCTATATGAATACTGTAGTACAAATCCAATAAGTATTAAAATATAACTCAACATAAGTATCGGCTGATCATCTAAAAGAAGGAGAAGAAGAGGGAGAGATGAAAAAGAATAAGAGGGACAATAAAGGTTTTTAAAAGTAATAAGAAATAAATAAACTAATTGAGTTATTTAAAGGAGTACAACAACAATTTCTGAGGAATGACACAATAGTAAGTTTAATTGATATTTAATATATTTATGTTAATAAGTTATATTTCAATGTGCAGCAATCAATTCTTGTTATTAATAGACTTATTGCAACCTTAGTATTATATAAAATTTAGATTAGAATCGTAGTACTAATAAAAATAATAATAATTGTATTATATTTAAAAATATGATAAAGTAGTGAGTATAATAAGTGATGCTCTACCAGAGAGGTTTCCAAAGCTCTTTTATAGGCAAGAGGACCTTCTGGAGCATTTCAATAGTATTTACAAAAGAGTAAGGTAATGTGAAACAAATGATTAAAAGAATTTAATTAAAAACACACAAAATAAGAAAATTAAAACAATGAATTAAACCTGTGAATAAGCCACTATTTTTTCCCACCATAAAGTTCCAAAAAAAATAGAATTAATATAATGAATAACTACGTGAGCATGAAACCTGAGAACTTTTAGAAATAAAATCTAAAACAAGTAATACAATTAGATTAAAAGGTTTAATTAAAACAAAAGGAACTATTTTCATGCTTTCAATATATATAGTAAATCTTAATTCAGTATAAGAAAAATTAAATGAATCATTTTAACTATTTCAAGTCATTTAATTATTAATTTAATTGAAACAACTAATTAATTTAATAAAATAACCTATTTAGAATGAGAAATTAAATTTATCATATTAAATAAGTACTTTAATTAATTTAGTAATTTTAGTGACACAATTAAGGGTCAAGGAAGCGCCCAATACTTATGGATAGTATTATATGATAAGTTGTATTTAGTTTATATAAATTTTATTATTCAAATTGTAATTACATTATAAGTTGAATTTTACATTTATAATATAATCTTAAATAATTAATTTATTGATTTAGAAATATTAAATACATACAAAATGTGCCATGATGTTATAGAATATAATATCCTTTTATGTAACAAAAAGCTTCTTAATAATAAATATAAAAATTATTTTACTTATAAAATATTTATATAATTTTATTCAATCAGATTTTTTATTGTAACTACATAAAATGTATAGCATTATTCACTTAAATGACTCCAGTAATTTATTATATAATTTACTGGGCTCCTGAGATAGCCTGGCTGGATCATAAGGGTCTCAGTAATTTTAATCTCACTAATTATATATGGCTTACAATCTTATAGTTGGTATAAAAATAGATTTAATAAATTCAGATACTATTCAAAGACTTTATAAGTACTATTGATATGTATTGTAAGTGTATTGGTTATATGTTTTAATTGTAATGATAAAGAATGTAGAAAATAAGACCAAAACCCCCCTCCTTTTATATGCAATTACTTCCCCAATGACCCCCTTGATTTACCAGCTCTATACCCAGTTGATGACACCTCATTCCAGCTAATAGACATGTTCAGAAACAAAAAGAGTGACCAGTAACATAATCATAATGATATCACCTGCCAAAATCCTGTAGTAATTGTGATAATCCATCAAAAATAAAGAACAAGAAAAAAAAAGAGTATATGCCTGCTATACATTAAATTAACAAAACTAAAAAAGGGAAAATGAAGACTAATTGTTACAAAATAATAAGGGGGATTAACAGTAGAAATGTTGGGGCTAATCATGACATTATACTATGTGAAATCCCCATTCAAAAATAACCAAAATTGTCAGTGTGTGCTAGTATCTAAGTATGATTTAATAGTAACTATTAATGGTAAAACGACTTATTGATAAATGATTTAGTGATTAAACCTCAGGGGAATACTAATAAAATAGTTATTCTCAATTTAAACTCACAATACTTGGATTTTTATGCATGCTAGTGGTGGAAAATAGATGAATAAAATATAGTTATAGCTTACATAAAGATAATATCAATTTACAAATGCTTTATAATATATTTATATATGCTAATGATTGTTTAATAATGTTAGTTTGATGTATAATCAGTAATTGATGTCCAATAACCCGTCAAATCCTTGCTTACTTATACCAAAATCCACTGGAGTGCACAGACCTTCAATCCAGATGATGTCACTGCTATCCCCAGCAATTACAGCACTGTGAGGGCCCATCACCTCCCCATGGTGTCCACTTCAAGCAGTTTCAACACCCAGACCTCCAGTAAGGACCCTCCATCACAACTAATGATACCACAGACCCATACCATAAATAGAGTAAACAGATAAAAGCAGATACCATAAAGGAACAGGTAAAATAACTCATCCAAAGAGAATATAATGAAACCCAAAGCATATAAAGGAACCAAATTAACTGTCCAAGCCCCCAATAACATCCCCAAGCATCCATATTAACCCAGCAACCATATCCCAACCCATAAATCCATGAAAATCCATCCAAGGAAGCAGATTAAGTTGTCCAAACTGGATATATGTGCCTGAAAAAGGTGTATATGCTTGTATAGGCATTGTGAGTCCACTGAATACGTCCATATGACCTAAAATAAGCAGAAAAATAAAGGTTATAGGCTATGAAGAGGTTAAAACCCACTTATAGACCTATATATACTTAATATAAGTTTTGAAAAAAGGTGACCAAACATTGAAAAAAAAAAAAAAAAAATTTTTTTGACTGACCCCAATGTAACAAGACCTTTTTCACAATAGTGTGCACCACTGAAGTAAAGAAGGAAGCCCCCCCCCCAAAAAAAAAAAAAAAAAAAAATGGTCAGGCAACATGTATGATTATAGTATGTTATTGAACCTAACCTCCAGACTAAGAATATCAGACCTTTCTTCAGGTTATTTGTTTTGAGGCCTTCAGGCATGAGTGGGTGGTGACATATTCCAAGAAAATTGCACAAAAAATCAAAAAAAAAACAATAAATAAATAAATAAATAACCCCTCCCCCAAAATAATAAGCATAAAATAACCCCAAAAAAATCAGTATAAATAAATCACTTCCCCCTTTCCCTTTCCCCTTTCCTTTCCTTTCATTCCCCTTTCCTTTCCTTTCATTCCCCTTTCATTCCCCTTTCATTCCCCTTCCCCTCCCCCTTCTTCCCCCACAAAAAAGGAAAAAAAAATTGAAGTAAAGAAAAAAAAATTAAAAAAATATTTAAAAACATGTGTATGTATATATGTATGTATGTATGTAAATGTATATCTAATACCAACAAATCAAGTACATCTTCACAAAATAAACCACTCAAAAAGCTTTCACATCACATCAACTCACCAAAATATATATATATATCATCTCACCATCCACCCAACACTCTATTGATGAGGGACAGTACACCTTACCCACCTATAGACTCACAGCTATGTACATTAACTTAAAATGACACCCTTGTGGTACCTTTGTTTATGACACACACTTGATTGGCATATAGGGTAATGCTCAACACCCCCCTAATAACAACTAATACTTTTATTCAATAATAAAAGTAACTTATTATTATTAAAAATAGTTAAGTAGTTTATCATGTACATAAAGTTCAAGTCACTCCAGAATACTTAGTTATAAAGTATTATTCACTGGGTTTGTTAACTCACCTGGCTAACACACCCACACCCCCCCCCACACACACACACTCTCTCTCTCTCTTCCTAAAAATAAAATAAAGTTAATCAAGTTAAAGCTTTCCAATATAAACCCCTCACCTCACCTCACCTCACCTCACTTTGATTTGGGTCTCAATTCCCCCTTATTCCATCCAGCTCCACAAAACATTAAAAAAAACTTGCAAAAAAATATGTTAAAGCATGCTAATCTATGAAGTAAAATAATTCAAAACCTTACTCTTCTATTTATTAGTCATTTGCACAGGAACCCTACCTGACTCCAACTCACTGTACATGGAATAAAATGAGTAATGGCATCATCTCCCACCATGAATTATAATTTCACATTCTCAATCACATGCAGAAAAGCAGGATTAAGATATGCTTGTATATACATAACATGCATATTCACATTGGAGGAGGTATAACTTCCATTCTAAGTTTTTGGCAGATAATTTGAGGATCCAATTTAGAAATCTGATCTAACAGTTGAATTTTCTAAATGGATGATATAAAACAATCAGTCAGGTCAAATTTTTCACCCATATCAAAAATTAAAAAAAGGAGAAACATATATATATATAATTAAAATAAAAAATATGTCAAGACAAACTCAATATGAACCTTTCTCAAAGCAACATCTAACTATCTAAACAAGCATAATTAATCAATTCATCATACAACTTACAAAGGATGCAGGACCAGTTAATGCAACTTCAGGATTCTGTTTCATTATTTTTTCAGCCACTAATTCTGCAGACACCTGTCCAATAATACACCAAAAAAAAAAAAAAAAAAAAAAAAGACAAAGTGTTCAACCAGTTATCTCAGATATTTATAGACTTGAAGGAGAAGAAGAAGATGATGAAGGACAAAACAGAAAAACTAACATTCATAATAGCTACACCTGCCAAAGCAGCAAGAAGCATATTACCATATGCTTCTTCATGTGGACATCTAAACCAATCATTCTTAGTTTCTTTACCCAAAAAACTTGCATGAGCATTCATACAACCAATAATTGTGCCTACATCCAATGACATATCTAATCAGAATATTAAAAAACAGGATTAAAAAAAGCATGAAAGAAAGAGAGAACCTGTCATGCAACCAGTTCCAGTGATTTTTGATAACATTTCAACACCATTTTTGATTTTCAAAACAAAGGAACCATTTGAAATATAATCTACTTTGCCAGACATCACAACGATACACTCTGAAGATGAATATAAAACAAGATAATTAAAATTAAATGTTCATCATCATACATCAATGGCAACTCACTTTCTCGTGCTGCTAAATCACGGGTGACTTGAACGGGTTCTGGAAGCTCTCCAACTGAATCCACACCTTGGACCAAGATGTTCTCAGAGGTGCCAGCGAGGGTCGCAATTTCAGCTTGATTGCCCTTGATGGTAGTGAGCTGAATACCATTTAACAATACTTTCAATATTCCATTTATTTCAAAAAAGGTCATGAATAAATGAAAGAGAAAGAGTGTGACAATATTATCATAATAATGTAAAGGGATCGGATAGGATAAGATGATTTGAGAAAAAGAGAGAGAGAGAGAGAGAGAGAGTGATGACTTACGCTGAGCAGTAGATTTTCTGAATTGAGTAGCACCTACACCCACAGGATCAAATAAGACAGGAATACAAGCTTTATTGGCCGCCATTCCAGCGATACGCATAGCTTCTACTGCAGGTGGAGTCAAAGTACCAATATTTAAAACTAATGCATCCGGATTAAGTTCTGCAACTTCAGTTGGCTCAGCAGACATGAGAGGAGAAGCAGATAAAGCCAAGGTAAGGTTGGCACAATCATTTTGAACGACCGTATTGGTGATATGATGAATCAAGGACCGCTTGGGAGATGTTTTAATGTATTCAAGAAAGGATTGAAGACGTGCCAAGATGGATGATTCAGATATTTCTGTAAGAAGCTCAGATGGAGATTCGTCTTGACGAGCCTCCTCAAGTATTTTTCTGAGGTCCAATGCAGCTTGAGGGGGATCAGAAGCGGAAGCGATAGCTGAAATGACTGCTACGCCAGGTAAAAATCTCGTATAAGACTTGTTTAAATGATAAGGACGACTTCGAGTTAGTGTGGTGGATAAGTTTGAAAGATTGATACCGCCTATGATTGGAAAAAAAAATAAAAAAAAAATAAAAAAAAAAGGGGGTGGGGAGAGAAAGAAATCAAAATCAAAGGCCATGACTGAAAAAAGAAAAGAAAAAGATACCGATCATGACCGTAGGAATACAACGATTAGTAGCGCTGAGAACATGCAAGATTGCACGGACACCTCTTGGACCTGATACAAGGCAGGAGGAGAAGGGGAGGGAAATTAAAAAGGGTGATGAGAATAGGTAGTGAAAGAAAAAGAAAGCCGATCAAGAACCAAAAAGATAAAGACAGACCAATGATGCGAGAAGGAAGGAGGTGTTTAGAAGTAGAAGGCCAACATGCGCCGATTCCAAGATAATCAGCACCGTCCTCGACAGCCTTGACAGCTTCGGAGACGTTGGAGACGGATATGCCCACGATAGCGGAAGAAGGAAGAGAAGCTCTAGCAAGTTGTATGGAAAGATCGGATTGACCGAGATGAACCCCATTGGCGTTGACAGCCTTAGCAATATCGATTCTATCGTTTATGATGAACAAGACATGATGGCGGTCACAAATAGGTTTGATAGATTGAGCAGCGTTGAGGAATTGATGAGGATTGACGTTTTTGAGTCTGAGCTGGAGTGCATGGATGGCACCGGAGGCGATGACGGTGGAAAGCAAGGATAGATTGGGAGGATAGTCGTCCGAGGTGAGCCAGTAGAGTGAGCGGCTGGGCAGAGAAGGAGATGAGGTCATGTGATTGGGATGTGAGATGTGATGGCTTGTAAGATCAGTTCGGGACGAGTGGAGTGGGAATGGGTGGACGAGTGATCCGTCTGCTGGACTGCCAAAGCAGCGTGTTTGTTTCTCTGTTTACCGACACTGAGAGTGCTGCTGAACGATTGATGGACGTCGTTGGCGATCTGGCTGCTCACTGCGCACTCATCGATCCTGCCCACATCACCTCCACCACTCATCTCATCACCGCTGTCCAGGCTGCTGCACGCGCAATCACCAACAACAATCAAGCCACAAACTCTCTTCATGCTCAAATCATCTTTGCTCTCTCCCCCAATAAAAACGTTTCCTCTCTCCTCTCCTCTCCTCTCCTCTCCTCTCCTTATAAACTCATCTTTTCCATTTCTCTTCTCTCTTCCTCAGATCTCTCTAGCTTTTAAAACATTTGGCATCAAACCTACTTCTAAATCTATCCTCTTCGTCAAACTATTCTCAAACACTCTCCCAATCCTCCTTCCCTCCTCTCCCTCTCCCTCTTTTTCTCCTCTCTATTTACCTTCACTCGAAAACACCGCCCAACAAATCCTTAAAGGCGCTACTCTCGTCTCTTCAATCGATTTACTCGGTCAACCTCCTTTTGTCAATTGGTCTTCCATCATTTCCATCTACAAATTATCTTGTCAAAATCATCCCGATCATTATGACTTGGTCGATCAATTAGTCACTTCAGCCGTCGTATTAAAAGCTTTGGATACTTGAATTCATTCCATCTTTCCCCATACATCTATCTGTCATTCTCTTCTCAACTCCATCCACAATCATTTCTGATTAACTATCTAACCAACAAACTAGAAAGTCAAAAATTGAAAAAAAAAACCTCAAAATAAGATACAGTACATACATCCTGTCTCTATATCATCATTTATTTCTTACACTCTTACCCAGTAGTGAAGCAATTAGAAAGTAAATACATGAAAAGTAAACAACGAGGGAAGGTGAACTGTGCAATACATATCAGAAAGAAAAAAAAAAAAAAGTTATACTGATAGGATGACTATTTGGTGTGGGTCAAGTTACTAGGGAATCTGTTAGCGAAGATGAGATATTTGGCAACAAGAGAGAGGGAGAGTAGGCAGGTAGTATTAAAAGGGTACACATTTGCATATATTTCTTTACCCCTTAACTATAACTATCACTATCACTATAGCTATTTTTACTCAGTCTCCCTCATGTTCAATCATGACAACGCCTCTCATCCTATCTTATTCAATTGCCCTCTACTCCAATTCTTTCAACCTCCCCCCTCTCTCCACTCCCTTGAATAAGATTTTTTTTTTTTTTCCAACACCGGTTCAAATAGGGTTTACATACACACACACACACACATATATATATATATATATATATATATATATGTATATGTATAAGTATAATAAACATTCTGTATTCACACTCTTACCCCATCCCAACATCACAAATTAAACTTACATACTACATCCAAATCACCACCTATTCATCAACAAAAACACATTCACGAAAAAAAAAATTAAAATTAAAAAGAAAAGAAAAGAAAGAAGGGAGAAAGTGAAATAAATAAATTAAAAAATAATGAAACATATTTCAAATCTTCGCATACATATATTTATATGTCAATACAATAATTACAATTATAATTGTTGGGAAGAAAAAAAATAAAAAAATAAAAAAACTACATCTTCCATTCAAACTGCCTCCACTTGCTCTACTGAATCAACTATTTCAGATACAAATACATTCAAAAGCCCCGGCACTTCACTTTCTGCTCGTTCAATAGCTTCTTGAAACCGGTCAATCGCTTCTACAGCTGCCGTATTCCCAATAATTCTACTCTTAATCTATTTTACACATCCAAAATATTAAGAACCATAGATTTTTTTTTTTTTTTTTTTAAAAAAAAATACCATGATTCATAAATCAACATCAGACTAGAATAAAATATATATAAGGCCTCACCGATTGTAAGACAGGAATGACCACTGTATCCAAAATTTCTCCTAAACTTTCATTGTCATCATCGTCATCATCACCCTGTTCATCCTGTTCCTCTTCCGGATCATCAGGCGATATATGATTCAATTGATCCGCAGTTCCATGCCCTCGACCATGTTGAGATTCGTAATCATCTTGCATCTCTGCACTGACCACTTCTTGTACTTGTTCCAGTTCATCCGCTCTTGATTTAGCGGGCTTCCTGGATGACTTTGAAGCACCAGCATGAGAAGAAGTCGATGAAGATTGAGGAGGCACATGTTTAGCTCTCACACTTCCCCTACCGTTTCCAACCTGATGGACAAATGCTTGAGATTGGTCCATCATACTTTTTTTGTTTTCTTTTCCGGCATTAGCTTTTGGTGATATTGGCCTTCTATCAGATGGCTGATTGGATGAAGAAGGTTGTCCCGGTTTTCTCAGGCCAGAAGGAGGTGGAGGAGAAGCGTTTTGGTGGCGAACAGTTTCAAATTTGACGTCAGATCCATAGTCTCTAGGCAAAACAGAAGATGAAGGCGGTAAAGGTCGAGATGGATGATGATAAGCTTGAGATGAGTTAGGAGGATTTGATGGAGGAACACGTCTGGTGGTTCCTTTTTTGACTGTTCCAAAGTCCCACATGGCATTACCATCAGCTGAATCATCATCATCATCATCATCTTGGCGATCACGATGATTAGCTTCATTCCCTCCAGACATAGCATTCCTTCCGCCTTCACTTTTCCATCTTTCAAGACGCTCAATAAGCTCGGTGAGGTAACTAGATTTTTTGGCCCCTCTGATGAATTTATGCTTTAAAAGTTCTTTGGCACTAGGTCTTGCATTTGGATCTCTTCGAAGACATTCACCAACAAACTCTTTAAAGCTTTTGCTAAACTGAGAGCCCTCAAGCGTGGGGGGAGGATTCTTGGGAATGAGGAAGAGTACCTTCATAGGATGTAAATCGGCATATGGCGGTTCGCCTTTGGCAAGTTCAATAGCAGTGATTCCCAGAGACCAAATGTCAGCTTTAAAATCATACCCTGATTGCTTGATGACTTCGGGCGACATCTTCACAGATATTGAACATATAGACATGAAAGGCTTTAGTTTAAGTGCCACAAAAGCCCAACAGGTCAAAGTAAATAATATCTTACCCAGTAGGGAGTTCCAACAAACGTATTTTTTTTAGTCATCGTCGCTGTAAGTTGTCCAGAAACGCCAAAATCAGCAAGCTTGACTTCACCGCTAGCACTGAGCAAGACATTAGCAGCCTTGATGTCACGATGAAGTTTTCCTTCATTATGAAGATATTCAAGTCCTCGAAGAAGTTCCCTGAGGATGATGGCAATGTATTCTTCACGGAACACACCTGGTTTCATCTTTAAGAGGAGAAGACAGGACAAAGGGAGATGAGAGTTGAAAGGCGCAAAAAAGAAATAAATGCACCAACAAGATCACTGCAGCTTCCACCACTGCAGTATTCCATGATAATCCAGAGAGTTGTACCTTTGAGGTAAGACCCATGATAGCTAAAAACATCCATTAATAAAAATTGAGAGAGAGAAACATGAAAGTGAGCTTATAGAAAAAGAAGAAAAAAAAAAAAGTAAGAACAGAAGGAAATACAGACCGGGTGACAAAGGAAGAGTCAAGTTGGCTAAGAATGGCTATTTCCTGCTGAATATCTTCGATTTCGTCTTCAGCACTTTCGAGATCAATCATTTTGATGGCAACTATAGGGCGACAAAGAGAGAGAGAGAGAGAGAAAAGTGAGAAGGATAATCATAAAAAGGGGAAGATGAGATGAAACGAACCAGGCTTGCGAGTGCGCTTGTCAAAGCCTTTGTAAACCTCTCCAAAAGAGCCTTTTCCGATGCGATCTTGACGGACGTAGAAGTCTTCAGGATCAGCATGTTTCTTAGTGTCAGCGCTGTTGTGGATGGAGGAGAGAACAAAGGATGAGATGAGATGAGATGAGATGAGATGAGATGAGACCAGCCACTCACACCGACGGCCGACGAGAAGGAGCGGGTTCATGGTGCGGCATTGGGAGACACGGAGAGATTAGGGAGTTGGTCAAGAGTGGGGAGCGAACTGTGAATGTGTGAAGGCCGAGATGTGTCAATAGGTGTCAAATGAGAAGTGAGTTGGTGTCAGTCGAATGTCACGACCAGTCACTTTGCTGTCAGACGCGCTCGCTGTAAGCCAACTCATCTGTCTTGCACTCAGCCATCCAGCCTGGTGACGCTGTCAGAGGCTGAGCATCAGTGCAGCAATCTCATCTCTTGGACTCTTCATCACCACTTGCTAGGAAGACAGGGCTTTCCATCTTCAGGGAAATGTGGGGCTGAGTGGTCATTCAAAAGCCTGTTTTGGCTTGCAGTCACCATGTGCATTATGTAAAAAGAAGGGTGAGGTGTTATTTTGCTCTTTTTCCCATTAGCCTCTCATTTTGATGATAATCTTCCCAGTATTCCAATCACTCAACTCCAACTCAAGTCCAGCAAACCCCTGTCCTTCTTAAGCATCCTGCTACCACCCATCCATCTTTCTCTAGTCTAAAGATTGATAAGCTGCTGCCGGTTACGCCCGCTCCCCCATCGTATCACATAATGCATCACCACTATTTCCTACCTCATTCTAGTCCTAACTCCCGCATCAAAAGCTCCAGCTCTCCCGACCCACCTTCTGTATTGCCTTCAAACACAGATCTTGATTCAGTTTTCCCCCCTTGTTGTTCTCTAAATTGCAACTGGACTTTAACACCCACCTCGATGCCTCTGCTGCTCTAGCTGCCATGCTTTCTTTGCCTCCTCAATCCACTTTTCACGGCGCTCTATTGCTTGACGCTGTTGTTTTTTGGCTTCCTGACTCCGCAGAGTGCGCAGATGTAGTGCTCCATAGACTACCCCCAGTCCAACCGCTGTGTAGCGCATCACCTAAAATGCTGGCATTATCATTAGTAGCAGGTCCCCTCTATAGTGCATATGCTGACGTCCTTTCTTTCGTTGCAACTCACATTCACCGTCACCAGATTTGCCATACCAACTGAGACAAGGTCGTTGGACGTCGTCGATCGCCGAGATAACGTTATTAAATTAGGGTGTGTTGATTTTGGGTCGGCGAGTTAGTGCTTCATCCACCTCCGTTTTACTTGCTTCACCCGGTATGCATTTCGAATTCCAAGATGCATGACTGGATGCATAAGGGTCTTTAATATCCACCTTTCTCTTCTTTGCGCCATCCTTTTTAACATTGATATTTTCAATATCACATCAACTTTACACACTCCTTTTATCTTCTCTCTCTTTTTTTTTTTTTTTTTTTGATCTTTCTTTCTTTTTCTTCTCTTTTTTTATGGCTCTCTTTTTATTCATTTTGTCAATTTATTTTTCCATCTCCCTTTCACATGCTCAAGTCTTTATCTATGGCTCAACGTCATCCCGATCCTCTGCATCACTTCATCCTCCTTCTTCTCAGAAAAACAATTCAAATTCTTTAGCTAAAAATTTAACGCATTCACATAATGGAAACTTGACATCTTTAACCCCAGATAGTCAAACAATGGACAATGAAACTTTAGCAGACAACAGCACATCTCTTGATTCTTCAAATTCTACAATGCAGGCTAACAATTCTCTCAGTGACTCATCTCCAGCCAATGACACTCTTGGTACCTCAAATTCTACACAGATGCTCAATGGTTCTCACAATGGATTACTTCCTAACGCTAATAACTCTCTTTCTCCTCCAAATTCTACACTTGGTCTAAACAATTCCCTCAGTGGGTTACCTGCATCCCTCAATAACTCTGCCGATGGGGTTAATAACTTGAACAACTCATTTTCATTAGCTGCAAACGGAAGTAGTGCTAACTCTAGCAATATCACAAACCAAAATTCTTCTACTACTTCCAACCTTTCTGGCAATTCTACATCTCACAATCTCACTTCTCATGCTTCAACTGGAACTAACAGATCAGTGGAAGCTGGTCTTGACGCTTTCTTGAAAAGCAATGAATCACGTACTCTTGGGAAACCTGTTACAACTCAAAATGGTCCCGCGGACATGGATTCATCTGCTGTCACTGCATTAGTTCGTTTTATTCATTCGTCTTCCCCTTATATATATATTGGTCCTGTGAAGTTTTCTTCTTTGATACTCACATTTTTATTCTATTTTTGGTTTTTTTTTAGTCTGTCGCAAATCGGGGTTGGCTGTACAGTTGTGCTACTTCGTTAGCAATAGTCATGACTACTCTTTATCTTTGAAAAACTATGCATATCATCAAGAGGGGGAGAAGAGAGAGAAAGAGAGAGAGAGAGAGTTATAGAGAGTTATAGAGAGAAAACGGTTGTATATAACTTAACTAATATATCATTTTTACAGAAAACATAGACATCCCTACTTTTGATTCTGTTAGTAACAAAGTATTTTTTATGAATCTTATCATCTTCATATATGGTGTCCTTTTCAATCAAAAAAATAAATGAATGAATGCGGACAAATGTAGTATAGATTAATCTGCAGTACGAATATGAAGAAAGTTTATTATTTTTTTTTCTCTCTCTTTTTCTTTTTTTTTTTTTTTTGGCAATTTCTGCACTTTTTTTTAAAAAAAAAAAAAAAAAAAAAAAAAAAAAAGAACATGTTAGGAGCTTTCAAGGTTTAAAAAAAAAAAAAAAAAATCTGTCATTACAAAATGATCTTTTTTTTTTTTTTTTTTTTTTTTTTTTTTTTTGACCAAATCAGCTATGCTTGTTTTACTTTTATTTTTTTAGCTTTTAGCTTTTATTTTTTTAGCTTTTTTTTTTTTTTTTCAATATATATATATATATATATATATATATTTATATATCAGGAAAAAAAAAAAAAAAAAATGTGGGCATTTGATAGCAGGTGTTAATTCCCTTATCTTTGATTTGATTCAGTTTTAGCTTAGCTGTCATTCTTCTGAGAAGACTGTGCACTGAAAACACGGAGCATGCCAGCTCGCTCGGTATCAAATCTGAGTTACGCTTGAATCATAAATGGATTGAGGGGTTGGTACCTGCTAGAAGGTGCTGGCTGTTTTTTTCGTGGTGATATATATAGCATATATGTAAAGCCTAATATATCTTGCACCCAAACCAAAACTCCTTTTTTTCTTTTTTTATCCTTTTTTTAGTAGTTTTTTTTTAAAAGGGGTAAGATGTAGTTTTTTTTTTTTTTAATTAATTCATTAATTAATTAATTGGTTGGTGGTGGTCATTTTATGGTTATGGTAGATTTCAAATTATTCAACTTTGTGAGAATTTAATCAGAAAACAGTGTTTATTCTTATGGGATTGATAAGAAAAGATTCTTTCCAGTTTGTGAATATTTATAATTAGTTTATTCCAAATAAATGTTCTTTGTTATTATTTTGCTTTATATATATATATGCTATAAATTATATACCATGATTGTGGAACTAAAAAAAAAATGAACTTATCTTATCTTATCTCACAATCATAATTAAAATTAGACATTGTCATAGTGAACATTTTTGTTAGAAGAAAATAAGGGTTATGTCTGCCAGTGCCAGGCTGAGGTCAAGTACAGAGACATTGTCAGCCGGGCTACTAGACTTACCTGGTAAAATAATTAATTATTTTACTGAGGTGAAGCCACACCTTTTTTAAAATACTTATTAATATTTAATTATTTAACATTTACTTATATATTACTTACAACTAACTAAGCTAATTATATTAAGTAGTGTAAATAATTAATTTAAGTAAGTGTCCCATACATTTTTACTCCCTAACACTGTGCTCAATAGGACAGTTGACTGGGAATAAAAATTAATAATAAAATTATAATAAAAAAATCATAAAATTATTATATTACTTCATTGAGAGATCTGGAATTCCGTGAAATTAATATAATTAACTTAAATGTGATGTAATTAATTGTGACAGTCCAAGGGAATTTATACTTTATTACTAATAAAATTAATGCCCTTGTTGATGTACCAATTAATTTATTTTCTTATGTCATATATATACTCCTTTTAGTCATCTTCTTTTTCACATTCTTACAGTAGATGGTGTAAGTTCCGTGTCTTTATTTCCCTCATGTTTTGCCTATAAAAAGCCCTCACTTTTGTGCTTTTCAGAACATTCTTTACTTACTTACTTACTTATTTTATTATACCTACATACAAGACTATTTATTATTATTTTAGTATTTACATTAAAGCCGTAATTCTAAACTTTTAAATAAAATAGAAATTATCCCTTTACCTCTTTATATTATTTGAGTAAAAATCTTTAAAAGATAAGAGAAATACATACAAATTTTGAATCCTTTGAAATCCACTGTTGCTGTCCTTGGAATTCCTTGAAAACTCTTCTAGACTTGAAGGACCACCCGACAATTGGAAGCCTTTCCAAATCGTTGACGGCGCATCAATTACTTTAGGCCGGAGAACATGGGGACCATTGCCATTCGAGGTATCTATAAGGACTAGTGAATGACAAAAATAACGAATGTCATATATCACGTGACTAAAAATTTTACTGCAAATGGGAATCAAACCGTGCTCCAAAACTTAGGTTCATATATTGACTAAACGTCATATATTTTGTGGTAATTATTGAAATGACTATTTGTGGGTCACTTTGCACTCTTCACTCTCTACGTATTTCCTTTTAACTCAGAACTCTGTAAGTGGCATTAATTTGCTCATTTTACAGGGGGAGGTGTCAAGTAAATTGGAATTTTTATTTTTTTATTTTTTTTATTTTTCCTAGTTGACAATAATAGAGCAATTGTGTTCTTAGTCCTAGAAGTAATAAAAATTATATTTTAAAAATTAATTATTATAATATTCAGTTGACTTTTGTCCTGATAAATTTAATTTTATTTGTTTCAGTTGACAAATTGTCCTGACAATAAAATTTTTATAAAATTCATATTTAATTATTTCAGTTGAGGTTAAGTCCTGGTAGTTAATAATTCAGTTGATTTAAAAATCCTGATAATAATTCTCATAAAATTGTTAATAAAAAATTTAAATTTATTTCTTCAGTTGATTATATTATAATCCTGGTTTTAAATTGTTTTGAATTAATAAATTGATTATCATTTTAGTTGATTTTATCCTGAAGAATTTTATTTTATTATTTTTCTTTTAAATATAAAGTAAAAATACAAACTAATTCATCTTATTGTCTCCCTCCCTCATTTCAGTAAAATTTAGAAATGATTGATCAAGGTGTCTCTGCTGCACGTGAAGAGGAATTGGATTTAATTTATTATGATGAGGCTACTTCTGTGAGTTCTCATTTAACTAGAAGATTATCTCAAATTAATCAATCATTGCCCCAATCATTATGTAGAGATGGAGGAAGTGGAAGTTCGGGTGGAAAAAACTCAGGAACAGAAACCTATTATAAACCCCCCAGAAGGACTTCCAAAAGGCTTCAAGATAAAAAATATGCCACTACCTCAACAAGTAAAGAACCTTTCTACACACATAAAAGAATTAAGGACAGAAAACTTGAGATTGAGGTCAAAGGTAGATGCTCTAGAAGAAAAGGTAAGAAAAATAGATGCTTTTCTTCAAGAGAGGAGGAGACCTCCTCCCCCCAGGGATCTTCATCAATTGGCTCCCCAGCATCCAGAGAAAGTGGAAGTATCCAAGTGGCAGTGGGATTGGCTGAACACTCAGTTGGATTACCTGTCTCAAAATCAACAGAATCAATTGCCCCAAGCAGGTCCATCAAGACCCAGCCAAGTCAACGCCACACCTCCTCACCCCTATCAAGGAGGAAGAAGAAGAAGAAAAAACAATATGATCTTGCCCAGCAAACCTTGGTAAGCCCCTCTATTGATTCTCAAGTACCATTTCTTGTAACTAATTCAGTTCCTTCAGGTAATTCTGGAAGAGGAGATGACACTGTGAGACCTTTAGAGGCTGAGAACAGTAGACAAATTACTCAAATTTCAAATGTATCTAATCCTTTAGTTCTAATTGCTACTTCAATGATAAATCCTGATATGGCTATTATTGATGAAACACTTGAACCTGAGTTTTATAAGAATCTGGAAAGTTACTCTGTTTCCTTATTGAGAAACACTCCAGATGTAGCTAACATTAATGGTGAATATTTGAGGGATATTATTGCTAAACAAAATCATACAATGAACAACATGCAACTGACTCAGAAATATAATAGTTTGTTAACTGAACGGGGTTATCAAGCATTAAGGAGTGAATCATAGAGAGTTTCTGATGAATTGTTTCATTACAAGACAACCCATGAAAAGAAAGTTGCTTTATGGAAAAATATAAAAAATGATTTGTCTAAACTGAAAGATACTGTATCTGCCTGTTGCCAGGAGGTGGAGATAGATAAGATGAATCCGAAAAGATTGAATGACCATTTTTCATCTTTTAATAAATAAAAATCAGTTATCTTTTGCAACAATCAATGAGAGTTTATCTATTCTTCCAAGAATGAAAACAAGACTAACAACCATTGAAGAAAAATTGAACTCATTGTTGAATGACCAGAAATATTCTGACATTTCTGTGAAGGAAAATATAGTGCAGGATGCTCAAATATTACCTGTGGCTAGTTCATCTAAAGTAAAAATAGCTCCAGAAATACCTGTTGATAACACTGAGTTTCCATCAAAGACTGATGATGCACCAGGATCTTCAACAGAGGGATCAAAAAATGAGATGACTGCACAATTAGAGAAGTTACAGCTGCTCCTTACTCAGAAACAAGATGGTACTAAGGAGACTCCTTCAAATCAAAAGAATTGGCCAAACCTTGACCAGTAGCCAACATTTGATGGTGATTCTTCTATTGATTGGCAGAAATTTATTTGAAGAATTGATAACTTAAAAAATTCTTACAAACTCACAGATGAGGAAATTGTGTCTAAGTTAATTTCTTTGTTTACCAATGTTTCTTAAATGTGGTATGAATCTGTTCTCCTGGATGGGAATGACTACTCATGGGAGGATTGGAAGAAATTGATTAAAGCACAATTTGGTGGCTCCAAGTTCAGAATGGCTCAACAAAGGCAGTATGAGGAAACTAGATACAGCTCTTCTACTGATAAACCTATTGAGTTCTTAATGAAACTTGTAAAAACCTTGAGGGCAATGGACCCAAATATGGAGTTTGAGTTATGGAAGGACAGGATCCTTTATAAATTACCAATGTCTCTGAGAGACTTGATAGTGGCTAGGACTGAGCTATCCAGAGAATCTTCTTCCTTCATTAATACTTGTAATGAGATCCTTCTAAACAAAAAGTATGATGCCAGAAGATTCATTCCTAGGATCCCTTTGGATAAATCCTCCACTTACCAACAGAAACCTCTGGAAATTGACAAGAAGATAAATCTTGTAGAACAAAAAGAGGAGCATTCTGATGACACAGTAGCACTGGATGATACGTCAAGTGATTGTGCCAGCAATATTTCATATGAATCTCAACAAGAAATCATAATGCTGCAAGAAGATATTCATTATTTAAATACTATAGATATTGATAATAATGATTTATCTACAGTTGAGGATTCTGAGATCATAAGGAACATTGAGGATAGCTCAATTGTAATTGCCCCTCTCAAAGCACCAGTCTTGATTAATGGAACCAGCATGTAAGTTGTTCTGGATTCTGGAGCTGGAGGAAGTGTAGAATCTGAAAAAGCACTTGTTTCAGTGGATCAAGACTATAAATCAAAACTTATGCCTATCACTTCTGAAAATTGGAGAGGTTATGGCTCTGTTTTGTCCCCCATTGGTAAATACAAGGCCATAGTGTTTTTTAAATATAACCATGGTTTTGTAAGAGCTATTTGTGATTCTTTTGTCATGAAAAATTATAATTTAAGCAGTTGGTGTATCATAGGAAATGACACTTTAACCAAATATTGCATAAAATTAGATCCTTCAAACCAATGCTTCACAATGGGGATAAATGGGAAGAGAAAATTTAAGTTTTCCTCCCCTAAAAATTATTAAATCCAGAATTGAGCACATGTAATTCTGTGGTTCACTATAAAGGAAGATCTACAAAAGAAATGCATGCCCTTATTTCTGAAATTTACAATGCCTCTTTTGGAGAACAACTTTCTGGTGAGGATAAAGATTCCATCATTAACTTGATAAAATCTTTTCATATGGCCTTTGCTCATGCGTCACATGAACTGTGATTACTTAAAGAAAAAATGAAACTCTAATTGTATTGTCCATTAACTGATATACCACCTAGTTTAAAGAAGAAGCCTTATCCTGCTTCTCCAAAAAAGAGAAAAGATATTGAAGACAATATCTCTACCCTTTTAAAAATGAATATTATTGAAAAGGTAGTTGAAACACCTAAATATTGTGTTATCTCACCTGTCCTAATTTTGTATGAGAAAGATAAAGCCAGGTTATGTGGTGATTATAGAGCACTAAATACTTATACTGTTGATGATATCTATCCTTTGCCTAGAATTAGCTCTATACATGCTACCTTACAGGGTGCTAAATATATCAGCTGTTTGGATTGTAATAAGGTATATCACCAGGTACCTGTTGAGAAAAATTCTCAGAATTTTCTGATGATTGCTACTCATATGGGTATTTATAAGTATATTAGGATGCCATTTGGCCCTAAAAATGCCCCTTCAGTTTTTCAAAAAGTCATGGATAACACATTCCATCAAGAGATAATTGAAGGATGGCTGATGGTTTATATTGATGATATCATTATATTCTCAAAAACATTTGAGGACCATCTCAACCACCTGTGTAAAGTTTTTTAAAAAATGGATGAAATAAACATGACACTTGCTTTGAATAAATGTAAATTTGGTTTTCATTCTTTAAAAGTTCTTGGTCATGTTGTTTCAGGCTAACAGATATGTGTTGACCAAAATAAAGTGGCAGCCATACATCAGGTGAAGGCTCCTAATACAGTTAGAGAGCTACAGAGTTTTTTGGGGATGTGTGGATACTATAGACAGTACATTAAAAATTACCAAGTCATAGCTTTACCCCTTACCCAATTAACTAGAAAGGATGTTGCTTTTGTCTGGAATACTGAAACACAAAGATCTTTTGACACTATGAAACACTGTTTGATGTCAGCACCTATTCTTGCTTTAACTGACTTTAATCAGCCATTTGTTTTATATACTGATGCCAGTTTTATTGGTCTGGGTGCTGCCCTCCATCAAAAACAAGTGATAAATGATAAAGTATCAGAAGTGGTAATTTGTTATATTTCAAGAACCTTGAGAAATAGTGAGTTGAAATATGGTGCTACTCAATTGTAATGTTTAGCTGTAGTGTGGGCTCTAGAAAAGCTAAATTATTACCTAGATGACCAGAAATTTGAGCTTGTCACTGACTGCAGTGCAGTTAAATCCCTTTTAAATTTGAAAACACCTAACAGACATATGTTCAGATGGCAGTTAGCTGTTAAAGAGTACAGAGGGAGAATGACAATTATTCATAGGGCTGGTATTGTTCACTCAAATGTGGATATGTTATCAAGGTTACCTTTACCAAATGATGACTCTAATTCTGCTTATGATCCTGAGGATGAAATTAGTCATATTCATGGGATATATGTGGTTGATATGGAGGAAGAGCTATTGCAGCTTATTCTGGATTCATATGATAAGGACAATGACTTAAAAAAGTTATGCACCATATTAAATGATCCAAAGAATGCTTCAATACAAGCATTAATTAAAACCCTTCCACCAAAGTACCAAAAAGCTTTGGAAAAAGGTAAATTTTCCTTTGATGAAGGATATCTATATTATAGGAGAAAGTTGAGTAATGTTATTGTTATTCCTCCTTCTATGAAAGAAAGCTTCTTGAAAAATTGTCATGATGACATATTAGCTGGAAATTTTGATTTTGAAAAAACAATGATCAGAATTAAAAACACTGCTTGGTGGGTTAATATGTCTGAGGACACCAAATTATATGTTGAATCTTGTGATTCTTGCCAAAAATCAAAAAGATTGACTGGTAAAAGAGCTGCATTAATGCAACATATTGAACCTCCTGATGCACCATGGCAGATAATAAACATTGATTTTGTAACAGAATTACCTGTTGCTGGAAAATACAGTTATAACTCTTGTTGGGTTAGTGTGGATAGATTCACTAAAATGTGTAAATTTATCCCTACTCACAAGGATGTTTCCACTAAAGAGTTAGCTTTCTTATGGTGGTCTCATATGTTTAATACTGCTGGTTTTCCTAAAGCCATAATCTCTGACAGAGACCCTAAATTTACTTCTGAATTTTGGATGTCTCTGATGGATGTTTGTGGTTGTGATCTGAAACTTTCTACTGCCCATCACCCTCAGACTGATGGTTTAGCTGAAAGAATGATTCAGAGTTTTGAGGACATGATAAGAAGATATTGTGCCTTTGGTCTTGAGTATATAGATAATGACAGATTCACTTATGATTGGTTTACCTTACTTCCTGGGTTAGAATTTGCCTATAACAGCACTGTTCATTCTGTTACTCAAAAAAAGCCTTTTGAGCTCTGGCTTGGATATGTTCCAAATACTCCTGCCCAAATTCTCAATAAAAAAATACCTAAATGGATATACATCCTGGTGTAAAATCTTTTCTTCAAATGCAACAACTTTGCAGGAATCATGCTCAAAAATGTATTGAAAAATCATTTGAATATGAGAAGAAGAGATGGGACAAATTCCATAAAGAATACACTTTTAAAAAGGGTGATGAGGTGTTGATTTCTACAGTCCACTTCAATTTACAAGGAAATAACAAATTAAAAGACCCATTTGTTGGTCCATTTGTTGTCAGAAGAATGATTGGAGACAATGCAGTTGAAGTTATTTTGTATTCTCCATATGACAGAAAACATCCTGTCATTCCAATATCTATTTTGAAACCTTACACATCCAATAATGATTTATTTCAAAAAAGGAGGGGAAGACCAAAGAATACACCAAATGAAATCACTGAAACAGCAGAAATTGAAAAAATTCTGAATGACAGAATAGTCACTGCTGGAAAAGGTACAGAATACTTATTGAGATTCAAGAATAAATCATCTGAATATGATTCTTGGATACCTGGGAAGGAGATATCTAATCTTCTTACTCTACTAAAAAAGTATAAAAAGAAAAAATCATAGCATTTTTTTATTATTTTTTTAGAGTGAGGGAGTGTCAGCCAGGCTACTAGACTTACCTGGTAAAATAATTAATTATTTTACTGAGGTGAAGCCATGCCTTTTTTAAAATACTTATTAATAATTAATTATTTAATATTTACTTATATATTACTTACAAATAACTAAGCTAATTATATTAAGTAGTGTAAATAATTAATATAAGTAAGTGTCCCATACATTTTTACTCCCTAACACCATGCTCAATAATGCAGTTGATTGGGAATAAAAATTAATAATAAAATTATAATAAAAAAATCTTAAAATTATTATATTACTTCATTGAGAGATCTGGAATTCCGTGAAATTAATATAATTAACTTAAATGTGTTGTAATTAATTGTGACAGTCCAAGGGAATTTATACTTTATTACTAATAATATTGATGCCCTTGTTGATGTACCAATTAATTTATTTTCTTATGTCATATATACACTCCTTTTAGTCAACTTGTTTCTCACATTCTTACAGTAGATGGTTTCAATTCCGTGTCTTTATTTCCCTCATGTTTTGCCTATAAAAGGCCCTCACTTTTGTGCTTTACAGAACATTCCTTACTTATTTTATTATAACTACATACAAGACTATTTATTATTATTTTAGTATTTACATTAAAGCCATAATTCTAAACTTTAAAATAAAATAGAAATTATCCCTTTACCTCTTTATATTATTTGAGTAAAAATCTTTAAAAGATAAGAGAAATACGTACAAATTTTGAATCCTTTGAAATCCACTGTTGCCGTCCTTGGAATTCCTTGAAAACTCTTCTAGACTTGAAGGACCACCCAAAATACATGAACTAGCTTGAATGGTCAGTTGTGTAGAATATTTTAATGATCCTATATGAATACTGTAGTACAAATCCAATAAGTATTAAAATATAACTCAATATAAGGGTCTCAGTAATTTTAATCTCACTAATTATATATGGCTTACAATCTTATAGTTGGTCTAAAAATAGATTTAATAAATTCAGATACTATTTAAAGACTTTATAAGTACTATTGATATGTATTGTAATTGTATTGTTTATATGTTTAATTGTAATGATAAAGAATGTAGAAAACAAGACCAACAAACCCCCTCATTTTATACACAATAACTTCCCCAATGAACCCCTTGATTTACCAGCTCTATACATGATTAATGACACCTCATTCCAACCCATAGACATGTTAAACAACATAAAGAGTGACCAATAACATAATTAGAATAATATCACCCACCAAAATCCTGCAGTAATAAGGATAATCCATCAAAAATAAAGAATAAGCAAAAATCAGAGTATATGCATGTAATAAATTTAAAATAAAAGACTAAAAGTAAAAATTAAGACTAATTATTACTCTATTTTAAGAGGGATTAACAGTAGAAATGATGGGGCTAATTATGACATTATACTATGTGAAATCCCCATTCAAAAATAACCAAAATTGACTGAGAAACCACTTAAAAACCCAAAAAAGGGCGTGAGATGTGGGCTAACTACATGCAGTCCTTGGAGGGCACTTTCTTGGGTAAATACTTGACTAATTTAGGCAAATTTAAGCATGGTAGTGAATTAAAGCTCCAAGATTGAGTTTATTAATGAAATTAGTGCATATAATAAGGGTCAATGCATTTATAAATAAGCTAGGACACTAAATAAGCACCTGTTGCCTATTTTAGTGTGTTTCCCCACAGTGAACATAGAATATGGGGTAATTATAGTGTGAAAAAGCTAACTTTGCTAAAAATGAAGCTATTCACACAGGAAAAATGCAGGCAGTATGTGGCCAGTACACAGAAGCCATTTCTGGCATAAAAAACACCAAATTTGAAAAGTGTTATTTTTATGCATTTGAGTAGCCAACTCAATAGCTCTAATTAAGACAAATTGATCTGTCAAAGCGCATTTTCAATATTATTAAATTTATAGCACATATAGTCAACTTTTAAGTGATTTAAAGCTCATTTCTTGTTTTTCATGTAAAATAATGTAAACAACAGCTTTAAGTCTACTTAAAAATTATGTAGCCTTATATTTAAGGTTCTCAAGATTACTCTAACATATTTCAACTTTATATTTGGTACATAAGACTTATAAAAGTTGGATATATGCATGTATATAAGGTGTTATAATGGTGTATTTAGCATTTTATCATAAATTTACTTATATGCAATTTGTGTACTCAAATTTATTGCTCCCATGTATAGTCCATGTGTTTAACATAGCTTATATGTACTTTTTACTCAGTCCTGGGGATATCCAGGCTGACAGCCAGTCTGTCTCAGGAGCCCAGTAAATGTATAATATTTTATTGGAGGTAATAAAGTGATGTATCTTATGCATTTAAAATAATAGTTTATTACATAATAAAATTATATAAAAATTTTATTAAAGTAAGTAAAATAAGTATTATATTAATTTTAATATTAAATAAATTATTTATACACTTAAATCAAACATAATATATATCATATTCTATAAACCATGGCATATTTTTTATGTATTTAATATTAATAAATTTATAATTAATTAATTGTAAATCTATATTATAATTACAATTCAAAAGTTCAAATTATGATGTAATTAAAATTTAATTAATTAAAACTATATATTAAATCAATCTTCTTATATGTTATAATCCATAAATATTGGGCACTTTTTTGACCCTTAACTGTGTTAAAAAATTTCCATTAAATAAGTTAAAATACTTACTTAATAAAATAAATAAAAATACTTAATCTTAATTGTTTTTCCTTAAATTAATTAATTGTTTCATTTAATTTGGTTATAGTCAAATGGAATAGTCAAAAAAATATCTAATTTCTGTTTTGGGCTTAAATTGATTATATAAATAATTTTGTAAAAATTATAATGATTTTTTTTTGATAAATTACTCACAGTTTCCTATGTTACAAATTTACGTAGTTACTCACTATTTTAATTAACTGGGTTGGGAGATTAGTATGGGAATGTTTTTTCTTACTTGAGAATTTAATTAGTTGTTTCATATTTTTCTCTCAATATCCAAGTTTCAATTATTTTCTTTTATTTTCTTGTTTCACTTTATTACTACTTTGTCTAACAAATTTGTGTCGCTTCCAAGGACCTCTTGCCTATAAAAAGGCCTTGGGTAATCCCCTGCAGCCCATCACTTAAATTACTTAAAAAATTTAAATTTTATATGATTTTTTATTTGTTGTGGCGCTTTTGTCCTCTCTAATGCTGAATAAATTAAAAGTTGCTTTAAGATTTTTAAATTATTAGTATTTAAAATCTAAGCAGGGATAATAAAAACTACTTAATGTTTTAATTCAGTTCACTGCCATCATTATTTTGATTAAATCTATTATTCCATTTTCATCTTATTTTTTAGTCCTTTTCCTCCCATTCTCTTCATTTCTCTCTAAATTTTCTCCTTTCCCTTTTCCTTTCTCTTCTTCTCTCTCCTTTTCTCCTTCTTCTAGACTCAATGTCTGAAAGGTTAACTCAGATATATAGATAGATAAATAAAGCTCTTTTTCAATGGTCATTATGTTCATGACTTTTTTTGATTGGAATTAAAATGATGGTTCTTTATATATATATATATATTTCTGTAAAGGGTTTGTTTGATGATATTCATGAATTTGATATTTCAAACAAAAACAAAAAACATTTTTAAATAATTTAATTATTTTTTTTAATTATTTAGTTTTATGCAGCATAAACTGATCAAGATGGATGAGGTTTAGAGATTTAAACTTAAATGTCATTCAAGATAATTGTTCATAGTATCCAATGTGTTAATAATATATGTGATGAAAAGATTTTCAAGAGAGGTTTTTTTTGAAATACTTGGATTCATAGTAATTTGATAGTGGTAATTATATAGCATTCTCAAGTTATTGAAGCATCATGTTAAAAAGGAGTTCACCAGACCAGGAAATTTATCATTAAAAAGTGTTATAAATTTATTTTAATTCAGTTTATTCTTTGAGAGTGGGTAAATCTACTACAAAGCCTCTCATATAAACACATTTAAACTTTTTATTTTTTTATTTTTTTATTTTTTTTAGAAACCCATGTTGCTTTGTCAAGTATTATATATATATATTTATATGTATATTCAAAAATATAAAATTAAAAATTAAAAAAAATTAATAATCAAAATCAGATGACTAGTGTTAGAAGGTTCCTTTTGGTCTAGAAGATTTAATGGTGGTCCAATGGCAGTGAAAGGTGGGAAACTCAAGATTTCAAAAGGTATGTATTTTTTATCTTTATAAATTTAATACTCAATGAAAAGGTAAAAGATAATTATTATTATTACTTTGAAAACCTAAAAGTACGTAGATGTAAACACTAAGTTAGTAATAGTAGTAATAGATCTATGTTATATAAATAAAATTAATTTGTAAGGTGAGAATGGAATGAAGAAAACAAGCCAGTATTAGAGGCCTTATATAGGCAAAGGGAGAGAAACTACAGAGTCAAAAAATCTATATACATGAGTATGAGAGAAAAATAAATTTCACAATTAGACATTTCAAAGAATAAAGTTTTTCTATAAAGAATGTACCCATATACTGTATTTACTGTATATGTCCCTGTTATTTGATTTATTTTAACCTTTCTGTCAAAGTCAATTGTAAATAAAATGATTTGAATTTTAATATTAAGTATTAATATATTTTTCTTTTACTTCTCAACTATCATCAGTAAGTTTTCACGTGATAAAAAATGGGGAACATTAAATTTAATTATTTACTTGTTTTATTTATTTAATTAGTTAAATAATTGTCAGAAAATTACAAAGTAAGTAAAATTAAAAAAATAAGAAATAAAGGCATGGCTCTATCCCAGTAAATAGTTAATTATTTACTGGGTAAGTCTAGTAGCCTGGCTGACACTCCCTCCCTCTAAAAAAACAATAAAAAAATGCTATGATTTTTTCTTTTTATTTTTCTTTAGTAGAGCAGGAAGGTTAGATATCTCTTTCCCAGGTGTCCAAGAATCATATTCAGAAAATTTATTCTTGAATTTTAATAATTATTCAGTACCCTTTTCAACAGTGACAATTCTGTCATTTAGAATCCTATCAATTTCTACTGTCTCAGTGACTTCCTTAGGGATCTTCTTTGGTCTTTCTCTTCTTTTTGGGAATAAATCACTATTGGAGGTGTATAGTTTCAGAAGAGATATTGGAAAAACAGGATATTTCCCATCATATGGAGAGTACAGGATAAATTCAACTGCATTATCACCAACCATTCTTCTTACAACAAATGGACCAACAAAGGGGTCTTTCAATTTGTTATTACCTTGTAAACTAAAGTGGACTGTAGAGATCTTTACTTCATCACCCTTCTTTAATTTTTTTCTTTATGGATTTGTCCCTTCTCTTCTTCTCATATTCAAAAGATTTTTCAATAAATTATTGAGCATGACTTCTGCAAAGTTGTTGCATTTGAAGAAATGATTTCACACCAGGGTGTAAATCCAATTTGGGTATTTTATTATTGAGAATTTGGGCAGGGGTATTAGTAATATATCAAAGCCAGAGCTTAAAAGGCTTTCATTGAGTAACAGAGTGAACAATGCAATTATAAGCAAATTCCAAACAAGGTAGTAAGGTGACCCAATCATGAGTGAACCTGTAATTGTCTTTATACTCAAGACAAAAGGCACAATACCTTCTTATCATGTCCTCTAAAGTCTGAATCATTCTCTCAGCTAGTCCATCAGTTTGAGGATGATGGGCAGTAGAAAGGTTCAGATCACAACCACAAATATCCATCAGAGACATCCAAAATTCAGAAGTAAATTTAGGGTATCTTTCAGAGATTATGGCCTTAGGAAAGTCAGCAGTATTAAACATATGAGAACACCACACAAAGGCTAATTCTTTAGTGGAAACATCCTTGTGAGTAGGGATGAATTCACACATTTTTGTGAATCTGTCCACAATAACCCAGCAAGATTTATAACTTTCCTTCCCAGCAATATGCAAGCCTTTTACAAAGTCCATGTTTATAATCTGCCATGGTGCATCAGGAGATTCAAAATTTTGCATCAATCCAGCTCTTTTTCCAGTTAATCTTTTTGATTTCTGGAAAGAATCACAGGATTCAACATATAGTTTGGTGTCTTCTGACCTATTAGTCCACCAAGCAATGTATTAATTTTGATCATTGTTTTTTCAAGATCAAAAGGTCCTGCCAATATGTCATTATGAAAAATTTTCATAATGATTTCTTTCATAGAAGGAGGAACAACAATAACATTACTCAACTTTCTTCTATTATAGAGGTAGCCTTCATCAACCAAAAATTTACCTTTCTCCAAAGCAATCTGGTACTTTGGTGGGTTGGTTTTGACTAATTCTTGTATTGAAGCATTCTTTGGATCATTTAATATGGTACATAACCTTTTTAAGTCAGTGTCCTTATCATATGAATCTAGAATAAGCTGTAATAGCTCTTCCTCCATATCAACCACATATATCCCATGAATATGAATGATTTCATCTTCATGAACATATGCAGGATTTGAGTCATCATTTGACGAAGGTAACCTTGATAACATATCCAAATTTGAGTGAACAATACCAGCCCTATTAATTATTGTCATTCTCCCTCTTTATTCTTGAACAGCCAGCTGCCATCTGAACATATGTCTGTTAGGTATTTTCAAGTTTAAGAGGTATTTAACTGCACTGCAGTCAGTGAAAAGTACAAATTTCTGGTCATCCAGGTAATAATGTAGCTTCTCTAGAGCACACACCAGCACACACCACTGCTAAACACTCTAGTTGAATGGCACCATATTTCAATTCACTATTTCTCAAGGTTCTTGAAATATAGCAAATTACTACTTCTGATACTTTATCATTCATCACTTTTTTCTGATGGAGGGCAGCACCAAGACCAATAAAACTGGCATCAGTATATAAAACAAATGGTTTATTAAAGTCAGGTAAAGCAAGAATTGGTGCTGACATTAAAAAATGTTTCATAGTGTCAAAACCTTATTGTCTTTCACTATTCCAAACAAAAGCAAAATCTTTCCTAGTCAATCGGGTAATGGGTAATTCTATGACTTGGTAATTTTTAATGTACTGTCTATAGTATCCACAAATTATCAAAAAACTCTGGAGCTCTCTAACTGTGGTAGGAGCCTTCACCTGTTGTATGGCTCCCACTTTGTTTTGGTCAACACATATTTGTAAACCTGAGACAACATGGACAAGCACTTTTAAAGAATGAAAACAAATTTGCATTTCTTCAAAGCAAGTGCCATATTATCTCATCCATCTTATGGAAAACTTTACACAGGTGGGTAAGATGGTCCTCAAATTTTTTAGAGAATATAATGATATCATCAATATAAATCATCAGCCATCCTTTAGTTATTTCTTGATTGAATGTGTTATCCATAAATTTTTGAAAAACTGAAGGGGCATTTTTAGGGCCAAATGGCATCCTAATATACTTATAAATACCCATATGAGTAGAAATCATCAGAAAATTTGGATAATTCTTCTCAACAGGTACCTGGTGATATCCCTTTTTACCATCCAAACAGCTGATATATTTAGAACCTTGTAGGGTAGCATGTATAGAGCTAATTCTGGGTAAAGTATAGATATCATCAACAGTATAAGTGTTCAGTGCTCTATAATTACCACATAACCTGGCTTTATCTTTCTCATAAGAAATTAGGACAGGTGAGATAGCACAATGTTTAGGTTTTTCAACTACCTTTTCAATAATATTCATTTTTAAAAGGGTAGAGATATTGTCTTCAATATCTTTTCTCTTTGTGGGAGAAGCAGGATAAGGCTTCTTGTTTAAACTAGGTGGTATTTCAGCTAATGGACAAGATAATGAAATCTTCATTTCTTCTTTTACCAATCCTAATTCATGTGACCCATGAGCAAAGGCCATAGGAAAAGATTTGATCAATTTAAAGATGGAATCTTTATCCTCACCTGAAGGTTGTTCTCCAAAAGAAGCATTTTCAATTTCAGACACAAGGGCAGGCAATTCTTTTGTATATCTTCCTTTATATTGAACTACATAATGAAATGTGTTTAATCCTGGTGTTAATAATTTTCTGGGGGAGGAAATTTTAAATTTTATTCTCCCATTCATTCCCATTGTGAAGCATTGGTTTGAAGGATCTAATTTTATGCCATATTTGGTTAATATATCATTTCCAACAATGAACCAAATACTTAAGTTAGCATTTTTAATAACTGCAAAGTCACACATAGCTCTTACAAAGCCATGGTTATATTTGAAAAATACTGTAGCTTTGTATTTACAAATGGGGGACAAAAATGACCCATAACCTCTCCAATTTTCAGAATTGATAGGCATAAGTTTTGATTTCTAATCCTGATCCACTGAAGCCAGTGCTTTTTCAGATACCACACTTTCTCCAGCTCCAGAATCCAAAACAACCTTAATGTTCTTTCCATTAATCAAGACTGGTGCCATGAGAGGGGCAATAGTAATTGAGGTGTCCTCAAGATTTATTTTGATCTCAGCATCTTTAACTGTAGATAAATCATTATTATCAATGTCAATATTATTCATATAATGAATATTTTCTTCCAGCATTAAAATTTCCTGGTGAGATTCATAAGAAATATTACTGGCACAATCACTTGAAGTATCATCCAGTGCAACTGTGTCATCAGCCGGCTCCTCTGTTTCTTCAGCAAGGTTTATTTTCTTGTCAAAAACATGGCCTTTCTGCTAAGGCTTGATGCATTTGAAGCAAGTGTTTGTTTCATAATTTTTAGGTGCAACAGGGGCAGAAGGTTTACCAACATTTTGAGGAAGTTTTTTTTGGTAATTGGAGGTCTTCTTCAATGAAGGTCTAGGAGTGAACCTTCTAGAATCATACGTTTTATTTAAAAGGACCTCATTAAAAGCATTAATAAAATAAGAAGGTTATCTTGAGAACTCAGTCCTAGCAACTATTAAGTCTCTCAGAGACATAGGCAATTTATAAAGAATCCTGTCCTCATATAATTCACAGTCCATTTTTGGATCAATTGCTCTCAGGATCTTTACTAGTTTAATCAGGAACTCAATAGGATTTTCTGTAGAAGAAGAGCTATATCTAGTTTCCTCATACTGCCTTTGTTGGGCTAACCTAAACTTTGAACCACCAAAATGTGCTTTAATCAATTTCTTCCCATCCTCCCAGGAGTAGTCATTTTTATCTAAAAGGACAGATTCATACCACATTAGGGCCACATTGGAAAATGGAGAAATCAATTTATACAAAATCTATTCATCTGGAAGTTTGTAAGAACTCCTCAGGTTATCAATTCTGCAAATAAATTGCTGCCAATCAGAGGAAGAATCACCATCAAATGTTGGGTATTGGTCAAATTTTGGCTAATTCTTTTGATTTGAGGCTATCTCCTTGTTACAAACTTGTTTCTGTGTAAGAAGAAGATGTAATTTCTCTAACTGAGCAGTAATCTCATCGTTTGACCCTTCTGTAGATGAAGAAGGTGCATCATAAATTTTTTATGGAAAATCAAGAATATCTACAGGCATTTCTTGCACTAATTTTACTTAAGATGAACTAGGCTCAGATAAGATTGGAGTATCTTGTGCAAAAGGTTCTTTAAAAGAAGTGGCAGAATACTTTTGGTCATGTAACAATGAGTTCAACTGTTCTTCAATGTTTGTTAGCCTATTTTTTACTCTTGGAATACTGGATAATGTCTCATTGATAGTTACAAAAGATAATTGATTCTTGTTTTTCAGAGATGATTAATGGTCACTTAGTCTTTTCAAGTTCAACTTATGTCTCCCTAGCTCCTGGCAACAGATAGACACAGATTCTTGTAACTTGGACAAATCATTTTTGATATTTTGCCACAAAGAAACTTTCTTTTCATGAGTTACTTTGTAATGGTACAAATCATCAGAAACACTCTGAAATTCACTCCTCAAGGCCTGGTACCCTTCTTTAATTAACAAACTAATAAATTTTTGAGTCAATTGGAGGTTGTTCATTATATGATTTTGTTTGGTAATAATATCACTCAAATATTCACCATTAATAGTTGTTACATCAGGAGTATTTCTCAATTGAGAGACAGAGTAATTTTCCAGATTTTCTTAAAACTCAGGATCAAGTGCTTCATCAATAATAGCCATATCTGGATTTATCATTGAAGTAGCAATCAAAACCAAAGGATTAGATACATTAGAATATTGAGCAATTTGTATACTACTCTCAGCTTCTACTGGTCTAACAGTCTCATCTCCCCGTCCAGAATTACCTGAAGGAACTGAATCAGTTCCAAGAGAGGGCACTTGGGATTCAATGGAGGGGCTTACCATGGTTTTGAAAAAATTTGGAATTGATTATTCTTCTTTCTTCTTCCTCCTTGGTAAGTATGAGGAGGGGTTGGGCTGAATTATTGGGGTCTGGAGGGACCTGCCTGAGATGCTTGTTGCAGTTGTTGAGCTTGAAGGGAGTCCCACTGAGTGTTGAGCCAGTTCCACTACCATTTTGATACTTCCACCTTTTCTTGTTGTTGAGGAGCCAACTGTGAAAGGGATGCTGCTGCTGGATGAGATTTCCTCTTTTCTTGGAGAAAATCACTACATTTTTTAGCTTTTCTTCTAGCAACTCTCCCTTTGTTTTTAATCTGAGGTTCTCTTATTTCAACTCCTTGATGTGAATTGACAGGCTGTTTACTTTCTGCTGCAAGGGAATATTTTTTATTTTGAAGCCTCTGGGAAGCTCTTCTGGGGGGATCACTAGGGGCTTTGAGTCCATAGGAGTTTTATCTATTTTTATTTCTACCTTCTGCATTTCTACATCCTGTTTGGTCCAACAATTGATTAATTTGAGAAAGTTTAGCAGTCAAAGGAGAACTTAGAGAAGTCTCACCATAATCAATTAAGTCAAATTCCTCTTCACAGGAAGTAGAAGCACTTTGATCAGTCATTGTTTGTATAACTTTAACTGAGAGAAAAGAAATATCAATATTTAATCATTTATTATTTAACTTTTTGCAAGAATAAATAAGAGATAGAATTAAAATATTTTAAGTATATGATCAATTATCAGGATTATTAATCAACTGAAATAATGAAAAATATAATACTTATCAGGACAAAAATCAACTGAAATAATTATTACAATTTTTAATTAATCAAGTTAATTAAGAGATTGTTATTTTATTACCATAATTTAAAGAAATCAACTGAAATAATAAAATAATTAATTAATTATCAGGAAAAAAGAGTCAACTGGAATAATTAACACAATTCTTAATTAATTACTAATTTATATATTGATATATATTCATCAGGACTAAGAGTCAACTGAAAATTCAATTACTAGGACTTAATTTCAACTGAAATAAATTAATATAATCAATTAATTAATTTATATATTTATTATTTTACTACCAGGACTAATTGTCAACTGAAGCAATAAAATAATATTTTAATTATCAGGACAAAAATTTCAGCTGATATAATTAATATATATATATATATAATAATTAATTCAATTATATTACTTCTAGGACTAAGAACAAAATTTCAGTTAGCCAGGCTGCTAGACTTACCCAGTAAAATAATTAATATTTTACTGGAATGAAGCCATGCCTTATTATTTTAATTTTTATTAATTATAATATATTTACATTAAATTTACTAATAATAAATTAACTAATTACAAAAAGGTAAAGTTATTAAATAATTAAAATTAATATTAAAATGTCCCTTATATTTTTATTTTCTAACACCGTGCTCAATGACAGGTTAAGAGCAATAAAAATTAATATTAAAATAAAGAAAGAAAAAAAATTATTTGAAATATAAATTTAATATTCAAATAAAAATAAATATATATATAGAATTCAAATTACTTATTTAGAACTTAAATTTACAATAATTTTTAAATAAACTAATTTACTTTTGTCATATACAGTAAATACACTTTTCTGACACCTTCTTTTTGGAACAATCTTATTATTTGAAACTGTTTTTCTGAAATATTATTTTCTTCTCTCATACTACTGTATTTAGGATTTCAACTCCATGCTTTTTCTTTCCTTTTCCTATATAAGGCCTCCCTTTCTGGTTGGTTTTAATCATCCTTTACTTACTTATTATTTTATTAAACCAATATATTACAATCATATATTTATTACTACTTATTTTTTTTAGTATTTACTTACAGTAGTTCTAGATAATTAATTATAATAATTATAAAATTTTTTACCTCTTTTTAATTGAGTAAAGCAAATAAAAGATAAAATATATGTACTTTAACTTTGAAACCCCAAAATCCACCTATCACTGCCGTTGGACCTGCGTTAAAAATCTTCTAGATCAAAAGAGCCCTTCAACACTTGAGGCCCATTCCAAATTTTTGACAGCACATCAATACTTTGAAGCTGGTGTGGTGATCCAAACCTGGGTAGGTCTTTGGAGTGCATATTTGGGGGTATTTGGTATGTAGGGTGTTATTGGGTTATGGTGTTATTAGTGTTTTTTTCATCTTTAGGTGATAGTTAGTAGTGTTTATGGAGGCTTAAGCTAGTGTCACTTATTATGTCTCATCTTAATTTCCTTTCTTTTCTCTTCATTTTGGTATCCCTCATGGGTGGTTACCTTGTTTTATAGGGTAGTTATGGTGTTATTATTGGTATTTAATGGATGTTTATTGCTTAGTGGTGCTTATGTAGGCTTAAGCTAGGGGCACTTATTATGTCTCAGCTTATTTTCCTTTATTTTCTTTTCATTTTGGTATGTCTTATGTGTGTTTATCTTGTTTATTAGTGAAGTTATGGGTTTTTAGGGCTTTTAGGGTTTTTATTGGTTGTATGGGTATTTTAGGGCCTAGAAGTGGCCCGCCCACTCCTAAGCGGAGCCGCCTCCAAGCGGCCTGGCTGTCTGGGCGCTGGGGAAGTGCTAAAATGCACTTTTATGCATGAAAAAGGGTGGGAAAGCTGGATTTTGGGTGGGGAATCGGTCAGGGTGGTCTGTGCACTGGCTGTATGATGCGTGTGTGGGAAGATTTTTAGAAAATCATCTTATCTCTTTTCTCATCGCCTCTCTGTTCCTCACTGTCTCATTGTATTTTGTTTTGTTTGAATAAATTACTGTTCATTTCAACTCTTTCTGGTAGTCTGTCTGGGACTATTATCTTCACTTTTAAAGGGGTCAAGAGTGTTTAATTAGAGGGTCTAGCAAACAGATCTCCAATTTGCTGCAGCAGGTAAATCTCACTTGTTTTTCTAAAGGGACAGGGGTTATTCTTTCTGGTTTTACTCCAACTCCCTTGGTCAAGGCCTATAGCTAGTACTATAGGATTGTCTACGCCGGCAACCAAGGGACCATTGACAACAAGGTACCAGTAGGACAAATAGACAACAAAAACAATGAACGTCATCAACCACATGACTTATTTTTCTGCTACAACTGGGAATTGAACCACACTTCAAAATTTAGGTTCATATATTGACAATTTTCATATAAAATTGTGGTAATTATATTGATTACTAGTTGTGGGTCATTTTGCACATTTAATTGTCCACATATATTTTTTTTACTCAGCACTCTGTAAGTGGCATTAACTTGCTCATTTTAAAGGGGGAGGTGCCTGGTAAATAAATTTTTTTTCCTAGTTGACCAAGATAGAACTATATTTATCTTAGTCCTAGAAGTAATATTAAAATTTAAATTAATTATTTTATATTATTTTTTTTAATTATTTCAGTTGACCTCTGTCCTAATCATTAAAACTTTATTATTGTTTTGGTTGACAAATTGTCCCGACAGCAAAGTATTAATATTTAAAATTTATTGAATTAATAATAATAAAATTATTTCAGCTGACAATAAGTCCTGATAATTAAATTATTTCAGTTGACATTAAATCCTGGTAATTAAATTCTTCAGTTGACTTCTAGTCCTGATAATTCTCAAAGTATTACTAATTATTAAACTATTCAATTACTTTAGTTGATTTATTTTAAATCCTGGTTATAAAATTACCTTAAAATTAATAAAATTGTGATTATTATTTCAGTTGATTTTTTGTCTTGATAAACATTATATTTTAACTATTCCAGTTGATTAAAAAGTCCTGATAATTACTTATATGATTTTTTTTCCTTATTTTTCTTTAAATAAAGTAAAAATAATAACTGATTAAATTTTAATATTTCTTTCTCTCAGCTCAGGTTAATTACAACTATGACAAATCAAGGTGCTTCCGCTGGCCATGATGAGGAACTTTATTTAATTTATTATGATGAAGCTTCTTCTTTAAGTTCTCCTATGACTACAAAACTGGCTCAAATTAATCAATAACTGGACCAATCAGGATGTAGAAATGCAGGAGATGGAAATATCAATGGAGACAACTGCTCAAGATCAAAAGCCTTCTATCAACCCCCTAGAAGAGCTTCCAAAATGCTTCAAAATAAAAAAGATGCCCTTGAATCAGCAAGTCAAAAATCTTTCCACTTACATCAAGGAGTTGAGGTCAGAAAACCTCAAGCTGAGGTCAAAAACAGACTCTCTAGAAGACAAGGTAAGAAAAATAGAGTCCTTCCTTCAAGAGAAGAGGAAATCTCCTCTTCCAAAAGCCCTTACACAATTGGCCCCCCAGCAACAAGAAAGGTGGAGGTCTCAAAGTGGAAGGGGGATTGGCTGAACACCCAGTGGGATTATCTGTCCCAACAACAACAGCAAAAAGTACCTCAGGCAGTTCCTTCAAGAACCAATCAGTTCAACCCCACACCTTCTCACCCCTACCAAGGATGAAGAAAGAGAAAAAACAATCACATTCAATTCTCGCCCAAGCCATGGTAAGCCCCTCTATTTAATCTCAAGTACCATTTCTTGTTACTGATTCAGCTCCTTCAGGTAATTCCGGAAGAGGAGATGAGACTGTGAGACCAGTAGAAGCTGAGAGTAGTAGACAAATTTGTCAATATTCTAATGTATCTAATCTTTTGGTTTTGATTGCTACTTCAATGATAAATCTGGATATGGCTATTATTGATGAGTCACTTGATCCTGAGTTTTAACAGAATCTGGAAAGTCATTCTGTTTCACTATTGACAAATAATCCAGATGTAGCTAACATTAATGATGAATATTTGAGGGGTATTATTGCTAAACAAAATCATATAATGAAAAACATGCAATTGACTCATAAATATAATAGTTTCTTAACTGAAAAGGGTTATCAAGCATTGAGTGAGTTACAGAGAGTTTCTGATGATTTGTTTCATTATAAAGTAGCTCATGAAAAGAAAGTTGCTTTATGGCAAAATATCAAGAATGTTTTGTCTAAATTAAAAGATGATGTGTCCATCTGCTTCCAGGAGCTAAAAGGACATAAGATAAACTTGGAAATATTGAGTAACCATTATTCATCTTTACAAAATAAGAATAAGTTATCTTTTGCAACCATCAATGAGAATTTATCTAGTATTGCAAGAGTAAAAACTAGATTAAGAACCATTGAGGAGAAATTGAATTCATTTTTATATAATCAAATGTTTTCTGACATTTCTTTGAAAGAACCTGTTGAGCAGGATACCCCAATTTTACCTGTTCCTAATTCATCCAAAGTAAAATTAGTTCCAGAAATACCTGTTGATATCACTGAGTTTCCATCAAAAATTGATGATGTACCTGGATCATCCACAGAAGGATTAAACAATGAAATTCCTGTCCAATTAGAGAAATTACAGCTACTTGTCACTCAGAAACAAGCTTGAAATAAGGAAACTAATTCAAATAAAAAGAATTGGCCAAAACTTGACCAGTATCCAACATTTGATTGTGACTCTTCCTCTAATTGGCAACAGTTCATTTGCAGGATTGATAATCTAAAAAATTCTTACAAACTCCCAGATGAGGAAATTGTGTCAAAATTAATTTCTTTATTTACCAATATAGCCTTAATGTGGTATGAATCTGTTCTCTTGGATAAAAATGACTACTCATGGGAAGATTGGAAAAAATTAATTAAAGCACAATTTGGTGGTTCCAAGTTTAGGTTAGCTCAACAAAGGCAATATGAAGAAACTAGAAATAGCTCTTTTACAGAAAACCCTATTGAGTTCCGGATGAAACTTGTGAAAATCTTGAGGGCAAGGGATCCAGATATGGAGTTTGAATTATTGAAGGACAGGATCCTCTATAAATTACCTATGTCTCTGAGAGACTTAATAGTTGCTAGGACTGAGTTCTCAAGGGAAACTTCTTCTTTTATTAAAAATTGTAATGAGAACCTCCTAAACAGCAAGTATGATGCTAGAAGATTCAATTCTAGAACTTCATTGAAGAAAACCTCCAATTACCAACAAAAACCTCTGGAAAAGGTTGGTAAACCTGGTGCCCCTGTTGCCCACAAAAAATATGCAACAAACACTTGCTTCAAATGCAGAAAGCCTTGGCAGAGAGGCCATGTTTGTGACAAGAAGATAAATCTTGTTGAACAGACAGAGGAACATGCTGATGACACAATAGCACTGGATGATACTTCAAGTGATTGTGACAGCAATATTTCATATGAATCTCACCAAGAAATTTTAATGCTGGAAGAGGATATTCATTATTTAAACAATATTGATATTAAGAATAATGATTTATCTACAGTGGAAGATGCTGAGATCATAAAAAATCTTGAGGATAGCTCAATTATTATTGCCCCTCTCAAGGCACCAGTCTTGATCAATGGAAACATTATTGAGGTTGTCTTAGATTCTTGAGCTGGAGGAAGTGTAGTATCTGAAAAAGAACTTGCTTCAGTGGACCAAAATTATAAATGAAAACTTATGCCTATCATCTCTGAGAATGGGAGAGGTTATGGCTCTGTTAGGTCCCCCATTGGTAAATACAAAGCCACGGTATTTTTCAAAAATAACCATGGTTTTGTAAGAGCCATATGTGATTTTTTTATCATGAAAAATGATAATTTGAGTAGTTGTTTCATTGTGGGAAATGAAATTTTAACCAAATATGGCATAAAATTAGATCCTTCAAACCAATGCTTCACAATGGGAATGAATGGGAGAATAAAATTTAAAATTTCCTCCCCCAAGAAATTATTAACACCAGGATTGAACACATGTCATTCTGTAGCTCAATATAAAGGAAGATCTACAAAATAAATTCCTTCCCTTGTGTCTGAAATTGAATATGCTTCTTTTGGAGAACAACTTTCTGGTGAGGATAAAGATTCCATCATTAAATTGATCAAATCTTTTCCTATGGCCTTTGCTCATGGGTCACATGAATTAGGATTGGTAAAGAAAGAAATGAAGCTTTCATTATCTTTCCCATTAGCTGAAATACCACCTAGTTTAAAGAAGAAGCCTTATCCTGCTTCTCCCACAAAGAGAAAAGATTTTGAAGATAATATCTCTACATTTTAAAAAATGAATATTATTTAAAAGGTAGTTGAAACACCTAAAAATTGTGTTATCTCACCTGTCCTAATTTCTTATGAGAAAGATAAAGCTAGGTTATGTGGTGATTATAGAGCATTAAACACTTATACTGTTGATGATATCTATCCTTTACCCAGAATTAGATCTATACATGCTACCCTACAAGGTAGTAAATATATCAGCTGTTTGGATGGTAACAAGGGATATCATCAGGTACCTCTTGAGAAGAATTCCCAGAATTTTCTGATGATTGCTACTCATATGGGTATTTATAAGTATATTAGGATGCCATTTGGCCCTAAAAATTCCCCTTCAGTTTTTCAAAAAGTTATGGATAACACATTCCATCAAGAAATAATTGAAGGATGGCTGATGGTTTATATTGATTATATCATCATATTCTCAAAAAAATTTGAGGACCATCTCAACCACCTGTGTAAAGTGTTCTATAAGATGGATCAGATAAATATGACACTTGCTTTGAAGAAATGCAAATTTGGTTTTTATTCCTTAAAATTGCTTGGTCATGTTGTCTCAGGTTTACAGATATGTGTTGACCAGAACAAAGTGGCAGCCATACAACAGGTGAAGGCTCCTACCACATTTAGAGAGCCCCAGAGTTTTTTGGGAATTTGAGGATATTATATACAGTATATTGAAAATTACTAAGTCATAGCATTACCCCTTACCCAACTGACTAGGAAAGATGTTGCTTTTGTCTGGAATAGTTAAAAACAAAGAGCTTTTGACACTATGAAACATTGTTTAATGTCAGCACCAATTCTTCCTTTACCTGACTTTAATCAACCATTTGTTTTATACACTGATTCCAGTTTCATTGGTCTTGGTGCTGCCCTCCATCAGAAACAAGTGATGAATGATAAATTATCAGAAGTAATAATTTGTTATATTTAAAGAACCTTGAGAAATAGTGAATTAAAATACAGTGCCACTCAGCTAGAATGTTTAGCAGTAGTATGGGCTCTAGAGAAGCTACATTATTACCTGGATGACCAGAAATTTAAACTTGTCACTGATCGCAGTGCAGTTAAATCCCTCTTAAACTTGAAATCACCTAACAGACATATGTTCAGATGGCAGCTGGCTGTTCAAGAATACATAGGGAGAATGACAGTAATTCATAGGGCTGGTATTGTTCACTCAAATGTGGATATGTTATCAAGGTTACCTTTGCCAAATGATGACTCAAATCCTGCATATGATCCTGAAGATGAATTTATTCACATTCAGGGGATATATGAGGTTGATATGGAGGAAGAGCTATTACAGCTTATTCTGGATTCATATGATAAGGAAACTAACTTAAAAAATTTATGTAGCATATTAAATGAACCAAAAAATGCTTCAATACAAGCATTAATTAAAACCCTTCCACCAAAGTTCCAGAAGGTTTTGGAAAAAGGTAAATTTTCAATTGATGAAGGATATCTATATTATAGAAGAAAGTTGAGTAATGTTATTGTTATTCCTCCTTCTATGAAAGAGATCCTGATGACATATTGGCTGGAAATTTTGATCTGGAAAAAACAATTATCAGAATTTTGAAAATATGTGATCATTGATTTTATATTCTTCTTGATAATTCAGTTGTTGTATCCTCTACTTATGTTATGTGATCACTGTTATGTGATACTTTGATTGTCACGACAAGCCATGTGGAATCCTCAATGATACAGTTTTCTTGTTTGTGCTATCAATCTTATAACCATAGTTCCTTTGAGAAACATCACTATATATATTGATAGATTATCATTGTTTATTTTTATCTCTGTTTGTTTCCCTCAAAGATTATTTTTCACCTTTATAGGTTAGATACTTTTCTAATGATTAAACCTGTCTTTCTGTTAATGTTGTATTATGTGGTTTTTTTCATGTACTTTCTATAGGTATTTTGGCAGAGATCACTTCGCCAGGAGAGACAGGGAAATGCTTACTAATAGGAAGTCTTATCTATTGTTATAAGGTTTATTCTCATTGTAATTAGATGATCTCTGTTTGTTTCGCTCAAAGATTATTTTTCACCTTTATAGGTATTTTTTCAGAGATCACTTTGCTAGGAGAGACAGGAAAATTTTCACTAATAGGACGTCTTATCTATTTTTATAAGGTATTTTGGAAGAGATCACTTTGCTAGGAGAGACAGGTACACATTCACTAATAGGACGTCTTATCTATTGTTATAAGAGCTTTACAGGAATTTACAAGAATTAAAAACACTGCTTGGTGGGTTAATATGTCTGAAGTCACCAAACTATATGTTAAATCCTGTGATTCTTGCCAAAAATCAAACTTATTGACTGGTAAAAGAGCTGGATTAATGCAACATATTGAATCTCCTGATTTCCCATGTCATATTATAAACATGGACTTTGTAACAGGATTTCCCATTTCTGGGAAGGACAGTTATAAATCTTGCTGGGTTATTGTGACAGATTACCAAAATTGTGTAGATTCATCCCTACTCAAAGGATGTTTCCACTAAATAATTAGCCTTCTTATGGTGGTCTCATATGTTTAATACTGCAGGTTTTCCTAAGGCCATAATCTCTGACAGGGACCCTGAATTTATATCTGAATTTCGGATGTCTCTGATGTATTTTTGTGGTTGTGATCTGAAACTTTCTACTGCCCATCACCCCCAAACTGATGGATTAGCTGAAAGAATGATTCAGAATTTAGAGGACATGATAAGAAGGTATTGTGCCTTTTTCCTTGAGTACAAAGACAATTACAGATTTACTCATGATTGGGTTACCCTACTTCCTGGGTTGGAATTTGCTTATAATAGCACTGTTCATTCTGTTACTCAGAAAAAGCCTTTTGAGCTCTGGCTGGGATATGTTCCAAATACTTCTGCCCAAATTCTCAATAATAAAATATGTAAATTTGATTTACATCCTGGTGTGAAATCTTTTCTTCAAATGCAACAACTTTGCAGAAGTCATGCTCAAAAATTTATTGAAAAATCCTTTGAATATGAGAAGAAGAGATGGGACTAATCCCATAAAGAGTACACTTTTAAGAAGGGCAATGTAGTACTGATTTCTACAGTCCACTTAAATTTACAAGGTAATAACAAATTGAATGACCCATTTGTAAGTCCATTTGTTGTCAGAAGAATGGTTGGTTATAATGCAGTTGAAGTTATCCTGTATTCTCCATGTGACATGAAGCCTCCTGTTTTTTCAATATCTCTTTTGAAACTTTACACATCCAATAGTGATTTATTTCCCAAAAGGAGGGGAAGACCAAAGAAAACCCCTAATGAAATCACTGAAACAGCAGAAATTTATATGATTCTAAATGACAGAATAATCACTGCTGAAAAAGGTACTGAATACTTATTGAGATTCAAGAATAAATCTTCTGAATATGATTCTTGGATACCTGGGAAAGAGATATCTAATCTTCCTACTCAGCTAAAGAAATATAAAAAGAAAAAATCATAGCATTTTTTTTTATTGTTTTTTTAGAGTGAGGGAGTTTCAGCCAGGCTGCTAGACTTACCCAGTAAAATAATTAATATTTTACTGGGATGAAGCCACACTTTATTATCTTTATTTTTATTAATTATAATATATTTACGTTAAATTTACTTATAATAAATTAACTAATTAAAAAAAGGTAAAGTTAGTAAATAATTAAAATTAATATCAAAATTTCCCTTATATTTTTATTTTCTAACACCCTGCTCAATGACAGGTTAAGAGAAATAAAAATTAATATTAAAATAAAGAAAAAAGAAAAAAAAATTTAAATTGAAATAAAATTCAATATTCAAATAAAAATAAAAATAAATATATATATAAATTTAAATTACTAATTTAGAATTGACATTTACAGTAATTTTTAAAGAAACTAATTTACTTTTGTCATATACAGTAAATACACTTTTCTGACACCTTCTTTTTGGAACAATCTTGTTATTTGAAACTGTTTTTCTGGAATATGTTTTTCTTCTCTCATAATACTGTATTTAGGATTTCAACTCTGTTCTTTTTCTCTCCTTTGCCTATATAAGGCCTCCCTTTCTGGTTGTTTTTGATCATCATTTACTTACTTATTATTTTTTTAAACCAATCTATTACAATCATATATTTATTACTACTTATTGTTTTTAGTATTTACTTACAGTAATTCTAGATCATTAATTATAATAACTATAAAATTTCTGACCTCTTTTTAATTGAGTAAAGCAAAGAAAAGATAAAATATACGTACTTTAACTTTGAAACCCCAAAATCCACCTATCACTGCCATTGGACCTGCGTTAAAAATCTTCTAGACCAAAAGAACCCTTCGACAATTTTCCTATCTTGGTCAACTAGGAAAAAAAATTATTATATGCCAAACACCTCCCCCTGTAATGTGAGAAATTTAATGCCACTACAGAGTGCTGAGTAGAAAAAAAATATATGTGATCTATGAAATATGCAAAGTGAGACCCACAGATAGTAACCAGTATAGTCACCACAATTATATATGACAATTGCTAATATATAAACCTTAGATTTGGTGCAAGTTTTAATTCCCAGTCACATCAAGAATGGTAAGTCATGTGCCTTTTGATGTTTGTTGTTTGTCATTTGGTTACAAATCCTTATTGGTCCTTGTAGATGATGGTCCCATGGTTTCCAGAATCAAGGTATTGGTGTTTCAACAACAATTTGGATATGCTCCCAAGTGTTAGAAGGTCCTCTTGGTCTAGAAGGCTTCAATGGTGGTCCAATGGCAGTGAAAGATGGAAGAGCTCAAGATTTCAAATAAGCTAAATAATTTTTTATCTTTTATAGTTTAGTACTCAAGTTAAAGTTAAAAATATATTATTATTATTACTTGGAAGGATTAGAATTATGCAGTGGTAAATACTAAAGCAGTAATAGTAGTAATGGGAATAATTTGATTGTATATAATAATTTTTAAGGTAGAAATTAATGGAGAAAAACAACTAGAATGCGAGGCCTTTTATAGGGAAAAAGGAGAGAAATCATGGAGTTAAAAAATCTAAATACATGAGTATGAGAGAAAAAGAAAATTCACACTTAGATATTGCAAATATTAAATTTTTTCGATAAAGAATTTACTAATATATTGTATCTAATGTATATGTAAGCTTATATGATTTATTTTATATTTTATGTAAATGCCAATTTTAAATAATTTAGATTCAATATTCAGTATTAATATAATTTTATTTCACCTCTAAACTGTCATGAGGAAGCTGCCAGGGGATAAAATTATGATGGACATTAAATTTATATATTTACTTATTCCAATTAGTAAAATTATTATAAGTAAGTTATAAAGTAAATATAATTAATAAAATAAGGAATAAAGGTGTGTCTTCATCCTAGTAAATAATTAACAATTTACTGGGTGAGTCTAGTAGCCTGGCTGACAATATTCATGAATTAGATGTTTCAAACAAAAACAAAAAATATTTTTAAAGAATTTAATTAATTTTTTTTAATTATTTAGTTTTTTGCATAATAAACTTATCAAGATGGATGAGGTTTAGATATTTAAACTTAAATTTCATCCAAGATAATTGTTCATAGTATCCAATGTGTTAATAATATATGTGATGAAAAGATTGTCAAAAGAGGTTTTTTTGAAATAATTGGATTCATAGTAATTTGATGGTGGTAATTATATAGTATTCTCAAGTTATTGAAGCATCATTTTAAAAAGGAGTTCTCCAGACCAGGAAATTTATCATTAAAAAGTGTTATAAATTCATTTTAATTCAGTTGATTCTTTGACAGTGGGTAAATCTACTACACAGCCTCTCATATAAACACATTTAAACTTGTTTTTTTTTAGAAACCCCTGTTGCTTTGTCAAGTATTATATATATATATATATATTTAAAAATAAAAAATTCAAAAATTAATTAATAATAATAATCAAAATGAGATGACTAGTAACTATACTAAACAGATTTTTTCTTGAATATATGGGATGGGAATATAAAAAAAGGTTATCACCAAAACCTTTTGATTTTGTTTCAAAGAAAATTGTATTTTTAATGATTTTTTATAAGGTCCAGAATGTCCTATAATAAAAAGGTAGACATATTTTCACCAAGAATAGAATTTAAGAGAGGAATTGTCGGTCAGTCGTCTAGAAGAAGGTAAGAAAAATAGGAGAAAAGGAGGAGAGAAGGAGGAGGACAAGGGAAAATAAAAGAAATAAATTACAATAATATATTTAATTTATTTAAGAGGGAAAAAACGGCAAGCAACTTTGAGAGATGACAAAAACTTAGAATTTATTAATAATAATACTATTTAATGTAAGGGTTCTGCGCGGCAAACACTTTAATTACTATCAAACTTAAAGCAATCTTTAATTTGTTATATAGACTTTTAATTAGAATTGTATTACTAATAAAAAAAATATAAACGTAGTAAAATAGTATTTAATTTGTTGAGTGTATAATAAGTGATGAGGCTACAGGGGATTATCCAAGGCCCTTTTATAGGCAATGGGTCCTCTGAAGCGCCACTATATTTGTAAATACAATGATTAGAATAGAATAAAACAAATATATCAAAGAGTAAATGAAACATAACAATGTAGAGAAAAATATGAAACAAATAATTAAAACCCCAATTAAGAATCCAATTTTTCCGCCATTAATTCCCAAATCAGTAAGTAAAAATAGTGAATAACTAAACAAGATTGGAACATAGGAACTATGAGAAAAATAATTCCAAACAGATGGTACAGTCTGATTAAAGGATATTTTAAGTGAAACAAAAAATACTTTGACGCAACAAAACATGTAATTAATCTCAATTTAGTATAAATTAATTAATTGGTTTTTTTTCTGACACAATTAAGGGTCAAAAGAAGCGTCATTAATTATTATTTAGTATTATATGAAAAGTGTTCTTTAATATATAAATTTAAATAATTAATTTAAATATATTATAAGTCAATTTTACACTTATAATTATAATATATGTTTTTCAATTAATTAAATATAAATTTATAATTATTAAATACATAAAAATGCGCCATTATTTGTAGAATATATTATATTATGTTCAATTTAACTGTATATAAAAATTTATATAACCAATAAATTTAATGTAACACTTGTATATAATAGGGGGTATCAAAGTTGGAAATTTGTAATTATTTAAAGGGTATTTCACAGCACAAAAAGAAAGCCACAAGCATGACATTATTTCTCAGTAAAAAGATGTTTTGGGGGCACAAGATGGCATACCTTAAAAAATAATCATGGTTGATTTGGTGGAAAGAAGAGGTATTTTGAAATGTAAGATTTCTAACTTTGATACCCCCTAATAAAATACTTATATAATTTTATTATGCAATAAAATATTAAGTTATATTCATTAAATACAATTCTTACCCACTCTTTCAGGTTTTATAAGTTACATATCATTTACTGGACTCCTGGAATAGCCTGGCTGACACTCCCTCACTCTAAAAAAAACAATAAAAAAAAATGCTAAGATTTTTTCTTTTTGTATTTTTTCAACAGAGTAGGCAGATTTGAAATTTCTTTGCCAGGTATCCATGCATCATGTTCAGATGATTTGTTCTTATATCTCAATAAATATTCAGTACCTCTTTCAGAAGTGATAATTCTATCATTGAGAATTTTATCAATTTCTGCTGTTTCTGTGACTTCCTGAGGGTTCTTCTTAGGTCTTCCTCTTCTTTTTGGAAATAAGTCACTGTTGGAAGTATAAGGCTTAAGCAAAGAAATGGGAAAAACAGGATGTTTCCTATCATATGGAGAATACAATACAACTTCTACTGCATTATCACCAACCATTCTTTTAACAACAAATGGTCCTACAAAAGGATCTTTTAATTTGTGGTTACCTTGTAAATTGAAATGGACAGTAGAGATCAACACTTCATCACCCTTGTTAAATGTGTATTCTTTATGGGATTTATCCCATCTTTTCTTTTCATATTCAAATGCTTTATCAATACAACTCTGAGCATGTTTTCTGCATAGCTGTTGCATTTGCATAAATGATTTTACACCAGGGTGTAGTTCCAACTTAGGTAATTTATTATTGAGAATCTGAGCAGGAGTGTTTGGGACATAACCTAACCAAAGCTCAAAAGGCTTTTTCTCAGTGACAGAATGAACAGTGCTATTATATGCAAATTCAAGACCAGGCAAAAGAGTGACCCAACCATGAGTAAATCTGTCATTGTCTTTATATTCTAAACCAAAGGCACAATACCTTCTAATCATATCTTCCAGAGTTTGAATCATTCTTTCAGCTAGACCATCAGTCTGAGGATGGTGAGTTGTAGACAATTTTAACTCACAGCCACAAATATCCATCAAAGAGGTCCAAAATTCAGAAGTGAATTTTGGATCCCTATCAGAGATAATGGCTTTTGGAAAACCAATAATATTAAACATGTAAGACCACCATAAGAAAGCTAATTCTTTGGTGGATACATCTTTGTGGGTTGGAATAAATTTGCACATTTTTGTGAATCTATCAACTATTACCCAACAAGAGTTAAAGCTGTCTCTACCTGCAACAGGAAGACCAGTGACAAAATCCATATTAATGATTGGCCAGGGAGCACTAGGTGCTTCAATATGTTGTAATAACCCTGCTCTCTTACCTGTTAACCTTTTAGATTTTTGGCAGGAATCACAAGATTCAACATATAATTTTGTGTCTTCAGACATATTAGCCCACCATGCAGTGTTTTTGATTCTAATCAATGTTTTTTCAAGATCAAAATGACCAGCTAATATGTCATCATGACAAAGTTTGAGGATAGTTTCTTTCATTGAAGGAGGAATTACAATTACATTGGTAAGCTTCCTTCTATAATATATATAACCATCTTCAATAGAGAACTTTCCTTTATTTAAAGCATTTTGGTACTTTGCAGGAAGAGTTTTTATCAATGCTTGAATTGAAGCATTCTTAGGATCATTTAAGATAGTAACCAATTTATTTAAATCAGAATCTTTATCATATGAATCCAGTATTGACTGTAATAACTCCTCTTCCATATCAACTATAAATATACCATGGATATGAACAGTATCATCCTCAGGTACATAAGCAGGATTTGAGTCATTATTTGGCAGAGGCAATCTGGAGAGCATATCAACATTAGAGTGAACATTTCCAGCTCTATGGATAATTGTCATCCTTCCTCTGTATTCTTGAACAGCAAGTTGCCACCTGAACATATGTCTGTTAGGTGTCTTGAGGTTTAAGAGAGACTTCACAGCACTACAGTCAGTTACCAACTCAAATTTTTGGTCATCCAAATAGTAATGAAGTTTCTCAAGAGCCCAAACAACTGCTAAGCACTCCAATTGAGTGGCACCATATTTCAATTCACTATTTCTTAAGGTTCTTGAAATATAACAAATTACAACCTCTGAGGATTTATCATTAATAATTTGCTTTTGGTGAAAGGCAGCACCCAGACCAATAAAGCTAGCATCTGTATAAAGGACAAATGGCTTGTTAAAATCTGGAAGAGCCAATATAGGGGCTGTCATTAAGCAACTTTTTAATTTATCAAAAGCTTTTTGACAGTCATTATTCCAGAGAAAAGCAACATCTTTTCTGGTCAGTTTTGTAAGAGGCAAGGCTATGACCTGATAATTTTTAATATATTGTCTATAATAGCCACACATACCCAAAAAACTTTGGATTTCTCTTATAGAAGTTGGTGCTTTCACATTTTGAATGGCAGCAACTTTATTATGGTCTACACAAATTTGTAAGCCTGACACAACTTGGCCAAGGACTTTCAAAGATTGAAAACCAAATTTACACTTTTTTAAAGATAAGGTCATATTGATTTCATCCATTTTTTGGAAAACTCTATTCAAGTGAATCATATGTTCATCAAAAGTTTTAAAAAAAACAATAATATCATCAATATAAACCATGAGCCAACCTTCAATAATTTCTTGATGGAAAGTGTTATCCATGACTTTCTGGAAAACTGAAGGAGCATTTTTAGGGCCAAATGGCATCCTAACATACTTATATATTCCCATATGAGTAGCAATAAGCAAAAAGTTTTGAGAATTTTTCTCAACTGGAACTTGATGATAACCTTTATTACCATCCAGACAACTAATAAATTTTGCACCTTGCAAGGTAGCATGTATTGAATTAATTCTGGGTAAAGGATAAATATCATCAACAGTATAAGTATTTAAAGCTCTGTAATCTCCACATAATCTAGCTTTATCTTTTTCATATGAAATCAAGACTAGGGAGATGACACAATATTTGGGGGTGACATCCACTTTCTCAATGATATTCATTTTCAATAATGTTTCAATATTATCTTCAATATCTTTTCTCTTTGATGGAGAAGCAGGATATGGTTTTTTCTTAAGGGAAGGAGGAATATCACTCAAATTACAGGATAAGGTAATTTTCATCTCTTCCTGAACAATTCCCAAGACATGAGAACCATGAGCAAAAGCCATAGGGAAAGAGGTAATAGAGGCAACAATAGAATCCTTTTGTTCACTAGTCAACTGATCACCAAAAGAAGCGGTATTTAGTTCATGTAATAAATCATCCATTTCAGTTGTTGTTCTACCTTTACACTGGATCAGTGAGTTACAAGATTTCAACAAATGCCCAGAAGTTCTAGGAGAGGAAATTTTGAATTTTCTTTTCCCATTCATTCCTAAGGTAAAGCAATTATTTGCTGGGTCCAGTTTCACACCAAACATGGTTAAAATATAATTTCCCATAATAAAGCAATTGCTCAAATTATCATTTTTCATGACAACAAACTCACAAATAGCTCTGACAAAACCACCATTATATTTGAAGAATACAGAGGTTTTGGATTTGCCAATAGGAAATAAGGTAGATCCATACCCTCTCCATTTTTCAGAAGTTATAGGTAATAATTTACTCAAATATTCCTTATCCACTGAAGCCAAAGCTTTTTCAGATACTACACTTCCTCCAGCACCAGAATCAAGAACTACATCAACATTTTTACCATTAATGATAACAGGTGCCTTTAAAGGGGATATAGGAATCGAATTGTTAGTAATATCTTTAATTATCTCAGCATTTTCTACTGAAGATAAATTTAATCCACAATCTTCAGATATATTATTTAAATAATGGACATCATGTTCCAACATTAAAACATCTTTAACAGATTCATTGTCATAGGAGATATTACTTTCACAGTCACTGGAAGAATTATTGACATCAAGTTCAACTTCATCAGTGTCTTCATTTTGTTCAACAAGATGAATTTTCTTGTCACAAACATGACCCTTCTGCCACGGTTTGTTACATTTATAACAAGTATTTGTTGCATATTTTTTAGGTGCAACTGGGGCAGAGGGTTTACCAGATTTTTCTGGGAGCTTTATAGAAGGTTTATTCTGATCATTATAAGATTTACCAAGGTAATTCTTTGGTTCATATCTATGGTTGAGCAGTACTTCATTACAGATATTAATGAAAGAAGAATTTTCCCTTACATGCTCAGTTCTAGCAACAATCGAATCCCTAAGAGAATTTGGTAATTTATACAAGATTTTATCTCTCCAAATATCATAATCCATCTTTGGATCAATTGCTCTAAGGATTTTAGTTATTTTCATTAGAAAAACAATGGGCTTTTCTACAGAGGAGGATACATATCTAGTATTCTCATACAGTCTCTGCTGAGCTAACCTGAATTTTGAACCACCAAACTGATTCTCAATCAAGGATTTCCAATCATTCCATGTATAATGATTGTTATCTAAAAGGACAGATTCATACCACATCAAGGCTACATTGGAAAATAAAGAAATTAGCTTAGAAACAATTTCCTCATCAGGTAGTTTATAATATCTCTTTAAATTATCAATTCTTTGGATAAAGTGTTGCCAATCAGAGGAAGAATCACCATCAAAGGTAGGATATTGGTCTAACTTAGGCCAATTTTTCTGACTACTGGGATGGTCCATTTTTTGGTTTGAATTATTCATTATTAATAATTCCTGAAGTTTAGCCAGGTGTTCAGAAATTTCATTATTTACAGAAACAGCTGGTGCATGACCATCACAAGATTTTTTGCTAGTAGCAAAAGATTTTACAGACTCATTTTCAGTTTGTTTAATGGTTGAAATATGAGGAAGAAAGGATGAACTTTGCTCAGGTTTTTTTCCTTTATTTTTATGCAGCTTATTTACAGAAATCTCATTTAATTCATTATTGATGGTTAAGGTTGAGAACTTTTCCTGCAGGTCAGACACATAGTTTCTTATTCTTGGAATTTCAGACATCTGGTCATTTACTTTTGCAAGAGATAGAACATTTCTGTCCTCAGAAACTGAGTGTTTGGTACTTAGTGCATGGAAATCATTTTTTAGCTTCTTAAACTCATTTTGCAGAGATTTTATTTCATTCTTGAATGAATAATTTTCCTCAATAAGGGGTTTCAATTCACTCAAGGTCTTATGTAGACTGATATTTCTATCTGAGATAGCTCTATGGTCACTTCTTATTTGTTTTTGTTGACTAAGAACAATATTCAAAGTTTCTTTGATTTTTAAATAAGCTGTATCTTGTACAGAAGAACTCACTTTACATTGCAAGTGTAAATTATTTAATTGATCATTTTCATGGATTAACACATCTCTCACATGTTTGTCTTTCACAACATTAAAATCAAGGGTATCTTTCAATATTTCCTCAGAAGTTTTTTCAATTAAGGTATAGATTTCAGGGGGAACAGAATCATTTTTAATTGCAAGAGAAGGATTAATTAAAGAAGTAGAAGTTAAATGAAAAGGTTCATCAAATGACAATTTGCTAATTACATCAATAGAGCTACTAGTTAGAGGAAGCTGTCTTTTAACAGGTTTAACTGTTCTTTCACCATGTTCAATAATATTACCTGCAGAAGAAGATTTATTAGAAAACATACCCAAGTGACTATCAACCAAATTACTTACCATGGCAGAGGAGGAAACTTCCCCTGGGACTGGGTTTGGGATTGTGCTTGGGCCTTCTTTCTCCTGCCTTGTTGGTAGGGATGAGGAGGTGGATGGAAATTGGGTGTTCTGGATGGGCCAGGCTGATGATGAGGAGGGTTTTGCACATTCTGTTGGTAGTGACTCATTAGATAATCCCATTTCCATTGCTCTACTTCCATAGTATTTGGATTTTGGATGGTTGAGCTGGGTGGCTGTGAAGGTTGAGCCTGAAACTGAGGCTGATTGGGAGGCAACTGAGGAGGGGCCTGGGCCTGAATCTGGTTCCTGAGTTCTTGGACCTGATCCCACAATGTGTCTACCTTTGCTTTTTACGTCATATTTTCTGTCTTCAACTCTTTTATATGACTGGATAGGTTGCTGATTTGTTGTGGCAGAGGAAGCTTTTTTATTTTGAAGCCTTTTGGATGACCTTCTTGAGGCACTAGAGGCTTTACTTTCTTCTGTGGTACTGGGGGAAGGGGGTTTGGTTTGTTTTCATTTCCTGTCATTTCCACATCCTGCAGTATGTGAATTCTTTATGTTAGTATAAGATTTTTTATGACCAACTTTAGAAGAACTTACAGTGTCAGCATCATAGTCAATTTCTATTTCATCCACTTGCATGTTATCCATTTTTTCTGCCAAATTGTTGGACATACTAGTGGGAAGATTTTAATTTACTTATTATTTATTAAAAATAATAAAGGTTAGTCAATAATTGCTCCAAATAATAATAAAAAATTATTAATTAAATTATAGAAAAAAAATTTTCAATATAAAGTAATAATTATAAAAAATTAATTTTTAAAAAAAAAAAAAATGGATTGCAAGGTTAAATTGGGGATAACAATCAAGTTAATTCAACCAATTAATTACCAATATTAAATATGGCAATATATTTGGGACTAAGCACAAAGTACTTTTAAGTCAACCAAAATTAACAATAATTAATAATAATAAAAAAATTAATTTAATAATTCAATTTGTATTAATAAAAATGTCAATTCTTCTAGGACTAAGAGGATTTAACACTCTATAATGGTCAACTAGGAAAAAAAAAAAATTTTAATAATTGAACACTTACACTCAGTGAATCAGCAATTAAGCCACAATCACTGTTATTGCAGTAAAAATATAGTAATATGAGTGAGAGGTGCAAAGGTGAACTTACTATAGTGATCAAAAAATCACTTCAAAATAATATAAAAACTAATATAATATAAACCTAAGATATCGAACCCATGTTCGAAACACAGTCGCGGCAAAAGTTTTGTTTTTGCTAGGTGGTCCGTGCATTTTGTCGTTCGTCGTCGTCGTTTGGAAAGGTCCCCAGTTGTTGGTCAGTCGTCTGGAAGAAGGTAAGAAAAATAGGAGAAAAGGAGGAGAGAAGGAGGAGGCCAAGGGAAAATAAAAGAAATAAATTACAATAATATATTTAATTTATTTAAGAGGGAAACAACGGCGAGCAACTTTGAGAGATGACAAAAACTTAGAATTTATTAATAATAATACTATTTAATGTAAGGGTTCTGCGCGGCAAACACTTTAATTACTATCAGACTTAAATCAACCTTTAATTTGTTATATAGACTTTTAATTAGAATTGTATTACTAATAAAAAAAATATAAACGTAGTAAAATAGTATTTAATTTGTTGAGTGTATAATAAGTGATGAGGCTACAGGGGATTATCCAAGGCCCTTTTATAGGCAATGGGTCCTCTGAAGCGCCACTATATTTGTAAATACAATGATTAGAATAGAATAAAACAAATATATCAAAGAGTAAATGAAACATAACAATGTAGAGAAAAATATGAAACAAATAATTAAAACCCCAATTAAGAATCCAATTTTTCCGCCATTAATTCCCAAATCAGTAAGTAAAAATAGTGAATAACTAAACAAGATTGGAACATAGGAACTATGAGAAAAATAATTCCAAACAGATGGTACAGTCTGATTAAAGGATATTTTAAGTGAAACAAAAAATACTTTGACGCAACAAAACATGTAATTAATCTCAATTTAGTATAAATTAATTAATTGGTTTTTTTTCTGACACAATTAAGGGTCAAAAGAAGCGTCATTAATTATTATTTAGTATTATATGAAAGGTGTTATTTAATATATAAATTTAATTAATTAATTTAAATATATTATAAGTCAATTTTACACTTATAATTATAATATATGTTTTTCAATTAATTAAATATAAATTTATAATTATTAAATACATAAAAATGCGCCATTATTTGTAGAATATATTATATTATGTTCAATTTAACTGTATATAAAAATTTATATAACCAATAAATTTAATGTAACACTTGTATATAATAAAATACTTATATAATTTTATTATGCAATAAAATATTTAGTTATATTCATTAAATACAATTCTTACCCACTCTTTCAGGTTTTATAAGTTACATATCATTTACTGGACTCCTGGAATAGCCTGGCTGACAGGAATAATTTCTTTAAAGTAGTAGGTGGTATAGTACAGATTTTTTTTGTTTTATTTTATTTTATTGTAAAAAGATCATAAATCATTATAGTTGTAGTTATGTTAAGAGAATTGATATGACAAGATGTGGTAGTGTTAAACTTTGTTTGGTGCTATGAACAAAAAAAGGAAAAAGAAATAGGTCAGTTGCTTATTTAAAAATGAATGTTGAGGCAAATCATCTACAGCAACACCATTAATAGGGGATGTCAGTTCTGGAAAATCCGCACTTACAAGTCGGCACTTAAATTTGACCAAATCCACACTTATTTAAGTGCGGATTTCTGAAACACACTTGCACCAATACTGGTAGATTTCAAAATGAAATAAGTCACTTATTTCACTCAAATGCGCACTTTCTCAACCAAAAGTGCTGATTTCACCATCAAGTGACATTTCACTGATTTGTCAGCATCATCCCAATCATACATAGCACTCTGCAGCATAACACTTCATAACTCAAAACATTGTACATCATTTACATTTTCATATCATATCATATAAGAGTCATGCCTTCCTCACTCTTAAATTGTGATAAATTACATAAAGCAATGACTTTCATGGCTCTTGAACTGCTCTTGGACTCTGATTGTGATTCTGATTCTGATCTAGAAGAAGATTTTGTCTTTTTATCAAAAATGGCCATGAAACATTACCTTATTCCCAGAAAGCCTCAAGTACTTCATACCCCCAAGTAAACCATCCAAACAATTCTTAACCTATCTACACCCAGTTTTAGACAGTTTTTCAGGACTTCTCCGGAAATTTTCCTTAAATTGCTTGAGCTTATTCAGGATCATCCCATATTTCATAATAATTCTCAAAAAGAACAAAGACATTCTTAAATTCAATTGGCTGTCACACTATGTTGTTTGGGTTCCAATGGTAACGGAGCCGCTTTGAAATGTTTAGAAATTGTCTCTGATTTAGGGTATGGTTCAGTTAACACTTATACCAAATGATGCATCACTGCCATCAACTCCTTGAAATCTCAACTTCTCACCTGGCCAAAAAAATAAGAGCAACTTGAATCATCTCAGGTTATGCAAGCAGAGGGCTTCCCAGGATGTATTGTTTTTGTTGATGGTACTGCTATTCCTTTGAGCCAGAAACCTGCTCAAGGTGGAAACAATTACTTTGACCGTAAAAAGAGGTAGATTATTTTTAACTCCTTTCATTATCTTTTAAACTAACACAAACAACTGTATCTTCTTTATAGATATTCAATTTCTGTTCAGCTTATATGTGATGTTAACAAAAAATTTATATCATTCTTTTCTGGCTATCCTGGCTCATGTCATGACTCCAACATCTTCAAAAAAAAAAATTTCAAATAAACCTGAAAAATTCTTTGATGAAGATCAGTATCTTCTTGCAGATTCTGCTTATGCAAATGGAAAGTATGTAATTCCTGCTTTTTAGGGAGCAGCTTCAGAAGACAGTCAAAATTCCAAGTTCAACAATCATTTGGCAAAGTCAAGAGTCCGTATTGAACATTCTATTTGAATCTAGAAAGGCTGGTTTTCTAGTTTAGGGGGATTAAGAAGTCCTCTTAGAAATAAATCTGAAACGGAGGCGGTGATCAACTGGATTCTGTGTTGCACTATACTTCATAACCTACTTGCAGACCTCAAAGATCAATGGTTAGAGCTGTATGAATATGAATAAGTTGGTTCACCTCCGACTATATCCAACACTTCTATTTCTCAATTAACTAGTATAAGGGCAAAAATTCTTTGAATAACACTCCAACATTTTTCAACACAATTTTAATTTTTTTTCCATACTCTTCAAATGATCAATTTGCATGCTTTATTCACTGAGAATTGTATTTTTTTTCCATATTTATTTTGTTTTTGAATTTTCTGTTAAAGTCTTATTTTTTTATCTCTCTGTGTTTTCCTTCATCAACTCAACATGAAATCAAATATTTTCTGAAAATTCATATTTTTTCAGTTGCTCTCTTTTTTTTCTTCACTCATATCTGTTTCCACCCCTCTTCTTACATCACTCAAACAATTTCAATTCTATTTCTTTTTTCTCAAATCGTCTCTCCAGGTAAGTCATTTTTTCATTTTTACTTAATTTTTTGCTAATTTATTTTTGGTTTTATTTTTGGTTGTTTTTTTTGTAAGTACTTTTTTTTAAATTTGTAGGTAAATTGATCAATTTTCATGTTTTATTCACTGAGAATGGTAATCTTTTTGCATATTTATTTTTTTTGAATTTTCTGTTAAAGTCTTATTTTTTTATCTCTCTGTGTTTTCTTACATCAACTCAACATAAAATCACATATTTTCTGAAAACACATATTTTTTCAGTCACTCTCTTTTTCTTCTTCACTCATATATGTTTCCTCCCCTCTTCTTACATCACTCAAACAATTTCAATTCTATTTCTTTTTTCTCAACTCATCTCTCCAGGTAAGTGATTTTTTCATTTTTACTTAATTTTTTGCTAATTTTTTTTTGGTTTTTTTTTGGGTTTTTTTTGGGGGGGTTTTTAAGTGCTTTTTTTTAAATTTATAGGTAAAATTAACCTTTTTTTTCTCTCCCCCTTCCCTTTTTTCTCTCATTCATCCTATTCTTTATCCCCCCTTGGCCTGGGCTTTTTCCCACCTTTACCCTCTCTTTGGAATGGATATATCCCCCTTTTCCCCCTTTTGGCTGCCTTATTCCCCCCTCCTTGGCTCACTCTAACATCCCTTTTCTCCTTCTTTGGTCTCATCTTTCCCTTTCTCCCTCTTGTTGGTGTCCTCATTTCCTCCCCTCATTCATTCCTCTCCAACCCCCCTTCAAATCCCCCAAATCCCCCCTTCAAATAACCCCCAATCCCCCCTTCCAATCCCCTCTCCTATCCCCCTCAGAACCCCCCCTATCACCCCCTCCAATCCCCCCTCCTTTCCCCCTCAGAATCCACCCAAACCCCCCCTGAAATCCCCCCTCCTATCCCCTTCAAAATACCCCCAATCCCACCCCTCAAAACCCCCCTACTCCCCCTCATTCCTCCTTAACAATTCGCTAACAAATCATTTAGCAAATCATTAAGTTAATGAGCAATTACAATTAATCGTTCAGTAACTTAACCATTTGTTTGAGAATCATTAAGTTAATGGACAATTATGATCAATTGTTCAGTAACTTAATGATTTGTCAGCAAATTGTTAAGGAGGAATGAGAGCGGGGTAGGGGTATTTTGAGGGGGAGATCAGGGGGATTTTGAGGGGGATTGCAGGGGGATTGCAGGGGGGGTTTGGGGGCTTCTGAGGGGGATTGGGGGGGTTATGGGGAGGATTGGAGGGGGGGATTGGGGGGGTTATGAGGGGGATGTGGGGAGGTTGGAGGGGGGGTTGTACAAGGGTTTTGGGGAGGTGGGAGGGGGGTTTGGAGGGGGGAATTGAGGGTAATGGGGAAGGGATAAAAAAAATTCACAGTTTTTCTGAATTTTAGAGAAAAATATTCATCAAGTTCAAGTGAAATAAAAAAAAATTATTTGTCTTTTGAAGAATTTTTTTTTTACTTTAAATTAAGTGAGTTTTTTTTTAATGTATAATTTTGGGTATTTGAAAAGTAACAAATTTTTATGTAGAAAAATACATGTCTTTAACTTCAGATTCACCACTTACCTCACTCTCTTCTTCTTTAACTTCATTATCATCTTCAAATTCAACTTCTTTTCAATCATCATCTAAAACATTGACAAAAAATGAAGAGTATCTAAATAAAAGATATTTATAAAAAAAAATTCACTTGGATCAAATATTTGGCCATATTTCAAAAATCAAGTACTATAAAACTAAAGTTGAAAAAAAAAAAATTTCCAAAAACATTACCTGAAAATATACATTATTTAACTGTAATTGGAGGTGATGAAGTTAAAGCTGTTACTAATAATACTTACAAACCTCAATTTATTTACGAAAACCATTCTTTTAATGGTTTAAAAGATGAATCATTTAATCAACTCTGTGATCTCATCATAACACTCTATCAAATGGCTTTGGTTTGCTTACCTTTAAGGAATAAGAATTTGTTGGGTGGTATTATGATTGGTATTGGATGGAGACCTGGATTTGATAAAAGTTTTTCTCTTGGTATGTTTAAAAAATTTTCTTGATTTTTTAATATCATATTACTGAATTTAATTATATAGGCATATATTCTTTACTCAGATCTTTATCTAAAGATGAATTAGATCATGATTTTCAAAAATGGAATACATTACCTTCATTTAATTCATTTCTTGCTCTTCAACTTAAAAAACTCTTCAATAAAGCTTTTGGAAAAAATCATGAACTTGCTACGAGACTTGGAATACCAAATTGGTGTGACTCTGAATGGGAAGATATTAGCAGTTATTATCTAATGTTTTCAAATTTTATAATCACTCATTCTGGATTTCATAACCAAATTCACACCAACTCAAATGATGCCAATTACCTTACTTATGGAATTTTTTCATATATTAATCCTATCACTGGACAACCTATTCCATCACCTGCTAAATTTAAAGGACATGGATTATATTTCCTGGATCATAGATGTATAATCGATTTTGGATTAGGAAATGGAATCATTGAAACAGTTTGGAATTCTTCTTACAATAATCACCAAACCACAAAGGCTCCTCCAGGTTTGGAATCTTGTCAAGACTTCACACATTTTGGTTGCTCTTTCCAGATCAGTCAAAAGTTAATCCGATGAATAAACAAGTTAAAAAAAATAAGAAAAAGGTAATAAATTTAAAAATTCTTTAGGTAGATCTAAAAAGTATGGGAATTCGTAGAGTCACCAAATATTTAATATTCTTCAATAAATTTTTAATAAATAAATCTGATATGTCACTTTACCAAATTAAAGTAATGAGACAATGACCTTGGGTTGTATAAAAGGTAATCATGACAACATTAATTTGTTTCATGGGGTTCCTCTAGCCTATACCTGTGGAAAGTCCCAAACTTAGTTTCTAGACTTGATCTGCATTTTGGCATGAGGAATTGTCATTACTTTAAAAGTAGTAGATTTGACATATCTTATTTATATATAAATTAATTTATGTAATTATATTAAATTTTGGTGACTTTCACCCTTTACTTCAATAAAATGCAGGGAAGGATATTGCTAAATTTTTAAATCTGACATGTGAAATTTATGACTTAGAAAAATTTGGTGGTACCCACCACCCCTTGTTTTAATAAAACTCAAGGGGAGGTATTGCCAAATTTTCAAAAGAGATATAGAATTTTAATGACTTAGCAGTATTTAGATAAGAAAACTTATTGACTTGAAAGTAAAGATAGAAAAATGGTATTATATTTTCAAATTTTCTTTAAAAAAAAGTATAAGCAAACTTATTGACTTGAATGTAAAGATAGAAAAATTGTATGATATTTTTGAAAATTCATCAAAAAAAAAGTACTATATTCAAGACCTTTTATAAGTCAGCATATGAGAAAATATTACTGAAAAGAAATCAAACAAAATTAATTTAACTAGAAAAAAAAAATTATCAATTGAAAAGGTCAAGCAATTTTTTAAATGTCCTCATAAGATTGGGCATTTTTTACACATTCCATAATGAAATCTTTTTTTTTTAAACTTTCTTGTTTTTCCAATTCACAAGTAGCCATTTCTCTTTGAAATTGATGGTCATTTACTCTTTCAATCTGCTCTGCCTCAATTTTTTTCTCTTTCAAATCTAGGGCTTGCTGATCTTTCCTTAGCATATGATCAAACTTCATTTTCTCAAAGTCAGGGGCATTTTTTGCAATAGTTGATTTTGCTGAGAAAATTAAATAGAAATAAATAAATAAATAAATAAGTTAATGAATAAGATATATAGTAAACAAATCTTACTTATATCTTTTTTTGCAAAATAATCCTCAAGGGAGCCAATTGAGCTTGTTGAAGTATTACCACATTTAAAAGATGATTCAAGTTCATTGAAGTTGAGGGTCGTTTCTTTAGTTTGGAGTTTGAAAAATAGGTTTCAGGAAGTTCATCTAAAGAAGCTTCTAAAGTAGGATTCACATTTCCAGAATCGAGATTATTTAATGGAGTTTGGGTTTGAGTAGGAGGAGACTAGAAAGAAAGAGAAATTTAGAGAAGAATTGAAGAAAAAAGAAAAAGTAAACATACATTTAAATTTTGGGGCTCTGAGTATTCAGATCTGCTGCAATATAATTGTTCTGCTTGATAGTTGGGATCATCTTCTGCTGAACTATGGCTAGAAGGTGGAGGGGATTGATCTCCTTCAAGTAAAGGTGTGTTGGGAGGATTATAGGAAGGTTTGGATTTAGAGTGTATATCAGTAGTAGTATTGTGTAGAAACCAAGGGTTTACATCAACTTGGGAGCCAAAAAGATTATCCGTTTCTTCATAGAAAGGACACATGACATTGAGCTTTTTGGAAACAGTAGTAATTCCAATCTCCAAATCATCATCGTCAATACCAAAGCCAGTTTCATTTGCAGCATGGTGAGCCTTTTTATATTTTGATTGGTAACTCTTAAATCTCTCCTTCATTTGTTTAGGATTGACATTGATTCTCCCCCTTGTTTTCTTCCTTACTTCATTGGCCATCAATAAGTAGCCATTAACCTTTGAAGAAGGTGGACATCCAATACAAGTGGACTTTTCACATCCAAAACATGCATCATAATTTGATTTTATTTTAAGGAAGTTGATTATGATGAGATAATCATCCTTTTTTAGCTGACCTGACTTTGATTTTTTAGGTGTGGGGCTTGCTTTACAAGGAGACTTTTGTGACAAAGCAGATTTTTAAGTTACCTTTTGAGATTTGGAATGTCTGGGAGGCATTATAAAACTGGTACATAACAAGAAAAGAGATTAAGAGGTAGAAGAAATAAGTAAAAAAGAATGTAAACATGCCTGGTCAAAATGTTGTAATAAAATGTTGAAAATGTTAGGAAGGGGTGTGTGCTGAGGATTGATGGGTAGGGAGTGAGGAAAGTCAGTGTGTCACATGTGACAGGGATGGGGTAAGAAAGGAAGGGATGTTGTGGCCAACATGTGGTTGTGAAAAAAAACGGGAAAAAAGTGCTGATTTGAGGTCATAACTGACACCCTTTTTTTAAATAGGGGGTGTCAGTTCTGGCAAATCCGCACTTAACTTAAGTGCGGATTTCAAACCAAATCAGCACTTACAAATCAGCACTTAAATTTTGCAAAAAAGTCACTTATTTCAAAAAAGGGTGTCAGTTATGACCTCAAATCAGCACTTTTTTCCCGTTTTTTTTTTACAACCACATTTTGGCCACAAAACATCCCTTCCTTTCTTACCCAATCCCTGTCACATGTGACACACTGACCTTCCTCGCTACCTACCCATCAATCCTCGGCACACACCCCTTCCTGACATTTTCAATATTTTGACCAGGCATGTTTACATTCTTTTTTACTTATTTCTTCTACTTCTTAATCTTTTTTCTATGGGTGTCAGTTCTGACCTCAAATCAGCACTTTTTTCGTGATTTTTTTTTCAAAACCACATGTTGGCCACATCATCCCTTTCTTTCCCATACCATTTTGTACTCTCCAAATGTCCTCTTTGTGTACTTCATTCACTTGGGTTGGTATTTTGGTTTGTTGCATATTCATTTTTTTTGGAATTTACGGCGAATTTTTTTTTTTTGGATGGCTCATTGGTTTTCTTTCACCAGCTCAACATGAAATCGCATATTTTCTGAAATTGCATATTTTGTCAGTGATTTTTTTTTTCATTCATCCCTCATATCCTTTTCCTATTCTCCTCCAACATCCCTCAAACAATTTGGTTTCATTCATTTTGTCATCTCATCTCTCCAGGTAAGTCACTTTATTCTTTTTTTTTGATTTTTTGATTGCTAATTATAATTTTTTTTGTTTTTTTCTGTTTATTTTATTTTTTTATCTAAATTTTTTTTGTAAGTGGTTATTTTGGATTTCAATGGTATAATTAACCTTTTTTTTCTCTCCCTCTTTACTTTCTTTTTTAGCTCCATCACCCTACTCTTCATCCCTCCTTGGCATGGTCATTATCCCCCCTTTCCCTTATTTCACTTTTTTTTTGGCTCCATTTCATTGAAACACATACATTGCACATTCTTTATGCATTTCACTTACTCCATATTCAATTTCCCCACAATTCCAACATCAATCTTTCTCACTCTATTTTTCCTACTTTTCAATCAAGGTAAGTTTCATCTCCTTTTTTTCATGCCTATATGATATCACATTCCTTTTATGAAAATTTCATACTTAAATATATGTATGACTCTTATCTGGATAACAGTGAACTTATAAAACTCCTTTTGATCTCATCTTCATTACCACTTTTCAAGTTTTTGTAAAATTTTGAAAATCAGACTCGGAATTAGGGTTAGGTTTATTCAAATCTAATGTTCTTTTTACTGAAGATTCTCCTGAAGGCTACCTTTCATTTCCCACAAACAGATTTGAATTTGATTCAGTGGTTGCTGAGATATTGACCGTTAAAGTTGAGCCTTTTTTTTCCCAATTTAAATTTTTATTTCATTTTTTATGTAACAAATTAGGGTTAGGTTTATTTAAATCACATGTCCTTTAACTGAAGATTCTACTAAAGCATATCTTTCATTTCCCTCAAACAGGTTTGAATCAGGTTCAGTGGTTGCTGAGATTTTGACCTTTGAAGTTGAGCCTTTTTTCCAAATTTCACTTGTCTTATTTCACATTTTTATATTGCATATTTAGAGGATAAGGATTCTGAAACTCTTATATGATTATTATCTAGGCATTTAAATTATATAGGCATATATTCGTTGCTCAAGAATATCACTAAAGCTCAAAAAGATGAAGATTTTTGCTTATAGGACACTCTACCTTCCTTTAACTCTTTTCTTGCTCTTCGACTCAAAAAGCACTGTAATAAAGCATTTGAAAAAAATCATGAACTTGCAACCAAAGTTGGAATACTGAATTGGTGTGACTCTGAAGGGGAAGATATAAGCCATGAATATCTTTTATTTTCTAATTTTATTATCACTCATTCTGGATTTCACAATAAAATTCACACCGATACCAATGACACCAATTTTCTTACTTTTGGTATATTCTCATATATAAAACCGATTACTGGCCAACCAATACCATCTCCAGCTAAAATCAAATGAAATGGTTTATATTTTCCAGTCCACCGGTGCATCATTGATTTTGGTTTGGGAAATGGTATCATCGAAACTATTTGGAATTCTTCTAAGGATAATCATCAAACGACCAAAGCTCCTCCTGGTTTGGAATCCTGTCAAGATTTAACACATTTTGGTTGCTCATTTCAAATCAGTCATAAGTTGATTCATAGAATCAATAAGGTAATGAAAGAAGGTAAAGTTAATCAATTTAAAAAAACTTTTTTTAGATCCAAAAAGTATGGGGATTAGAGTTGTCATCGAAAATTTTATATTTTTTCATAAATTTTTAATAAATATTTTTTATGTATCAATTTCCTCAACAAAAGTAATGGGCCAACTACCTTGTGTTGTATAAATGGTAATCATGATAACATTTATTTGTTTCATGGGGTTCCTCTAGCCTATACCTGTGGAAAGTCCCAAACTTTTGTTTCTAGACTTGGTCTGCTTTTTCGTTTGAGGGATTGTCATTACTTTAAACTAGGGAAATTGATATATATTAGATATTTATTTAATAATTTACGTAATTCTATTAAATTTAGATGACTTCCACCACTTACTTCAATAAAATGCAGGGGGGGGTATTGCCAAATTTTCAAATCTGACATGTGAAATTGATGACTTAGAAAAATTTTGGTGATATCCACCCCTTGCTTCAATAAAATGCAGGGGAGAGTATTGCCAATTTTTTAAAACAGATATAGAATTTTTTTGACTTGTAAATATTTTGGTGAAAATTTTTGACAAGAATGTGAAAGTAATTGTTTCCACCTTGAGCAGGTTTCTGGTTCAAAGGAATAGCAGTACCATCAACAAAACCAATACATCCTGGGAAGCCCTCTGCTTGCATAACCTGAGATGATTCAAGTCGCTCTTCTTTTGTTGGCCAGGTGAGAAGTTGAGATTACAAGGAGTTGATGGCAGTGATACATTGTTTGGTATAAGTGTTAACTGAACCATACCCTAAATCAAAGACATTTTCTAAACATTTCAAAGCGGCTCCATTACCATTTGAACACAAATGACATAGTGTGATGGCCAATTGAATTGAAGGATGTTGTTGTTCTTTTTGAGAATTATTGTGAAATATGGGATGATCCTGAATAAGCTCAAGAAATTTAAGGAAACATTCCTGAGAAGTCCTGAACAGCTGTCTAAAACTGGGTGTAGATAGTTTAAGAAGTGTTTGGATGGTGTACTTGGGGGTATGAAGTACTTGAGGCTTTCTGGGAAGAAGGTAACATTTCGTGGCCATTTTTGATAAAAAGACAAAATCTTCTTCTGGATCAGAATCAGAATTGCAATCAGAGTCCAAGAGCAGTTCAAGAGCCATGAAAGTCATTGCTTTATGTAATTTATCATGATTTGAAAGTGAGGAAGGCATAACTCTTATATGATATGATATGAAGATGTAAGTGATGTACGATGTTTTGAGTTATGAAGTGTTATGCTGCGGAGTGCTGCGTATGAATGGGATGATGCTGACAAATCAGTGAAATTGGACTTGATGGTGAAATCAGCACTTTTGGTTGAGAAAGTGCGGATTTGAGTGAAATAAGTGACTTATTTCATTTTGAAATCCACCAGTATTGGGGCTAGTGTGTTTTGGAAATCCGCACTTATTTAAGTGCGGATTTGTAAGTGCGGATTTGCCAGAACTGACACCCCCTAATAAGTGACTTTTTTGCAAAACTTAAGTGCTGATTTGGTTTGAAATCCGCACTTAAGTTAAGTGCAGATTAGCCAGAACTGACACCCCCTAATGTCTGGCAATTTTTGTCAATAATTTTTACTACTTTTTTGCCAGGCTCAGCACTCTTCCGACCTTAAACAGGGGGTTTTAGACTTTTTGGATGATACAGCCAAGAAAAAAATGCCATGCTAGTACAAAAAGTGCATAAAAAATGACTAATGGACCCAGAGTTTATTGTTCTTGCTGTAATTCTTAGACTGATTTTTTTAACTTTACCTAGTTTTCCTTGAATCAAGTTAGGATAGAAAATGTTGAGTACTAACATGTTACAGATTTTTCTTTGGTCCCAAGTTCAAGAGTTTGGGCTACGACATTTTGCTATTGAGTGGTAATGGGTAGCACTAATGTTTTATTTTCTCATTGCCATTGTCCTGGCAAATCCCCAGGACAGTTGGTATAGTCAATACATTTTTCCACTTCTGCCACCCTGACATAGAGACCGACTTCTGATGTGTATAAAGCTACAAGTTTGTCAATGATGTGCGAATGTTGCAGTAGCGGAGGATGGATTGTTTATAGCAGGCTGAAAGTTGTTACCAAGGGACGACACAGACATGTGTCGAGTCGCCTAGTTGACGGGAATAATCAAAAGCGTCTGTTGAGTGTGAGGTCAAATATCTTTTTCGATTCCACTTATTCTGCTACCCTTCCACGACCTCGCTTCCTTCCCTGACTATTGCATTTTTACTTTACACATCATCCACATCCATCTCCATACCACGCTGAAATGGTCCGCTCTTTCTTTTCCTAAGTTTTCTGACTTGCCTGCTCATGTGTGCTTTCATTTTAATCTAGACTTACGCTAAATCCAGGTATTCGACTCTCTTTTCATATTCTCAGTTTTTGGTGCAATTTTATTCTTATTTTTGTGTTATAGAATCATTCAGAAGAAAGAAGCCCAATACGCTGAGGCGTTGAGAAAAGGGAACCATATCAAACCTTCCTACCGTGAACAGAAAGTAAAAATCTAACTTGTCTTACTGTTATTTCTTTCACTTTTTTTTTTTTTTTTTTTTTTTTTTTTCGCTTACTACTTTCTCATCTCAACCACAGGGAAATAAACCTGCTGTTCCGCCGTCTGTAGTCTATGGTATACTTGCGATTCTTGGAGGTGGTCGTACGTTTATTTGTCCCATAAACTTTCATTGCTCTTCCTAATTAATCTTATTTTTATTTTTTTGGCACCATTCCATAGTTGTGTTCGAGCTCGTTCGTTTCATATTTTGAATTTTTCTTCAATTGAAACTTGCTGGCAAATTCGTCCTGCAAGTTTTTTATTTATTTATACTGTCTTTTATTAGCAGTCTTACTCTCTACATGTTTGCAGGCATTCTTTTGATTGGGTTTTTTCTTTTTTGTTGAATTTAACAAACTGTCTCATACTGTTCTATTACTACTACAGACTTAAATTGATATATCCATTGTTTTAGGTGATGCTTTTGACGTTATCGATTTGTGAGTTGGTGCAATTCATTATCTATGTCATAATATCTTTGAGGAGTCTAATACGTCAGACTAGGGTGCTTGAGAGGTCATAATATTCTTGGATTGAAAATCTTGGAAATAATATTCACCATCAATTATTCAGATAAAAATGCTATATGTAAAACTATATAGTAAATCGTTGTCGTTTATATGTCGTACAATTCAGACCTTATGGTAACATCACAAGTACAGTTTGTAACCGGAATATTTAACAGCTGTTTTTCAGAGAAATTAGAGTAGTGCTTGAATGATCCTGTAGATTAACAACGTAGTAAACTAAAATAAATCAATAAAATAAAATATATACCTGCACAGCAAGTTATTTATGGCTTTCTCTAAAAACAAAGAAGTGACTATGAGACAATTACGACTCATGCACAGTTGCGTGGTTATGAAGAGTGACATGATCATTCTGTAAAACACACTTCAAAATAATAAAACTTTTATTACAGTCAGATAACATTCATTTTTTAAATGGTTCTTCTATGAAATATTATCTGTAGAAGTGTTGACTGAACAAGAGAAAGAAAATATCTAACAAAGCAAGAGAGGATCAGTAATATCACTGATAATTTTTTTTTAATTATGTTATACAACAAAACTTGCTCCAGTGTTTATCCTATTTTGGCTGTTGTGATTATATTAATATCATTTAAGTCAACTATCATTTTAAAACATGTACTATTTTAGTTTCTTCATGAAGACAATCTCTTTTCACATTTAAATTTGCGCTCAATATATATATATATGTATTCATGACTCAAGTTGTCTCATAGTCATCCCCTTTCCCGCTGAATTAATAATAAATTGACCTATTTTTAATACCCTCATTTTGAAAAACCCATTCAATGAAACTACTTTGAGCTTGTCTGTGCGCTAAGGAGCACAGAGACATAAATAAAATAAAAAATAAAAACTCTAACAATCTTTGAATTGTTCTCCAACTAAGTCCAAACTGGATCTCATTCTTGCATATTTATTTCTAATATCCCCATCAATGAGAATAATCTTTTGCATGGAGTCATATCATCATGGGATCAAGTACAATAGTTATCAAGTAGAAAAAATATTATTTATTGTTTTTGATTTTTTAAAATGGCGGAGTCACACATCAGATTATGAATGAAAACAAGACGGTGGGGCTTCGGCCAAGAAGACTCTTTCAACCGAGGTTTCGACTACTTAATCCAACCCGTCATGAGCTATGTTCAGGCGACGCGCAATCTTCTTACCCGTTTCCTCTCCTTCCATGCCACACATGATGCCATTTTTCATGAATTCATCATTGCCTTCAATTCAAATCCTCCACTTTCCTCAGAGGAGGTTCAAAATGTTAACAGCTTTTATCTCATTCTTGACTCTATGTTTCTTACGTTTCTTAATTAATCTTTTCGTTCAGGTCATTCACATCGCAACCGAAGGGCTTCTTTCCGCTCGCCAAGATATGATTTCGGTCCGAAATCAACTTTTGACCGATGTTAAATTATCAGCTCTCGCAAAACTTGTTGAAGATGTAGAAAGAACTGAAACACTCAAAACAAACCAGGTATATTCAACATTCCATTTTCTTTCATTCTCTGGTATCGGTCTCTGTCATATTTCCTTTTCTTCTTGGAATTAATTATGTCTCAAAAATGTTGATGCTTCAAACAAAATTTAGAAAATAAGATGCACCCTTTTGCAAAGGCAATCTCTAGTCGAAGATCGTGATTATACCGAGGAAATAAGCCGACTTGAACAAGAGTATTTTTATTATCTTGCATCGAACCCTTGAAAAAATTTACCATGTTAACCTTTGGGATTTCATTTCATTTTGTCTCATTATTTGACTGATTAACTAATAGTGTTTCTCGATTGACCTTACTTGCACAAGAAAATTTGGCTGAAATACGCGCCGAAGTTGCAGATTTGGAGGCGCAAGGGGATTGATTTCCTCTTTTTTCGACTTGTTTATTGTTGGCTTCCTGATACGTTTTACGGGCATGAACTCATGTGTTTGGTTCTGCTTAAATTTAAAATTTGAGTGAGTATTTTTATTCTGTATAAGCAAGTTACTGTTTATCCTAAATCTAACTTACTTTGAAAAACTAATATTTACTTAAGATACACGCCAATTGAACGATTGTATAATCCAAATTTATTATCAATAAAGATTATCCATTCTAATTAAGACAGTTAAAGATCCACTTCGATTGACAGCCATCCTTCTAAGCTTCTTAACTGTTCTCCCCGCTTTCATCTCCTCTATCTCACGGGTATACAAGTCTGCATCTTTATGCTATACAAGTTTGATGACTTATGAGGGAATATATAAAACTGTATTTCATACCAAAATGGCAGAGCACCTGAGGATCATAAGGCCTACTAAAGTATTCACATAGGAACTACAGTAGATTTGATGATGCTCTATTATATAAATCTGATGAAGATAAATATATGCTACTATATCTTTTTTTACTCTGCATACCAATTTTGTCATACGTGGCTACAATTTATACTTGTAGCTTCTTTATCTTTCTGTCAAGTCCAAACGAGTGAGATCACCACTTTTGTCTGCTGTTCGTAGTCTGTGTCCAGATTCCAAGTTACATAAAGGTGAAGAGTTGGAAAGGTGTGCACCTAAAAAAAAGAATCTTGAAGAACAATATAACACCACAAAAAAACATCTGACACCTGTTAGCAGGTGCCAATCCCTCATTTCATCTTTGATTGAAGAGTTACTCAGATTTGATGTTGCGCAAGCTGGCGTGCTCATTGTTCAGTGCGCGGTCTTTAAAGAAAAATTACAGCTAGGCTGAAACTGAGTTAAATCAAAGATAGGAATTGAAACCTGCTATCAGGTGCCCACATTTTTTCTCTGGTGTAAGGTATAACTCTTCCATAAACGATGTCTCCAATTATTATAGCGAGTATTGGTTTGGGAAAAGTTTCAGTGATTGCCAAAAAAGTTTATCATAAGGTCATCGTTTTTTCGTTTCCTTTCCTGAAAATTCTCGCTCTTCCTCCTCATTTCTAGAATGAAATTTTTTGCTTCCAGTATTTTTAACTATTACGCCATATAATTAAGGGATGCTACTTTACTAGGTAAAAAATCCTTTTACATTTTTTTTGTGAAGTAATAGAAATTAAATTTTAAATATTATTTCAAAATTAGTGTCCTAAAGTTCACTTTCCTCCCTAAAAATTGCATTATTAACCTTTTATAGGACGGCGAAATTCTTAAACAGTGGCTTTGATAAATATAATTTGCTAATTATTTTGTACGGTTCTGAAGTATATTTTGACATCCCCAGTCGTCGCGACGCGCTTCCTGGTCACGTGCCAAAGTATTAAGGTGCTCGTCAAATTCCTGAACCCAACCCATCCTCCATCTCCAAAACACCTACAACATTCTGTCCTTCATAATATTTGTGATTTTATATATCAAATGGCTAATTCATCAAAAAATTCGCGTACATCATCAAAAAAATTCACTCAAACTACCCTTAACATTGTCCCAACTCCCAAAATTCCTGGAGCTCCCAATGAAAATCTGGTCCCTAAAAAGAAACGGCGAATCGTGCCTGATTCTGATTCTGAATCTAATGAGGGTGATGGAAAGCCTTCCAGAATGGTAACACTATTTCAAGCTCTTCTAATAAATTCAGAAAAATTGTATCTCATACTTATCATAATCATTAATATTTTGAATATCTACCTCCAACAAGATTCCGTCTCGTAGTCCAAGTAAGAAACTAATAAGTCAATCTCACAAGGGCCCCTTAGTCCAAGTAATCATCCCAAAAATAGATTCTAAAAAGTCTAAAGAAGTGACTTCCTTTCAAAATGTGGATCTTGCCCGATCAGCCAAGGAGGAAGTAACTCAGAATGCGAGTTGTCCCTTTTTAATCCACTTCTTTATTTACTGCTAACAAAAACCATTATTTTTAAATAGAAATCTACTGTAAAGTCTTCAAACACTCTTGGTAATTTTATTGGTCGTGAAATTTCGGTCAGTTATCCTCATCACCTGCACCCCCGTTTATTTTTGCACCTGACTAACATCCCTGTTTCCCACCAGTCTCCAAAGATTATTAAACGCCGTGCCCCATCCAAAACTGTTCTTTCATCCGTCCCCTCCAAAGCAGAGAAAGAACATGTTGATGAGACGCGTTTGGCACCTATATCGGATATCGCGGACATGTTTTTGGATATGGTTCAGAACAAACCGGAGTTCCAAAACGTCGTCCAGAAACTAACAGGAAGGAAACTTCGCGTTGCAACAATGTGCTCGTCAGTGACTTACAGTAAAAAAAATCATCATTTTAGTTTATTTATTTTTCTACTTAAAAACACAGTGGTACAGAATCTCCTCTATTGGCTCTGGATCTAATCTCAAAGGCTGTCAAGAAGCTTTGGAATCAAGATTTCCTCATAGAACATGTTTTTTCATGTGAGATTGAGCCTTTCAAGCAAGCATACATTGAGCGCAACTTTCAGCCTCCCATTCTCTTTAGAGACGTTTGTGAATTAGGCGAGAAGGAAGCAACTACAGCATACGGTGCCAAGGTTTCTGTTCCTACCGACGTGGATATGCTAGTTGCAGGCACTAGCTGTGTTGATTATTCAGGATTAAATAACCAGAAAAAAGTTAGTCTCCTGCTCCTCTAATTTTTCAATCATTTTGCTCACACACCAATCATTATTTCAAGAGTATTGAAGGGGGAGGCGAATCGGGTCGTACGTTTCATGGTATGCTCAATTGGGTCGCCCACGCTCGGCCACCGATCATAATTCTTGAAAATGTTTGCACGGCTCCATGGCCTAAAGTAGTAGAAAAATTTGAGAAGGCTGGCTATGATGCTCAATTTTCTCGGTTGGTAATTTTTCAACTTCTAAAGAATTTTTGTGGTCTCAAAATCGATATCTTAATCTTGATGCCCCGTCCATGTATTCAGGTTCGATACTAAACATTTCTATATTCCCCATACACGCACTCGAGTCTATTTGGTGGCCACTCCCAAAAATATTGGGTTACCTAAACATCCCACTATCCCTGAATCTTGGCTACAGGAAGTAAAAAGAATGTCCCGTCCAGCCTCAGTTCCGCTTGAAGCCTTTATGCTCAGTCCAGATGATCCACTTGTTCATCTAGCTCGTCAGGAGCTTGCCTTTGTTAAAGCGAACAAGGATGGCCCAGCTCGTGTCACCACAGATTGGACGCGGTGTGAGAGTCGTCATGCCCGGCAAAGAGTAGAGGAATTTCTTGGCGATAAGCGGCCACTCACGGCTTGGCAAGACGGACCCGTTTGCAAAGTCATAGACGGAGGTTGGAATGACTGGGCAAACGCCCAAACTGAAAGAGTTGTTGATTTGATGGATATCAACACTTTACGTCTAGTTAAAGATGGTGTTGACGTCTTGTATAAAACTTTGATTTGGAATCTAAGTCAAAACGTGGACAGAATGACAGCCAGTGGAAAATTTGGAATTACGCCTTGCCTTACGCCAAATATGATTCCTTATGTTACCAATCGTGGTGGCCCGTTGATAGGTCGTGAAGCCCTTTCGTTGCAAGGAATCCCAATTCAAGGTCTTCTGCTGACTAAAGAATCGGAAGATCAACTTGCTGATCTTGCCGGCAATGCGATGAGCACAACGGTGGTGGGTAGTGCTATGATTGCTGCTTTGATTCTCACCACTCCGTTTATAGAGCGATTTGGGACACCAATCAGTCCAAACCAGAAACTTTTGGATGTCACTCTTCTGCCTTCTGAGAAAATTACAGGTGATGATGTCCTCAAGTCATATCCTCTTGATCTCTCAAAAACTTCACCTCTTTCGTCAGACTTTTTGGAAAAAGCGGCTTCTAGCGCCCGGCTTTGTATTTGTGAAGGTCGAACAGGCATTGCAGCAACCCCAATTCGTCAATGTCAAGTGTGCCGCTATACGTCTTGTGAATCATGTGGAGGACGCCCAAAACATAATTATGAATATTTTGGGGCCCAAAGAATAGAAGCAAGATTATTTGAGCGAGAACTAAAGGATGCGCTACCCATGAGGTTGTCTATTCAAGGCATTACATCTGCAGCTCTTGATCAGCATTTATTGGAGGCTAAGAAATCTGGCGTTGAGGTTGATAATGAAAATTGGTCGATTTTACACAAGTCAATTCTAGAATCTGTTCCAAATGTTGAATTTCACTTTCAATCAATCAAGAGACAGCACATCTGGATTGTTACCTTCGATGCCCCCAAAGCTTCTTTAGAGCTCTCACTAGATCCAATTCAACCCGAATGGCGACTAATTCTCAAACCAGACAAGATGCTTCCGATTAAAAATCCAAAACGAGTCCTTCTTGAGTCTCCTGTGGCCCGCTTACGAATTTACAAGAAAGATAACAATTTACTTCTGGGAAAATGGCAATTTCGGTTACCTGTAAATAAAAAGTTTGTATTTACCTTTGAGGGTTGTGGATCCTTAGTCCCAAGCTGGAGGAAAGACATGGGTTTAACTGTTGAGGATGCACGCACTGAGGAATGGTGGTCGCATCTCAAAATTTCCGCTCCAGCAGAAGCCAATCTTTATCTTGATCGTTCAATCGAAGGATCCTGGAAATTGTACTCTGAATGTGGTACCGCACAAAACATGCTTCATCGTAAGGAATCCAGTCCTCTCGATGAAGGGTTACCTCCTTTGTACCTTTTCCTTGATCCTAGTCGGTCCGGTGAACCAGCCAATGATGGAGCCGTAATTTCGATTGATCATTCACGCAAAGATTACGGTATTTCACGCTCGGTTATAGTATTCATTGAAAGTAAGTGGCGGCCTAGCTCTAAGCCAGTAACAAAGGTGGAGTGCAATATACCAGATAAGTGGCTAGATTTGCCAAATGTCACTTTAAGTACTGTACTACATACTGCTGCTAAAGCTTCTGAAAAGGTTCGTGATGCAATATATGCGGTCCCTTCGCAAGGCGTTGTAGTTGGGCTTGACAGTGAAGCATGTCGCAAAGCAAATGTGATTGTTAGTTGCAAAGTCCCTCTCCCTGTCAACCAAATCGATCCAATCTGGGGTACTGGTGAATGGCTGGAAGTTGATATTCAGCACGACAGTAATCATATATTCCAATCTCTTGCTTGGATTACTGAAAGAATCCCACCCACAACGGTGCTGTCTCAATGGAACACAACAGGCCACTTAATTGACGTAAGCCGCAATTTAGGGAGAATATGTTTTTTATATCGAATGTTGATGTGTACTTTTTTTTTTTTCTAGAATTGCGAACTTAAATGTCAGCGTTGTGCCCCTTCTGAACCACAAGTCAAATGGTTAGAAAAGCACACAGCTAAAAAGATAACGTTAGTTCCACACGAGGACTATATTGAAGCCGGTCGCTTTGAACAAGTGAGTGAAAATTACTTGCGAAGTTAGGTAATGACTTCTGATTTTATTAAAACCATATTTAACAGGCTCTCAAACATCGTCCTTCACCTTTCGTTGCCATCTTACGTTTATCTGATGGCTGCGGTGAATTTAAATTGGGCATAAACTTTCCTACTCTCGTCCATCGAGCAATCTCGCGTTTTCCAGTTAATGCTCAAGGTAAACATGATATCACTCCTTTCTGGAGGGTCACTTTTGGCCATTGCTTTGCTTCTACTTCTTTACTCCGCTCTAAATTCAAGTTCAAATTATCAAGCAATAAAAAGGACTTGCCGGCTGCGCAACCTCCTCACTTCAAAGTTGGTTTAAGACCAGAACAGCTTCGTTCACTATCTTGGATGATAGCGCAAGAAAAATTACAACCTGATACTAAACATACGTTTATTGAGGAAGAAGTATCTGAAGCAGCTTTAGCTCCTCTTGGATGGAGGGCTGAGGGTAAGGCTGAGCGAAGAGTGCTTGTCCGAGGTGGTGTTTTGGCTGATGAAGTAGGATATGGTAAAACAGCCATAACTATAGGCCTAATTGATACCACTCTTGGTGATGATCTGCCCCAAGTACCTGAGTCAGAACTCCATGGTTTCATTCATCTCAAAGCCACTTTAATATTGGTTCCATCACATCTTGCTGATCAATGGCCTAAAGAATTTGTCAAATTCACTGGGAAATCAAACATTAAATGCCATCGAATAGTAAACATGGCTGATCTTAATAATACCACCATTGCACAGTTACAAGAAGCTGACGTAGTGGTGGTATCTGAAACGATATTTACTAGTCCATTATATTGGAATAATTTGTCTCGTCTTGCGGGCACACGTCAGATAAATAATGACCCATCAGGAGGAAGATTTTTCCAAGCATGTCTTCAAGAAGCGCTCAACGGTTTACAAGAAAATGTTCCTATATTAGTTAAACAAGGGCCCGCTGCTTTATTGTCCGCCATTAAAAACTCAAAAGAACCTTTACAACAGAACAGCCCCGTACCGATTTTATCCAAGCGTTTGAAAGGTGCAGCATACTTGAATAAGTACCAGAAGGAAGATCAAAACGCTAGCAGTGAAGAACCTAAGACAGAAGAAAATAATGACCCCAAAGAAAATTTGGTTGATACGGACAGTGAATTTGAACAAGTTGAGATTTTTCTCTTTTATTGCCAAGAACATTTCTGATTCACAATCATGTTATAGTCTGATAGGCCTCTCAAAAAGAAAGCTAAGTTATCTGGGAAAAATTTACCTGATGAAGCCGAAAGGCGTGATCCGTGGAAATTTGATACAATTGCTAAAAAAGACTGGCGCCAGATGCATTGCCCTCCTTTACACATGTTTTAGTAAGCAATTTTTTTTTCTCTTTTTTTTCTTTACGGAAATCAGCCCATTAACGAGAATTTCTCTTAGCTGGCATCGTCGAACAATCGATGAGTATACTTACCTTGGTCCTCGTCAACGTGCAGCTGTCGGGGGTATTCATTCTTGGAGCACCTGGATTTTGTCTGGAACCCCTCCTGTTGCCAACTTCACCGAAATTAAATCGTGAGCTAACTATGCCTGACAGCTTTGCCTTATTGGCCCTTCGCTAATTATTTTGTTTTCTCTCACAGTATGGCACAACTCCTTCGCATTCATCTAGGCGTTCACGATGACGATGAAGGCTCAAAAGAAGTTACTAAAGTGCGGGTCAGGCAACAAACGGCTGCTGAGCGATTTCATTCTTTTAGAGAAATTCGCTCAGCTGCTTGGCATCAACGAAGAGATGAAGTCGCTCAAATGTTTTTAGACCATTTTGTTCGGCAGAATGTTGCCGAAATTGACGAGATACCGTTTGAGGAAAGGATTGAACCGGTTTCACTGCCCTCAGCCGAAAGAGCAATATATTTGGAGTTAGATCATCATCTCCAATCATTTGAAATGAACATGTGAGATTCGTCATTCTTTCTACAGTTTTTAATTCATTAATCACTCACTGGGTTGTTATGTTTCTCTCATTGTTGTTTTTATATGGAATAGAAAAAGGGTTTCTCGGACTAAAAATACAACCACCGGTATTGCAGATCGTGAAAAACGATTGGCTGCTGCTCTAGGTGAAAGCAAATCTGCTGAAGAAGCCTTATTGAAGCGTTGCTCTCATTTTACCTCTGATCTTGATGTCAATTCAAGAGCGCATTCGGCAGCTGACGCTGGAGCAGCTTGTACGGTTATTCTAGAAGAACGCACGATTCAATTAAAAGAATGTCTTGAAGAAATACGCATTCGAGTAAAACAAGCTGCCTTGCTATATAAGAGCTCCAAAGATGCTCATATGTATGAGAAGGATGAAAGAAAGCCTCCGTTTGAAGAATATGTGAAGCAATCTTTTGAAAATGTCGGAGACGATGAGGCCAACGAATTACTTCAAAAGATTTTAAATGAAGAGGGTTGTGTAATTCTTGATGGCAAAGTAAAAGTACCAAAACTTTCGCTTGATGATCCGGATTTGGAGGAAGTACTGGAGCACATTGATCCAAAATTGGCAGCTTCAAAAGCCCTTGCTCGTAAGCAAGAAGCTAAAAAATCTGGTGTCAAGGCTGAAGGCCCACAGGATCCTGAAGAAAAAGTTAAAGTAAAAACCAAAGATGAAATGTTGGCTGCCTGCAAATGGGCGGCTAGAGAGCTTTGTCATCTCCTTCGAAAGTTGACTCGTGAACTGGTTAGTCGAATACGCTCAAAGCGTTATTTTTCTGTTGTACGAGATGTACAGCAAGGAAAATTGTCAACAACTATTGTTAACGCCGAAGGAGCCGAGGAACCACTAGCTATTTTGTCAACTTGTGGTCACACTGGCTCTTACAAAAAGCTGTTGGAGAGTGCTTATAATCAAGAATGCTGTTATAAGCTTACACATGGATGTAGTGCTCCAGCGCGAGATTCAAGCGTTGTTCGAGCAGACACCCTTGGGCATGATGAGCAGTCAGGTAAATTTGGCATCAAGTTGGAACGTCTTTGTTATATGATTAACGAACTTAAGGAAGAAGATAGAGTGCTAGTCTTTGTGCAGTTTGAAGATTTGTTAGAAAAAGTTTATGATGCTTTAGTTTATCGAGGGATTGGAGTAACAATGGTAAAAGGTACTGCGAACAACCGCATGAAAGTCTTGTCCGCTTTTCAGGATGAAACCGATCCCAATGTGCGGGTCCTGCTACTTCATGCTACTGATTCAAGCGCTAGTGGTAAGTGACTTGTAATAACTCCTGATATTGGTGTAGGAACTTTGATTGCTATTTGGTATTGACTGGATTACATTTTCTGTTTAGGTGCCAATTTGACCAACGCCAATTATGCATTCTTCGTTTCTCCCCTCTTCTTACCAACGGCGGACAAGTATCACGCTTGTCAAACACAAGCCATTGGAAGACTGCGTCGCTATGGGCAGAAAAAGAAAGTGCATGTTATTCACATGCTTTCAAATGACACAATTGATACTCAAATATATCGCCATCGTCAGGGTAAGGATATGGAAACTATGAAGCATGAAATCGAGGCTGCCCAAAAAAATCAAAAGCCATTTAGCCCTCCCAAAGCTCATCAGAAAAAGAAAAAAATGCGTTGAACATTGAGAGTTATTTTGTTTTTGATTCTTTACTTTGGCGCTTTTCTATCAGTTAATAATCTAATGAATGTAAGTTATGTTTAGCTATAGGTAGTTTTTTTCGACGGATTATATAGGATTGCAAATTCTTGGTATATGTTGAAGTGGATTAAATAATAACGGAAATATAGTTATGTAATAAGTCTAACCTGCCACTGGTCTGCTTCATTGAAAGTTGCATACCCACAAATTAATGATGAAAGTAATGTAGATAGAGGAATAGTTGAGCGCACGACTTGTGTAGAATCGTAGACAAATGAATCCATGTTAATATTAAAGTCAGCCAAGCTTAGATTGGAGAGATAGGTTTATAATAGATAAAATCTCAATGTGACAAACGAGATATCACTAGATGAAATATACCTCAAAAACCAAGAAGTGGGATTAAATACTTTAACAGCTATGTGACAACAACCGATTGCTGATGGGTTTTTCCAAGTTATCCCAAATTGAATTGAAAATGAAGTAAAAAGCAGTATAGCACTTGGATAGAAAACATTAAATGAACTAAAAATTTGAAGATTAGCGCGCCTGAGGGACAAAAGTTCCCCAGGGGAGAGGCAAAATGCAAAAAACTAAAGTAAGTTATACAATAGCTTACGCCTATGTGATGGATTGGGGCGTGAGGGCATAATAAGAAAAGAAATAAAAAGTTAGTTTTCTTATGTAAATGATTTAATATTTGTAGAAAGTTAAAAGTTTGTTTAAACCACATATGGATAGCACTCAAGAAAACTTTAACCTAAAGTTGGAAATTTGCCATATATATAATCCAATGATATCACTGTAATTGTTTCTTTTTTTTTTTTTTTTTTTTTTTAGTTTTATCATTCCATCTACCTCTTTTTTTTTTTTTTTTTTTTTTTTTTTTTTTTTTTTCCCTGATGTTCTCGAATTAGTTTTTGTTTTCACTTGATAAGAGTTGCTGTATTTTTCATTTCTCATTGTTTTTGTCATGCGTCACGTGACACTCAAAGCAAAAATACCTCAATTACACCACTATTCCAGCCTAACTCCTAGCAATACACAAAAAGTGATATTGAAAAGATTACATTCTATTGTGTTCTTGAATTAGCTGCACCATTCAAACTATAAATTATCCTAAATTTAAATACACTTATACTTTTCAAACATAAGCAATCTATGTGTGCTATAGCGATAAAGTCAAGGCAATATTCAAAAGGGGTAATTATGGGTCTGAGGGTAATTAGGAAGTCTGGGAAGTAGGAACAGGAAAGAAGGATTATAAGGTTAGATTAATTAGTAATTGGGAACTCTGGTGAATTAGATAGGTCTGTGAGTAACATGGTGGCTGGTTGGTTAATGGGTCAGTACGAGGAGGAATAGGATATTTAAAGGGGGTTACTTTGGTTTGACTTTCTCTAGAATTAAATTATAAAACATATTTGTGATAGTAGTTAAACTCTTGTTAGGCTATTATTAGGGGGTGTCAGTTCTGGCAAATCCGCACTTACAAATCTGCACTTAAATAAGTGCGGATTTCCAAAACACACTAGCCCCAATACTGGTGGATTTCAAAATGAAATAAGTCACTTATTTCACTCAAATCCACACTTTCTCAACCAAAAGTGCTGATTTCACCATCAAGTCCCATTTCACTGATTTGTCAGCATTATCCCATTCATACGCAGCACTCCGCAGCATAACACTTCATAACTCAAAACATCGTACATCACTTACATCTTCATATCATATCATATAAGAGTTATGCCTTCCTCACTTTCAAATTGTGATAAATTACATAAAGCAATGACTTTCATGGCTCTTGAACTGCTCTTGGACTCTGATTGCGATTCTGATTCTGATCTAGAAGAAGATTTTGTCTTTTTATCAAAAATGGCCACGAAAAGTTACCTTCTTCCCAGAAAGCCTCAAGTACTTCATACCCCCAAGTACACCATCCAAACACATCTTAAACTATCTACACCCAGTTTTAGACAGCTGTTCAGGACTTCTGAGGAATGTTTCCTTAAATTTCTTGAGCCTATTCAGGATCATCCCATATTTCACAATAATTCTCAAAAAGAACAACAACATCCTTCAATTCAATTGGCCATCACACTATGTCATTTGGGTTCAAATGGTAATGGAGCCGCTTTGAAACGTTTAGAAAATGTCTTTGATTTAGGGTATGGTTCAGTTAACACTTATACCAAACAATGTATCACTGCCATCAACTCCTTGTAATCTCAACTTCTCACCTGGCCAACAAAAGAAGAGCGACTTGAATCATCTCAGGTTATGCAAGCAGAGGGCTTCCCAGGATGTATTGGTTTTGTTGATGGTACTGCTATTCCTTTGAGCCAGAAACCTGCTCAAGGTGGAAACAATTACTTTCACATTCTCGTCAAAAATTTTCACCAAACTATTTACAACTCAAAAAAATTCTATATCTGTTTTAAAAAATTGGCAATACTCTCCCCTGCATTTTATTGAAGCAAGGGGTGGATATCACCAAAATTTTTCTAAGTCATCAATTTCACATGTCAGATTTAAAAATTTGGCAATACCCCCCCCCTGCGTTTTATTGAAGTAAGTGGTGGAAGTCATCTAAATTTAATATAATTACGTAAATTATTAAATAAATATCTAATATATATCACTTTCCCTAGTTTAAAGTAATGACAATCCCTCAAGCCAAAATGCAGATCAAATCTAGAAACAAAAGTTTGGGACTTTCCACAGGTATAGGCTAGAGGAACCCCATGAAACAAATAAATTTTATCATGATTACCATTTATACAACACAAGGTCCTGGGCCCATTACTTTAGTTGAGGAAATTGATACATAAAAAATATTTATTAAAAATTTACAAAAAAATATAAAATTTTCGATGACAACTCTAATCCCCATACTTTTTGGATCTAAATAAAGTTTTTGTCAGTCAGTCGTCTAGAAGATATAAGAGAAGAGGGAAGAAAAGAGAGGAGGACAAGAAGGAGATAGTAGTTTAGAAATAAAAGAAATAAAAACAATTAAAATTATTTAATTTATTTGAGAGAAGGCAACGACGAGTGATCTGAGAGGTGACAACAAATTGGTTTTATTAATATTAATATTATTTAAGTAAGAGTTCTGCGCGGCAAACACTATAATTACTATCAGACTTAAGGCAACCTTTAAATTGTTATTTAGAATTTTTAATTAGAATTTAATACTAATAAAAAATAATAATAAGCGTAATAATTTTATTTTTAAATTGTTGAGTGTGTAATAAGTGATACTTCTACAGGGGATTATCCAAGGCCCTTTTATAGGCAATGGGTCCTCTGAAGCACTACAAGTGACTATATACAAAATAGTAATGAAGTAAAACAAGAAGATAAAAGAAGACATTTGTAACATAGTAATTAAGAGAAAATTATACGAAAAATAATAAGAATCCCAATTAAGAATATAAAATTCCCATCCCAAATTTCCCAAATCAGTTAATACAAAATAATGAGTAACTAAACAACCCTGTGATCTAAGAACTATGGGAAAAACAAATCAAAACAAGTATTACAATCTGTTTTCAGCATTTCTACGTGAAACAAATAACATGTTTTGACGTAACAAGGCATGCAATCATTTTAATTCAGTGTAAATTAATATTTATTAATTGTTTTCACTATGTAATTTAATAACTAGTTTAACTGAAACAATTAATTAATTTAATTTGAGAATTTATAATACTATTTTATAAAATAAGTATTATAATTTATTTGATTTTCTTCCTGACACAATTTAAGGGTCAAAAGAAGCGCCACTAATTATTGTTTAGTATCATATGAGAGGTAGTATTTAATATATAAATTTAAGTAATTAATTTAAATATATTATAAATCAATTTTACACTTGTAATTATAATATATGTTTTTTTCTTTTTAATTAATTAAATATAAATTTATAATTATTAAATACATAAAAATGCGCCATTATTTGTAGAATATATTATATTATGCTCAATTTAATTGTATATAAAAATATATATAACCAATAAATTTAATGTAACACTTGTATATAATAAAATTCTTATATAATTTCATTATGCAATAAAATATTAAGTTATATTCATTAAATACAAGTCTTACCCACTTTTTAAGGTTTTATAATTTATATATCATTTACTGGACTCCTGGAATAGCCTGGCTGACACTCCCTCACTCTAAAAAAAACAATAATAAAAAAAAAATGCTAAGATTTTTCTTTTTGTATTTTTTCAACAGAGCAGGCAGATTTGAAATTTCCTTGCCAGGTATCCATGCATCATGTTCAGATGATTTGTTCTTATATCTCAATAAATATTCAGTACCTCTTTCAGAAGTGATAATTCTATCATTGAGAATTTTATCAATTTCTGCTGTTTCTGTGACTTCCTGAGGGTTCTTCTTAGGTCTTCCTCTTCTTTTTGGAAATAAGTCACTGTTGGAAGTATAAGGTTTAAGTAAAGAAATGGGAAAAACAGGATGTTTCCTATCATATGGAGAATACAATACAACTTCTACTGCATTATCACCAACCATTCTTTTAACAACAAATGGTCCTACAAAAGGATCTTTTAATTTGTGGTTACCTTGTAAATTGAAATGGACAGTAGAGATCAACACTTCATCACCCTTGTTAAATGTGTACTCTTTATGGGATTTATCCCATCTTTTCTTTTCATATTCAAATGCTTTATCAATACAACTTTGAGCATGTTTTCTGCAGAGCTGTTGCATTTGCATAAAAGATTTTACACCAGGGTGCAGTTCCAACTTAGGTAATTTATTATTGAGAATCTGAGCAGGAGTGTTTGGGACATAACCTAACCAGAGCTCAAAAGGCTTTTTCTCAGTGACAGAATGAACAGTGCTATTATATGCAAATTCAAGACCAGGCAAAAGAGTGGCCCAATCATGAGTAAATCTTTCATTGTCTTTATATTCTAAACCAAAGGCACAATACCTTCTAATCATATCTTCCAGAGTTTGAATCATTCTTTCAGCTAGACCATCAGTCTGAGGATGATGAGCTGTAGACAATTTTAACTCACAGCCACAAATATCCATCAAAGAGGTCCAAAACTCAGAAGTGAATTTTGGATCCCTATCAGAGATAATGGCTTTTGGAAAACCAATAATATTAAACATGTAAGACCACCATAAGAAAGCTAATTCTTTGGTGGATACATCTTTGTGGGTTGGAATAAATTTGCACATTTTCGTGAATCTATCAACTATTACCCAACAAGAGTTAAAGCTGTCTTTACCTGCAACAGGAAGACCAGTGACAAAATCCATATTAATGATTTGCCAGGGAGCACTAGGTGCTTCAATATGTTGTAATAACCCTGCCCTTTTACCTGTTAACCTTTTAGATTTTTGGCAGGAATCACAAGATTCAACATATAATTTTGTGTCTTCAGACATATTAGCCCACCATGCAGTGTTTTTGATTCTAATCAATGTTTTTTCAAGATCAAAATGACCAGCTAATATGTCATCATGACAAAGTTTAAGGATAGTTTCTTTCATTGAAGGAGGAATAACAATTACATTGGTAAGCTTCCTTCTATAATATATATAACCATCTTCAATAGAAAACTTTCCTTTATTTAAAGCATTTTGGTACTTTGCAGGAAGAGTTTTTATTAATGATTGAATTGAAGCATTCTTAGGATCATTCAAAATAGTAACTAATTTATTTAATTCAGAATCTTTATCATATGAATCCAGTATTAACTGTAATAACTCTTCTTCCATATCAACTATAAATATACCATGTATATGAACAGTGTCATCCTCAGGTACATAAGCAGGATTGGAGTCATTATTTGGCAGAGGCAATCTGGAGAGCATATCAACATTAGAGTGAACATTTCCAGCTCTGTGGATAATAGTCATCCTTCCTCTGTATTCCTGAACAGCAAGTTGCCACCTGAACATATGTCTGTTAGGTGTTTTGAGGTTTAAGAGAGATTTCACAGCACTACAGTCAGTTACCAACTCAAATTTTTGGTCATCCAAGTAGTAATGAAGTTTCTCAAGAGCCCAAACAACTGCTAAGCACTCCAATTGAGTGGCACCATATTTCAATTCACTATTCCTTAAGGTTCTTGAAATATAACAAATTACAACCTCTGAGGATTTATCATTAATAATTTGCTTTTGGTGAAGGGCAGCACCCAGACCAATAAAGCTAGCATCTGTATAAAGTACAAATGGCTTGTTAAAATCTGGGAGAGCCAATATAGGGGCTGTCATTAAGCAACTTTTCAATGTATTAAAAGCTTTCTGACAGTCATTATTCCAGAGAAAAGCAACATCTTTTCTGGTTAGTTTTGTAAGAGGCAAGGCTATGACCTGATAATTTTTAATATATTGTCTATAATAGCCACACATACCCAAAAAACTTTGGATTTCTCTTACAGAAGTTGGTGCTTTAACATTTTGAATGGCAGCAACTTTATTATGGTCTACACAAATTTGTAAGCCTGACACAACATGGCCAAGGACTTTCAAAGATTGAAAACCAAATTTACACTTTTTTAAAGATAAGGTCATATTGATTTCATCCATTTTTTGAAAAACTCTATTCAAGTGAATCATATGTTCATCAAAAGTTTTAGAAAAAACAATAATATCATCAATATAAACCATGAGCCAACCTTCAATAATTTCTTGATGGAAAGTGTTATCCATGACTTTCTGGAAAACTGAAGGAGCATTTTTAGGGCCAAATGGCATCCTAAAATACTTATATATTCCCATATGAGTAGCAATAAGCAAAAAATTTTGAGAATTTTTCTCAACTGGAACTTGATGATAACCTTTATTACCATCCAGACAACTAATAAATTTTGCACCTTGCAAGGTAGCATGTATTGAATTAATTCTGGGTAAAGGATAAATATCATCAACAGTATAAGTATTTAAAGCTCTGTAATCTCCACATAATCTAGCTTTATCTTTTTCATATGAAATCAAGACTGGGGAGATGACACAATATTTGGGGGTGACATTCACTTTCTCAATGATATTCATTTTCAATAATGTTTCAATATTATCTTCAATATCTTTTCTTTTTGATGGAGAAGCAGGATATGGTTTTTTCTTAAGGGAAGGAGGAATATCACTCAAATTACAGGATAAGGTAATTTTCATCTCTTCCTGAAAAATTCCCAAGACATGAGAACCATGAGCAAAAGCCATAGGGAAAGAGGTAATAGAGGCAACAATAGAATCCTTTTGTTCATTAGTCAAATGATCACCAAAAGAAGCGGTATTTATTTCATGTAATAAATCATCCATTTCAGTTGTTGTTCTACCTTTACATTGGGTCAGTGAGTTACAAGATTTCAACAAATGCCCAGAAGGTTTAGGAGAAGAAATTTTGAATTTTCTTTTCCCATTCATTCCTAAGGTAAAGCAATTATTTGCTGGGTCCAGTTTCACACCAAACATGGTTAAAATATCATTTCCCATAATAAACCAATTGCTCAAATTATCATTTTTCATGACAACAAACTCACAAATAGCTCTGACAAAACCACCATTATATTTGAAGAATACAGAGGTTTTGTATTTGCCAATAGGAAATAAGGTAGAACCATACCCTCTCCATTTTTCAGAAGTTATAGGCAATAATTTACTCAAATATTCCTTATCCACTGAAGCCAAAGCTTTTTCAGATACTACACTTCCTCCAGCACCAGAATCAAGAACTATATCAACATTTTTACCATTAATGATAACAGGTGCCTTTAAAGGGGATATAGGAATAGAATTGTTAGTAATATCTTTAATTATCTCAGCATTTTCTACTGAAGATAAATTCAATACACAATCTTCAGATATATTATTTAAATAATGGACATCATGTTCCAACATTAAAACATCTTTAACAGATTCATTGTCATAGGAGATATTACTTTCACAGTCACTGGAAGAATTATTGACATCAAGTTCAATTTCATCAGTGTCTTCATTTTGTTCAACAAGATGAATTTTCTTGTCACAAACATGACCCTTCTGCCACGGTTTGTTACATTTATAACAAGTATTTGTTGCATATTTTTTAGGTGCAACTGGGGCAGAGGGTTTACCAGATTTTTCTGGGAGCTTTATAGAAGGTTTATTCTGATCATTATAAGATTTACTAAGGTAATTCTTTGGTTCATATCTATGGTTGAGTAGTACTTCATTACAGATATTAATGAAAGAAGAATTTTCCCTTACATGCTCAGTTCTAGCAACAATCAAATCCCTAAGAGAATTTGGTAATTTATACAAGATTTTATCTCTCCAAATATCATAATCCATCTTTGGATCAATTGCTCTAAGGATTTTAGTTATTTTCATCAGAAAAACAATGGGCTTTTCAACAGAGGAGGATACATATCTAGTATTCTCATACAGTCTTTGCTGAGCTAACCTGAATTTTGAACCACCAAACTGATTCTCAATCAAGGATTTCCAATCATTCCATGTATAATGATTGTTATCTAAGAGGACAGATTCATACCACATCAAGGCTACATTGGAAAATAAAGAAATTAGCTTAGAAACAATTTCCTCATCAGGTAGTTTATAAGATCTCTTTAAATTATCAATTCTCTGGATAAAGTGTTGCCAATCAGAGGAAGAATCACCATCAAAGGTAGGATATTGGTCTAACTTAGGCCAATTTTTCTGACTACTGGGATGGTCCACTTTTTGGTTTGAATTATTCATTAGTAATAATTCCTGAAGTTTAGCCAGGTGTTCAGAAATTTCATTTTTTACAGAAACAGCTGGTGCATGACCATCACAAGATTTTTTGCTAGTAGCAAAAGATTTTACAGACTCATTGTCAGTTTGTTTAATGGTTGAAATATGAGGAAGAAAGGATGAACTTTGTTCAGGTTTTTTCCCTTCATTTTTATGCAGCTTATTTGCAGAAATCTCATTTAATTCATTATTGATGGTTAAGGTTGAGAACTTTTCCTGTAGGTCAGACACATAGTTTCTTATTCTTGGAATTTCAGACATCTGGTCATTTACTTTTGCAAGAGATAGAACATTTCTGTCCTCAGAAACTGAGTGTTTGGTACTTAGTGCATGGAAATCATTTTTTAGCTTCTTAAACTCATTTTGTAGAGATTTTATTTCATTTTTTAATGAATAATTTTCCTCAATAAGGGGTTTCAATTCACTCAAGGTCTTATGTAGACAGATATTTCTATCTGAGATAGCTCTATGGTCACTTCTTATTTGTTTTTGTTGACTAAGAACAATATTTAAGGTTTCTTTGATTTTTAAATAAGCTGTATCTTGTACAGAAGAACTCACTTTACATTGCAAGTGTAAATTATTTAATCTATCATTTTCATGGATTAACACATCTCTCACATGTTTGTCTTTCACAATATTAAAATCAAGGGTATCTTTCAATATTTTCTCAGAAGTTTTTTCAATTAAGGTATAGATTTCAGGGGGAACAGAATCATTTTTAATTGCAAGAGAAGGATTAATTAAAGATGTAGAAGTTAAATGTAAAGGTTCATCAAATGACAATTTGCTAATTACATCAATAGGGCTACTAGTTACAGGAAGCTGTCTTTTAACAGGTTTAACTGTTCTTTCACCATGTTCAATAATATTACCTGCAGAAGAAGATTTATTAGAAAACATACCCAAGTGACAATCAACCAAATTACTTACCATGGCAGAGGAGGAAACTTCCCCTGGGACTGGTTTTGGGAATGTGCTTGGGCCTTCTTTCTCCTGCCTTGTCGGTAGGGATGAGGAGGTGGATGGAAATTGGGTGTTCTGGATGGGCCAGGCTGATGATGAGGCGGGTGTTGCACATTCTGTTGGTAGTGACTCATTAGATAATCCCATTTCCATTGCTCTACTTCCATAGTATTTGGATTTTGGATGGTTGAGCTGGGTGGCTGTGAAGGTTGAGCCTGAAACTGAGGCTGATTGGGAGGCAACTGAGGAGGGGCCTGGGCCTGAATCTGGTTCCTGAGTTCTTGGACCTGATCCCACAATGTGTCTACCTTTGCTTTGTACGTCATATTTTCTGTCTTCAACTCTTTTATATGACTGGATAGGTTGCTGATTTGTTGTGGCAGAGGAAGCTTTTTTATTTTGAAGCCTTTTGGAAGACCTTCTTGAGGCACTAGAGGCTTTACTTCCTTCTGTGGTACTGGGGGAAGGGGGTTTGGTTTGTTTGCATTTCCTGTCATTTCCACATCCTGCAGTATGTGAATTCTTTGTGTTAGAATAAGATTTTTTATGACCAACTTTAGAAGAACTTACAGTGTCAGCATCATAGTCAATTTCTATCTCATCCACTTGCATGTTATCCATTTTTTCTGCCAAATTGTTGGACATACTAGTGGGAAGATTTATAATTTACTTTTTACTTTATAAAAAAAAATAATAAAAGTTAGTCAATAATTGCTCCAAATAATAAAAAAAAAATATTTAATTAATTAAATTATAGAAAAAATAATTTTCAATATAAAGTAATAATTAAAAAATTAATTTTTTTAAAAAAAATGGATTGCAAGGTTAAATTGGGAATAACAAGTAAGTTATTTCAACCAATTAATTACCAATATTAAATATGGAAATATATTGGGACTAAGCACAATGTACTTTTAAGTCAACCAAAATTAACAATAATTAATAATAAAAAAAAATTAAATTAATAATTCAATTTGTATTAATAATAATGTTAATTCTTCTAGGACTAAGAGGATTTAACACTCTATAATGGTCAACTAGGAAAAAAAAAATTTTAAAAATTGAACACTTACACTCAGTGAATCAGCAATTAAGCCACAATCACTGTTATTGCAATAAAAATATAGTAATATGAGTGAGAGGCGCAAAGGTGAACTTACTATAGTGATCAAAAAATCACTTCAAAATAATATAAAAATTAATATTATATAAACCTAAGATGTCGAACCCAAGTTCGAAACACAGTCGCGGCAAAAGTTTCGTTTTGCTAGGTGGTCCGTGCGTTTTGTCATTCGTCGCCAGGCTCGATCGTCGTTGTCGTTTGGAAAGGCCCTCAGTTGTCGGTCAGTCGTCTAGAAGATATAAGAGAAGAGGGAAGAAAAGAGAGGAGGACAAGAAGGAGATAGTAGTTTAGAAATAAAAGAAATAAAAACAATTAAAATTATTTAATTTATTTGAGAGAAGGCAACGACGAGTGATCTGAGAGGTGACAACAAATTGGTTTTATTAATATTAATATTATTTAAGTAAGAGTTCTGCGCGGCAAACACTATAATTACTATCAGACTTAAGGCAACCTTTAAATTGTTATTTAGAATTTTTAATTAGAATTTAATACTAATAAAAAATAATAATAAGCGTAATAATTTTATTTTTAAATTGTTGAGTGTGTAATAAGTGATACTTCTACAGGGGATTATCCAAGGCCCTTTTATAGGCAATGGGTCCTCTGAAGCGCTACAAGTGACTATATACAAAATAGTAATGAAGTAAAACAAGAAGATAAAAGAAGACATTTGTAACATAGTAATTAAGAGAAAATTATACGAAAAATAATAAGAATCCCAATTAAGAATATAAAATTCCCATCCCAAATTTCCCAAATCAGTTAATACAAAATAATGAGTAACTAAACAACCCTGTGATCTAAGAACTATGGGAAAAACAAATCAAAACAAGTATTACAATCTGTTTTCAGCATTTCTACGTGAAACAAATAACATGTTTTGACGTAACAAGGCATGCAATCATTTTAATTCAGTGTAAATTAATATTTATTAATTGTTTTCACTATGTAATTTAATAACTAGTTTAACTGAAACAATTAATTAATTTAATTTGAGAATTTATAATACTATTTTATAAAATAAGTATTATAATTTATTTGATTTTCTTCCTGACACAATTTAAGGGTCAAAAGAAGCGCCACTAATTATTGTTTAGTATCATATGAGAGGTAGTATTTAATATATAAATTTAAGTAATTAATTTAAATATATTATAAATCAATTTTACACTTGTAATTATAATATATGTTTTTTTCTTTTTAATTAATTAAATATAAATTTATAATTATTAAATACATAAAAATGCGCCATTATTTGTAGAATATATTATATTATGCTCAATTTAATTGTATATAAAAATATATATAACCAATAAATTTAATGTAACACTTGTATATAATAAAATTCTTATATAATTTCATTATGCAATAAAATATTAAGTTATATTCATTAAATACAAGTCTTACCCACTTTTTAAGGTTTTATAATTTATATATCATTTACTGGACTCCTGGAATAGCCTGGCTGACAGTTTTTTTAAATCAATTAACTTTACCTTCTTTCATTACCTTATTGATTCTTTGAATCAACTTATGACTGATTTGAAATGAGCAACCAAAATGTGTTAAATCATGACAGGATTCCAAACCAGGAGGAGCTTTGGTCGTTTGATGATTATCCTTAGAAGAATTCCAAATAGTTTTGATGATACCATTTCCCAAACCAAAGTCAATGATGCACCGGTGGTCTGGAAAATATAAACCATGTCATTTGATTTTAGCTGGAGATGGTATTGGTTGGCCAGTAATTGGTTTGATATATGAGAATATACCAAAAGTAAGAAAATTGGTGTCCTTGGTATTGGTGTGAATTTTATTGTGAAATCCAGAATGAGTGATAATAACATTAGAAAATAAAAGATATTCGTGGCTGATATCTTCCCATTCGGAGTCACACCAATTCTGTATTCCAACTTTGGTTGCAAGTTCATGATTTTTTTCAAATGCTTTATTACAGTGCTTTTTGAGTCGAAGAGCAAGAAAAGAGTTAAAGGAAGGTAGAGTGTCCCATAAGCAAAAATCTTCATCTTTTTGAGCTTTAGTGATATTCTTGAGCAACGAATATATGCCTATATAATTTAAATGCCTAGATAATAATCATATAAGAGTTTCAGAATCCTTATCCTCTAAATATGCAATATAAAAATGTGAAATAAGACAAGTGAAATTTGGAAAAAAGGCTCAACTTCAAAGGTCAAAATCTCAGCAACCACTGAACCTAATTCAAACCTGTTTGTGGGAAATGAAAGATATGCTTTAGTAGAATCTTCAGTTAAAGGACATGTGATTTAAATAAACCTAACCCTAATTTGTTACATAAAAAATGAAATAAAAATTTAAATTGGGAAAAAAAAGGCTCAACTTTAACGGTCAATATCTCAGCAACCACTGAATCAAATTCAAATCTGTTTGTGGGAAATGAAAGGCAGCCTTCAGGAGAATCTTCAGTAAAAAGAACATTAGATTTGAATAAACCTAACCCTAATTCCGAGTCTGATTTTCAAAATTTTACAAAAACTTGAAAAGTGGTAATGAAGATGAGATCAAAAGGAGTTTTATAAGTTCACTGTTATCCAGATAAGAGTCATACATATATTTAAGTATGAACTTTTCATAAAAGGAATGAGATATCATATAGGCATGAAAAAAAGGAGATGAAACTTACCTTGATTGAAAAGTAGGAAAAATAGAGTGAGAAAGATTGATGTTGGAATTGTGGGGAAATTGAATATGGAGTAAGTGAAATGCATAAAGAATGTGCAATGTATGTGTTTCAATGAAATGGAGCCAAAAAAAAGTGAAATAAGGGAAAGGGGGGATAATGACCATGCCAAGGAGGGATGAAGAGTAGGGTGATGGAGCTAAAAAAGAAAGTAAAGAGGGAGAGAAAAAAAAGGTTAATTATACCATTGAAATCCAAAATAACCACTTACAAAAAAAATTTAGATAAAAAAATAAAATAAACAGAAAAAAACAAAAAAAATTATAATTAGCAATCAAAAAATCAAAAAAAAAGAATAAAGTGACTTACCTGGAGAGATGAGATGACAAAATGAATGAAACCAAATTGTTTGAGGGATGTTGGAGGAGAATAGGAAAAGGATATGAGGGATGAATGAAAAAAAAATCACTGACAAAATATGCAATTTCAGAAAATATGCGATTTCATGTTGAGCTGGTGAAAGAAAACCAATGAGCCATCCAAAAAAAAAAAATTCGCCGTAAATTCCAAAAAAAATGAATATGCAACAAACCAAAATACCAACCCAAGTGAATGAAGTACACAAAGAGGACATTTGGAGAGTACAAAATGGTATGGGAAAGAAAGGGATGATGTGGCCAACATGTGGTTTTGAAAAAAAAAATCACAAAAAAAGTGCTGATTTGAGGTCAGAACTGACACCCATAGAAAAAAGATTAAGAAGTAGAAGAAATAAGTAAAAAAGAATGTAAACATGCCTGGTCAAAATATTGAAAATGTCAGGAAGGGGTGTGTGCCAAGGATTGATGGGTAGGTAGCGAGGAAGGTCAGTGTGTCACATGTGACAGGGATTGGGTAAGAAAGGAAGGGATGTTTTGTGGCCAAAATGTGGTTGTGAAAAAAAACGGGAAAAAAGTGCTGATTTGAGGTCATAACTGACACCTTTTTTTGAAATAAGTGACTTTTTTGCAAAATTTAAGTGCTGATTTGTAAGTGCTGATTTGGTTTGAAATCCGCACTTAAGTTAAGTGCGGATTTGCCAGAACTGACACCCCCTATTATATTTGTCCTTTTATTTCTTAATAATCAATTTTATTAAAATCCTAAATACTTAAATCTTCCCTTTGATTATTAAGTTACAACCCTTTGTGAGATTACCACAATAGTTAGTGTTACTACATTACACGTTAAACTATTCCTCTAAGAATATTAGAAACCAGTCTAATTAGTCAGTCCTATCTTTGAATCACTTCCTCAAAGTAATCCTCTGTGCTCTGAAGTTGTAGTTCCCCTCATCCTTTTATCTCACTTTAGGATCATCCTTGACCTTGTGCCTAGGTTGTCCAGTGACAGTATAATTTAATTCTCCGTAGTTCTCATTCTTTGTACTACTACAATTTACAGGTGCTAAATCTAAATGGCGCCTGTTCAACGCACTCCTCCTCCCATTGGCGCTACTACTAGAGCTTGCGCTAGGGATAGGCCAACCTCTTTATGTCCTGTTTCTTGCACTCACTCCCTCAAACCTCTTGATGTAAGGGAGTGCAAACATTCAATTCAATCTGTAGAAGACATCCCTCAGGATTTTGAGGATTCCAGTGAAGAAGATGAAGGCAAGGATACTATGCATGAGGCACCATCAGCCCTGGCTGCCAGACCTTTGGGCCAATCTTCAAGCCCTAGCCAAACTGTTTCACTGGAGGACTTCATGAAACTCCTGGTTAAAACCCTCACTAATCCTGCCCCATCTGAAGGATCTAAATTCAAAACTCCTTCAATGAAATCTCCAGATAAGTTTGATGGAGAGCATCTTGACAGATTGTGTCCCTTCTTGCAGACATGCAAGCTACTATTCCACAATGACTCCTGAACCTTCAGTACAGATCACTCCAAGGTCATTTATGCCTCTTCTTACTTATCAGGAAAGGTGTCACAGTGGTTTGAGCCTTATCTACTCATGCTTTCTTCAAGTTAACCTCACTTACTCATTAATAATTGGGAAAAGTTTGAGGATCAACTTTTTACATAGTTTGGTGACCCCAATGAAACCAACCATGTGGAGATCAAACTTGATTTCCTTTTCATGAGGGATAATGGTAAAGCTTCTGAGTATATCTCAAATTTCAGGGCTTTACAAACTTGAGTTAGTTGGAATGATGCTGCCCTCAAATATCATTTCAAAAAAGGACATCCTTCAAGGATTTGGGACCAATTTAATCTTCAGGGGCGTAAAATGGAGATTTTGACGGACATAATGGATAGGACCCTTGAACTCAACAGCACACATCAATGAAGACTTCAACAAAGGTGTCACACACAAAAATCTCATGGTTCAAATTTTAAATCTGGGCCTCCTTCAAAAAATCATTCCTGACCAACCCAATCGACCCAATCCAAACCCAGTCACAAGGGAAAGGAAAAGTTTAAACCTAAAAGCTTGACTCCTGGAAATATCAGTAATGTCAGCCAGGTTGCTAGACTTACCCAGTGAAATAATTAATTATTTACTGGAATAAAACCACACCTTTTTATTTCTTATATATTATTATTAATTATAATATATTTACTTTCATTTTACTTGTAATAAATTAACTAGTTACAAAAAAAATAAATTTAGTAAATAAATAAAATTAATATTAAAATGTCACTTATATTTTATTTCCTAACACTGTGCTCAATGACAGGTTAAAGAAATATTGAAATAAAAATTAATATTAAAATAAAAATAAATATATACAAAAAATTCAAATTACTTACTTAAAAATGACACTTACAGTAATTTTTAAATAAATCAATTTATTTTGACATATACAGTAAATACATATTTTAAACACATTATTTCTAGAAAAATCTTATTATTTGAAAATATTTTTCTGGAATTTTGTTTTTCTTCTCTCATACTCCTGTATATAGGATTTTGACTCCGTGCTTTGTCTCTCTTTTGCCTATATAAGGCCTCCCCTTTTGGGTTGTTTTAAGGCATCCTTTACTTACACATTTATTTTATTTATTAAAAACCAAATATTATTTATTACTACAATTTATTGTTTTAGTATTTACAACACTTATTTCTAAAATCATTAATTATAATAATAATTATAAAAAATTTTACCTTCTAATTTGAGTAAATTGAACAAAGGATAATTCCTCACATACCATTGACTTTGAAATCTTCAAAATCCACCTACCAACGCCATTAAAACTCCATAGAAATCTTCAAGACCAAAAGACCATCCCAACACTTGACGCCCTTTCCAAATTGTTGATGGCACATAAATATCTTGAAGCCAGCAACCAAGGGACCATTGACATTGAGGAACATTAAGGATGGGTGGATGACAAAAATGACAAACGTCATCAACCACATGACTTATTTTTTTTCTGCGACTGGGAATCAAACCGCGCTCCAAATTTCAGGTTCATATATTGGAAATAGTCATATATTGGTTACTATCTGTGGGTATCACTTTGCATTTTCATAGTTTACGTATATCTTTTTTACTCAGCACTCTGTAGTGGCATTAATTTTCTCACATTACAGGGGGAGGTGCCTGGTAAATATAAATTTTTTTTTTCTTTCCTAGTTGACCAAGATAAAACTATATTGTTCTTCATCCTAGAAGTAATACAAAAATTAAATTAATTATATTATAATTTTTTTTAATTATTCCAGTTGACCTCTAGTCCTGATAATTAAAATATTATCTTATTGTTTCAGTTGACAAATTTTCCTGGCAGTAAAATAATAGTATATAAAATAAATTGAATTAATTATATTAATTATTTCAGTTGACACTAAGACCTGGTAATTAAAATTTTTCAGTTGACTCTTAGTCCTGATAATTATCAACATATATATTAGTAATTAATAAATTATTTTATTATTTCAGTTGATTTATTTTAAATCCTGGTAATAAAATTGTCAGCCTGTATATCCCCAGGACTGAGTAAAAAGTACTTATAAGTTATGTTAAACACATGAACTATACATGGGAACAATAAATGAGAGTACACAAACAGTATACATAAGTAAAATTATGATAATACACAAAAAATGCCATTATAACACCTTATATACACGCATATATCCACCTTTTATAAGTCTTATGTACTTGATATTAAGTTGGAATATGTTAGGATAACCTTAAGAGCCTTAATTATAAGGCTAAATTATTTTTTAAGTATACTTAAAGCTGTTATTTTCATTGTTTTATGCAAAAAACAAGAAATGCACTTTATTTCACTTAAAAGTTGATTATATGCGCTATAAATTTAAGAATATTAAAAATGCGTTTTGACAGTTCAATTTGTCTAATTTAGGACTATTGATTTGGCTACTTAAATGCATAAAAATAATACTTTTAAAATTTGGTGTTTTTTATGCCAGAAATGGCTTCTGTGTACTGGCCACATACTGCCTGCATTTTTCCTGTGTGAATAGCTTCATTTTTAGCAAAGTTAGCTTTTTCACACTATATATACCCCACATTCTACGCCCACTGCGGGGAAACATGCTAAAATAGGCGAGAGGCACTTATTTAGTGTCCTAGCATAATTAATAATGCATTGACACTGTTTATATGGACTAATTTCATTAATAACCTCACTCTTGGTGTCTTATTTCATAACCACGTGTAAAATTGCCTAAATTTAGTCAAGGATTTACCCGTGCAAGCGCCTGCCAAGGACTGCATGTAGTTACCCCACATCTCATGCTCTTTTTTGAGTTTTTGGGTGGTTTCTCAGTCAATATTGGTCATTTTTGAATGGGAATTTCACGTAGTATAATGTCAGGATTAGCCCCATCATTTCTACAGTGAATCCCCCTTATTATTAAGCTATTATTAACATTAAAAATTCCCTCTTTAGTCTTTTATATTATTTTTTAATACACATATACTCTCTTCTTATCTTATTCTTTAATTTTGATGGATTTTCCTTATTATTACAGGATTTTGACGGTTGTTACTCTTCCAATTATGTCATGGGCTACTGGGGATGTTGATGGGCATGTCTATTAGCTGGTTTGAGGCTTCATTAACTGTGTATTGGAGTGGTAAATCAAGGGATTCATTAGGGAACTCAGTGTGTATAAAAGGAGGAGGTTTTTGGGTCTTGTTTCTACATTCTTTATCATTACAATTTACACCATATAACCAAATCAATTACAATGCACATCAATTAGTACTTTTATAAATTTTTTGAGTAGTATCTGAATTATTAAACTCTATTTTTCTACCAACTAAATAGATTGTAAGCCATATATAAAAATAGTGAGAATTATATTACTGAGACCTTTATTTTGAATTATATTTTACTATTTGTTGGATCTACACTACAGTATTCATATAAGACCATATAAATCTTCTAGACAAAGACTTTTAAAGCTAGTTCATGTCCTTTTAGTTGATCTTAGCCTGACAATCGGGGGCCTTTCCTCAAGAATTCTGTTATAATCCAGTAAGTATAAGTTTCAAAGAAGGTACACGTAAATAAAATCCCTATAGAAATATTTGGATAATTACAACAGGTTGGGGTCACTTATATAGTGATTTCAGAAAAAGAAGCCCTGTTATATAATAAAATTTTGATATTGAATCAACAATTTTACCACTAATTTAACATATAATTGTTATTAGTGGGTCTGTCAATAGACCAATTAAATTTGTGATCTTTGCAGATAAAATTTTTTACCACTAATTTAACATAAAATTGTTCTTAGTGGGAGTCTGTCAATAGACCAATTAAATTTGTGATCTTTGCAGATGATAACCAATTAAACTGATTAATTGTTTTCTTTTAACAGGACTCTTAATTCCTTTTTATTGGTTTGTAAAGTTCATTTAATATTTAGAAAGAATCTTACTAAATAATTTTCTTTTTTAAATATAAAAACACGGCTACATATTGTAGACCAGTTAAATCAAGTGACCACATAAAAGCATATTTGACTTTTGGCACTTCTAAATTCACTTTATACCTACAAGTAAGCTATAAAATTGTCTTCAGTGGTATTAATAAATACTGATAAAACTCCTTTTTGAAGTTTTGTAAATCTCAAATTTCAATTCTTTGATTAAATTCCACTTAAAAATATGTGACAACAATGATATTGTGAGTAATAAGGCAAAACCTTATAGCTTAAGACCTAGAGCTGAGAAACCTGGTACAGGACATTCAAATGGAGGGCCAGGAGTCCCCCATAAACACCATCACTCCACAAATGTCTCTGGAGGAAAGGGAAAAACTTTTAAAACAGGTATCAATAAAGAAAACAAAAAATACCTTACACAAACAAATTCACTCCCTCTTCACTCTACTGAGCACCTTGACAATAAGGGTAAACAATATAGTGGACCAGATAAACAATCTGGAGAAAAGAGCAGCTCAGGGTTTCATAGAAGTCAATCAAGCTCTAGTAGAAATAGAGGCTCAACCACCAACAGTGGCACCCAACAGTTCCATAGCAACACCTCCAGCCCAAGAGGAGGATCAAAAAATTACAGTAAGCAAATGGAAGTGGGATTGGTGCACCCAAAACTACAACAACCCTCAACAGCAGGGCTCCAGCAGTCACCCTTACAGGGGAAAGCCAAGGAGAGGCAGGGGAAATGAAAAAAGACCTTGGTAAGTCATCAATCTTCTCAGGATCAATTATATAATCCTAACAATGAATTACTTATAGGTAATGAAATTGATAGAGAGTTATTGGATATAATTGATAAGAATTTAAAAAATTATTCATTTATAAATAACATGTTAAAATTGTCTTTAAATGAGGACAATGTACATAGTTTTATTGACCACCAGGAAAATGCTATTAATATAAAAATGGAACCAAATGAATTAAATCTTGAACCTGATGATAAGTCTTCTGAATTTGACACAGAAAAAATTGAATATTTTCTAAATGAAAATCCAATGGAATCAAAAAAAAATTAGTAAATTATTATTGAGAATTGAAAAATTGGAAGAATTCTCTATGAGTCAAACAATAATACAGAAAGTGTATTATTAAACCTCACAAAATCATTGAGTATAACAGCCAATAGGTTAAAAATTATTGAGAATTCAATTAATGAATTAATCAATGAAAAAAAAAGATTAAACTCTGAGATTAAAAATTTAGAAAATAAATTAGAACATTCTCAGAATATTATGACTACCATAGAGGGACATGTAAAATTGTCTTTTTCAAATGTAAATGATACCTCAACTCATGTACCTGTAATAAAAGATAGGTTACAAAGAGTAGAGATTGAAGTAGCTAACATTTTGAAAAATACTGAAAAAATAAAAGATAATACCTCTTATGTGGAACGAGTGCCAGTTTTTATGAAACACTCTGATGATAAACCAATGATTGAACATGAACATAGTGTCATGGGCTCTGAGAATATAAAATCAGTAAAAGATGAAATAAATGATCATCTTTCTAAAGTAAGTGAATTACTCAATATTACTCAGGTTAGGGAAGCAAAAACTAGCCAAAAAAACTGGCCTAAGTTAGGTCAGTACCCTTCTTTTGACAGGGATAAAAAATCTGATTGGCAACAATTCATTCAAAGAATTGATAACTTAAAATTTTCATACAAATTACCTGATGAAGAAATTACATCAAAATTATTGTCTTTATTTACAGATGTGGCCTTATTATGGTTTGAATCTGTATTGAGTGAGGGAATTAACTACTCCTGGAATGAATGGAAGGCACTAATTGAAAGACAATTTGGTGGCCCAAAATTCAGAATCACTCAACAAAGATTGTATGAAAGAGCCAGATATATTCCAAATGCTGGAGATAAACCCATGGTCTTTTTAATGAATTTAATAAAAATCATGAAAGCTACGGATCCAAAAATGGATTATGATGAGTGGAAAGAGAAAATAATATACAAGTTGCCTATATCAGTTAGAGACATTATTGTAGCTAGAACTGAAACCATCAGAGATACCTCTGGGTCCATTAATATATGCAATAAAATATTATTAAACAACAAATATGAAACCAAGTATAATAATTACAAACAAAGTGTTGACGTAGTAAAACCTACTACAAGTAAATTACCAGTGGAGAAGAAAAAACCTTCAGCTCCCCTTGTCCCTAAATGACAAGAGAATAACACTCGTTATAAAGGTAATGAACCTTGGATTAAGGGTCACACGTGTAAGAAGAGAGTAAATGTTATTGAAACCTCACAAAATTCTGAACCAAGTAATCATGAAGATGAGAACATGGAATCCAGTGAGGATTGTAAAAGTAACATATCTTACAGTGATGATGAACATGAGATATTTGTATTAGAACAGGATATTATGTTCCTGAATGATGCTATACCTCATACAGACACATCTTTAACTTCCATTGAGGAAGCTGAAATAATTAAAGGTGTATCTCATGATACTTACAAAATTACACCTATCAGAGCACCTGCTATCATATGTGGAAAAGAAATGAATGCCATTCTTGACACTGGGGCTGCAGGTAGTGTAGTTTCAATTAATACATTAATAAAACTTGACAGTAAGTACCAGGAAAAACTAGAACCTGTTCAGACAAAGAACTGGAGAGGTTTTTGGTTCAGTATTAAATCCAATTGGCAAATACAAAACTGCTGTATTCTTTAAATACAATAATGAATATGTTGAAGCAGTGTGTGAATTTGTAGTAATGGATAATAATAATTGTAGTGATTGGTTTATTATTGGCAATGATTTATTGACAAAATTTGGCATTAAACTAGATCCTACAAACAGTTGCTTCACTATAGGCGTGAATGATAAGAGAAAATTCAAAATATGTTCTGAAAACTCAGTGTATGCCATTTCTCCTAGAGAAGAACAACTGCAAGGTGGAAGAACCACCACTGAAGTGGTTGATTTGGACAATGAAATCCAAAAGGCATCTTTCAGTTCTCAACTCTCAAAAATTGAAGAAGAAAATATTTTGAGATTGATTAAATCATATCCTATGGCATTTGCTCATTGTTCAAATGAACTAGGATTGGTCAAAGACCATGAGATGAAAATCTCTTTAAGTTGTGATTTGGATAATATTCCTGGCAGCTTGAAAAAGAAACTTTACCCAGCTTCTCCTGAAAAAAGGAAAGATATTGAAGACAACATAAAAATGTTGTTGGAAATGGGTATTGTTGAAAAAGTGGACACAACACCTAAGTATTTTGTCATTTCACCAGTATTGATCTCTTATGAAAAGGGTAAGGCAAGATTATGCGGTGATTATAGAGCTCTGAGTACATACACTGTAGATGATATTTACCCTCTACCAAGGATAGCTTCTATCCATGCTACTTTACAAGGAGCAAAATATATTTCCTGTCTGAATGGAAACAAGGGTTACCACCAGATTCCTGTGGAAAGGAATTCTCAAAATTACTTATTAATAACCACACATATGGGTATACATAAGTATGTGAGAATGCCATTTGGCTCAAAGAATGCGCCTTCATTTTCCAAAAATTAATGGATAGTGTTTTCCATCAGGAAATGGTTGAAGGATGGCTTTTGGTCTATATTGATGACATCATAGTGTTTTCAAAAACATATGATGAACATTTAAATCACCTGAAAAGAGTCTTTCAAACAATGGATGAAATAAATATGACAATTGCAGTAAAGAAATGTAAGTTTGGATTTCAATCCTTGAAAGTACTTGGACATGTTGTATCTGGATTACAAATTTGTGTTGACCAGAATAAGGTGGCAGCAATTAAAAACATTGGTATACCTAAAAATGTAAAAGAGGTTCAAAGTTTTTTGGGTATGTGTGGATATTATAGACAGTATATTAAAAATTACCAATCCATTGCAGCTCCTTTAACAACATTAATCAGGAAAAATGAGGCTTTCATTTGGAATAATGAAAGACAACACAACTTTAATAAATTAAAGGAATGTTTAATGTCAGCTCCAATATTGGGACTTCCAGATTTCACCCTACCTTTTATTTTGTACACTTATGCAAGCTTCATAGGTTTAGGTTCTGCTTTACAGCAGAAACAGATAATAAATGGAAAATTATCTGAAGTAGTTATCTGTTATATATCCAGAACCTTAAGAAAAACTGAATTAAGGTATGGTGCCACACAGATAGAATGTTTAGCCGTGGTGTGGGCTTTGGAGAAGCTTCATTACTATATGGAAGACCAGAAGTTTGAACTTATAAAAGATTGCAGTGCAGTAAAATCATTACTAAACATGAAAACCCCTAATAGGCACATGTTTAGATGGCAACTAGCTGTACAAGAGTACAGAGGAAGAATGAAAATCACTCACAGAGCAGGAAAATTGCATTCTAATGTGGATTTATTATCCAGAAGTCCTTTGCCAAATGATGCTGACAACCCAGCTTATGTACCTGAAAATGAGGTTATACATATATTTGGGATTTATATAGTGGATTTAGAGGAAGAGTTTATGCAAACTATATTCAAAAATTATTCATCTGATAAAGATTTTACTAAAATATCTACCATTCAAAATGATCCAACAAATGCCTCCATGAGTGCATTGATTAAAACCTTACCTCCAAAGTATAGAAATGCGTTGGAAAAAGGTAAACTGTCAATTGAAGATGGATATATATATTACAGGAAAAAGCTAAGTAATGTAATAGTAATACCACCTTCTATGAAAGAGTTAATGTTGAGTACTTGTCATGATGACATCTTAGCTGGTCATTTTTATTTTAACAAAACATTAACCAGAGTTAAAAATACAGCCTGGTAGATAAACATGAAAGAAGATGTACAAAAATACATTCAAACATGTGATTCTTGTCAGAAATCTAAAAGATTAACTGGGAAGAGAGCTGGGTTGTTACAACAAATAGAGCAGCCAAAAGCTCCATGGGAAATTAAAAACATGTATTTTGTAACTGGCTTTCAATTAGCAGGAAAAGAAAGTTTCAATTCTTGTTGGGTAATAGTAGATAGATTAACAAAAATGTGTAAATTTATCCCTACCCATAAAGAGGTATCTGAAAAAGACTTGGAATTACTATGGTGGACTCAGATGATGAATACTGCTGGGTTCTCCAAAGCCATAATCTCTGACAGAGACCCTAAATTCACTTCAGAGTTTTGGACATCCTTGATGGAAGTATCAGGTTGCCAATTGAAACTGTCTACAGCACACCATCCACAAACTGATGGACTGGCTGAGAGAATGATACAAACTCTAGAAGACATGATCAGAAGATATTTTGCCTTTGGATTAGAATACAAAGACAATGAGAAATTCACACATGACTTGGTAACATTAATTCCTGGCCTTGAATATACTTATAACAGCACAACTCATTCTGTAACAGAGAAGAAACCATTTGAACTCTGGCTGGGATATGTACCAAATACCCCAGTAAATCATTTAAATAAATTACCAAGGTTAGATATACACCCTGGTACTAAATCCTTTATTCATATGCAAAAAATGTGTAGAAATCATGCAGAAGAATGCATCCAAAAAGCATTTGAATATGAAAAGAAAAGGTGGGATAAAACTCATAAAGAATTTGAATTCAAAAAAGGAGATGAAGTCCTAATATTAACACTACATTTTAAATTAAAAGGTAATGTTAAATTAAAGGGTCCCTTTGTAGGACCTTTTGTAGTAAGCAAAATGGTTGGTAATAATGCAGTGGAAGTCATATTATATGCTCCATATGATAGAAACATCCAGTTTTCCCTATCTCATTATTGAAACCTTACCATGCAAATGATCCTGACTTATTTCCAAAAAGAAGGAGAAGGCCTAAAAAGCAACCTGAAGAAATTGTGGAAAAAGAAGAGATTAAAAAAATACTCAAGAAAATAATCCTTACTAAATAAAAAGGAACTGAGTATTTATTAAGATTTAAAGGGAAATCAAATGAATTTGATAAATGGATACCTGAAAAAGAAATTTCTAATTTATCCACCCTTCTTAAAAAATTTGAACAGAAATAAATTTCTGTTCCACCAGCTGAGGGTTAAAAACCAGTACTCATAATATTTTATTATTTTTTATTTCTTTAAAGAATAATCTTTAATGCTACAGAATTAATCTGAATACCTGAAAATTAACAAATAAATAAATAAAATGTATAACTTATCATTTTTTTAATGTTTTTTTTGGGTGGGCAAGTTTCAGCCTTTATATCCCCAGGACTGAGTAAAAAGTACTTATAATTTATGTTAAACACATGAACTATACATGGGAACAATAAATGAGAGTACACAAACAGTATACATAAGTAAAATTATGATAATACACAAAAAATGCCATTATAACACCTTATATACATGCATATATCCACCTTTTATAAGTCTTATGTACTTGATATTAAGTTGGAATATGTTAGGGTAGCCTTAAGAACCTTAATTATTAGACTACATAATTTTTAAGTATACTTAAAGCTGTTATTTTCATTGTTTTATGCAAAAAACAAGAAATGCGCTTTATTTCACTTAAAAGTTGATTATATGCACTATAAATTCAAAAATATTAAAAATGCGCTTTGACAGTTCAGTTTGTCTCATTTAGGAATATTGATTGGGCTACTTAAATGCATAAAAATAATACTTTTCAAATTTGGTGTTTTTTACGCCAGAAATGGCTTCTGTGTACTGGCCACATACTGCCTGCATTTTTCCCGTGTGAATAGCTTCATTTTTAGCAAAGTTAGCTTTTTCACACTATAATTACCCCACATTCTATGTCCACTGTGGGGAAACATGCTAAAATAGGCAAGAGGTGCTTATTTAGTATCCTAGCTTAATTAATAATGCATTGACCTTGTTGATATGCGCTAATTTCATTAATAACCTCACTCTTGGCCTCTTATTTCATCACCACACTTAAACTCGCCTAAATTTAGTCAAGTATTTACTCGTGCAAGCACCTGCCAAGGACTGCATGTAGTTACCCCACATCTCATGCTCTTTTTTGAGTTTTTGGGTGGTTTCTCAGTCAATATTGGTCATTTTTGAATGGGAATTTCACATAGTATAATGTCAGGATTAGCCCCATCATTTCTAAAGTGAATCCCCTTTATTGTTAAACTATTATTAACATTAAAAATTCCCTCTTTAGTCTTTTATATTATTGTTTAATACACATATACTCTCTTCTTATCTTATTCTTTAATTTTGATGGATTTTTCTTATTATTACAGGATTTTGACGGTTTTTAATCTTCTAATTATGTCATGGGTTACTGATGATGTTGATGGGCATGTATATTAGTTGGTTTGAGGTGTCATTAACTGTGTATTGGAGTGGTACATCAAGGGATTCATTAGGGAACTCAGTGTGTATAAAAGGAGGAGGTTTTTGGGTCTTGTTTCTACATTCTTTATCATTACAATTTACACCATATAACCAAATCAATTACATTACACATCAATTAGTACTTTTATAAGTCTTTTGAGTAGTATCTGAATTATTAAACTCTATTTTTCTACCAACTAAATAGATTGTAAGCCATATATAAAAATAGTGAGAATTATATTACTGAGACCTTTATTTTGAATTATATTTTACTATTTGTTGGATCTACACTACAGTATTCATATAGGACCATATAAATCTTCTAGACAAAGACCTTTCAAGCTAGTTCACTTCCTTTTAGTTGATCTTAGCCTGACAAAAATATAATTATCTTAATTTAATTAACAAAAATTGTGATTATTATTTCAGTTGATTTTTTGTCCTGATAAACATTATATTCTCATAATTCCAGTTGATTAACAAATCCTGATAATTGATTATATACTAGAAATATTTTTTTCTTTCTCTTATTTTTCTTTAAACAAAGTAAAATAATAACTGATTAAAATTTAAAATTTTCTTTCATTCAGTCCAGGTTATTCACAACAATGACTGATCAAAGTGCTTCTGCTGACTGCGATGAGGAACCAGACTTTATTGATTATGATGAAACTTCTTTAAGTTCTCCTTTGACTACAAAACTTGCTCAAATTAATCATTTACTGGACCAATCAGGATGTGGAAATGCAAGAAATAGAAATAAAAGTGGAGACAACTGCTATCAGCCTAGGTATCTCCAGAACTGAGTAATTCTTATGTTTAAAATAAGATAACCTTAAATACATTAAGCTTATATCTTAAAAATAAGGTTAAAACACTTATATATATGTTTATAATAGGGGGTATCAATGTTCAGGGATCCGCAATTAGGGATCAGGAATTTTCTTTCCCGGGATCAGACATTATTAATTGCGGAAGATTCTTATCCACTAGCCCCAGGGCTAGTGGATAAGAAATCCACGATAATGCATTATCCCGCCTCTTATACCCCGATTTCCATTCCTAATTCCTGATCCCAAACTCATCTCATCCATGATGGATTTGCAAGAAAGTCACATGACTCATAATTGCTGATGCCATCCTTAAGTCTTTCCTCACTCTATGCTACTTAATTTTGGTGGCAAACACTTAAGTTTTTTTTCTATCTACACACCCCAACTGCACATTTGGCGGTGAATTCCCACTTCCCTCATCACATAACCCTTCCACCGGCAACAATGAAATACCTCTCTACTAGGAAGCTACTTCACTCAACAATGAATGCTATTACTTTTCTTTTGGTTCTTTACTATAAATCTGACTCTTATTTGGAAGATGCTTTAGCTTATATGTGTTTTCTTTCCAAAAAGCGTTACATCATCACCAGGGGGCCAAATCTTTATCATGATCCCCGATATGATCTGGCCTCCATTCTCAACATTCCTCATTTAAACTTCACACAACTTTTTAGAACTTCTCCCGATTCTTTCTTCAAACTTTATCAACTCATCTCCGATCATCCTATCTTCCATAACAATTCTCATAACAAACAGCGTAATCCTGCCATCCAACTTGCTGTTGCTCTATGTCGCTTTGGCTCAAATGGAAATGGTGCTGCCGTAAGACATTTGGATAATCTCTTTAACATAGGATATGGTACCGTGATATTATACACCAAGCGCTGTATGATTGCTATCCTTTCCCTCAAGTCTCAAACTCTTGCTTGGCCAACTCCAGAACAGCAACTTGAATCCTCTCAAGTAATGCAAGCTGAAGGTTTCCCTGGCTGTATAGGTTTTTTTGATGGCACAACCATCCCTTTGAGTCAAAAGCCAGCTCATGATGGCAACCATTATTTTGATCGCAAAGAAAGGTTTCTTCAAAATCTTGTCCAAGTTCTCATCTTTCACAATCTAACTTTTAATCTTCTTTCTAGATACTCTATTGCCGTTCAACTTGTATGCGATGTCAATAAAAAATTTATTGCTTTTCACAGTGGCTGCCCTGGATCATGTCATGACTCTTCCGTCTTCCAAAGAATGAGGATTTCTCAATCCCCTGAATCATACTTTGATGAATCTCAGTACCTCCTTGCAGACTCAGCATATGCAAGTGGAAAGTACATTATACCTGCTTTCCGTGGTGCAACTTCAGAAAATGACCCCAAAACTAAATTTAATTATCACCTTGCACAATCAAGAGTACAAATTGAACATGCTATAGGTATTTTAAAGGGACGATTTTCTAGTCTTCGGGAGCTCAGAATCCAATTTCAAAAAAAATTGGAGATCAAAACTGCAAATCATTGGATCTTGACTTGCGTAATACTCCACAATATTCTAGCTGATTTAAAGGATGAGTGGAATGATCTTTATGAAGAAGAGGATCCTGAACCACCACTGGCACTCCCCTCCCTTGATTCACAAATCATTCAATCAACCGGCATACGCCCCATTATAATGCCAATTACTCTCCAACATTTCTCTTCACCCTTTTAATTTTTTATTTTTATGTTTTCATACTTTCCAAATGTCCTCTTTGTGTACTTTAATCACTTGGTTTTGTATTTTGGTTTGTTGCATATTCATTTTTTTTTTGAATTTACGGTGAATATCTTTTTTTTGGATGGCTCATTGGTTTTCTTTCACTTCCTCAACATGAAATCACATATTTTCTTATATCGCATATTTTGTCAGTGATTTTTTTTTTCATTCATCACTCATATCCTTTTCATCCTCTCCTCAAACATCCCTCAAATATTTTGGTTGCATTTATTTTCTCAACTCAACTCACCAGGTAGGTCATTTTTTTTCTTTTTTCATGGTTTTTTATTTGCTAATCATGATTTTTTTTTTTGCTTTTTTTTTGCTTTTTTTTTGCTTTTTTTTTGCTTTTTTTTTGCTTTTTTTTTTGCTTTTTTTTGCTTTTTTTTTGGTTTTTTTGTTTTTTTTGTAAGTGCTTCTATTATTTTTGTTCTAGGGTAAACTAATTTTTGTTTTGCTTTTTTCTCTTTTTTATCTTTTTATTTTTTTGTTTTTTTTTCTCTCCTTCACCTCTCTTTATGATCCTCAAGGCCCCCCTTTTTCCCTCTCTTTACCTGTCTCTGACCCCCTTTTTACCCCCTTTTTAGCTGCCTCAAATCCCCCCTTTCCCCCCTCTTTAGGTCCCTCATCACCCCCTTCCCCCTCTTTTTAGGTGCTTCAATACACCCCCCTTCCCCTCTCTTTATGTCCCTCAAACCCCCCCTTCACCTCTCTTTTGGCGCCTCAAACCCCCCCTTCACCTCTCTTTACCCACATCAAACCCCCCCTTTCCCTCTCTTTAGGCGCCTCAAACACCCCCCTTCCCCCCCCTACCCAATCATTATATCCTCCTCTACCCCCCCCCCTGTTTATTAACGAACGATCGTTACAGATCGTTCGCTAAGTAATCGAATCGTTAGCCATTCGATTACTTAACGAACGATTGTTATAGATCGTTCGTTAACATGGAGGTGGGGGGGGGGGGGGTGGGTGTTGGGGAAAGGGTTTGGGAGGGGGTAAGGTGATTGGAAGGGGGGGGGGGTTTGAGGTGCCTAAGGAGAGGGGAATGGGGGGGGTTTGAGGCGCCTAAGGTGAGGGGAATGGGGGGGGGTTTGAGGCGCCTAAGGTGAGGGGAATGGGGGGGGTTTGAGGCAGCTAAAGAGGGGGGAATGGGGGGGGTTTGAGGCAGCTAATGAGGGGGTAAGGAGGGTGATGAGGGACCTAAAGAGGGGGGAAAGGGGGGTATTTCAGGGGGATTTTGAGGCAGGCAAGGAGAGCATTTGAGGGGGAAAAGGGGACTCTAATGGGAGATAAAGATGGGTTACCAACTTTCAAATAAAGATACTAACAAATTTTTGTTTGTAATTTTGATTATTTTTTTTATTTTTTTTGCAGTAATATAGAAAAAAAAAAATTCTTTCTGATAAGGACTGTCCCTCTTATTTACAAAACAAAAAAGGTTTATAATTTTATTTTTATTTTTTCTATAATTAATCTTTGTGATTTTGATTTTAATTAAATAATTTTTTTATTTTTTATTTTGATTTTACTGATTATTTTTTTTTTTTCATGATCTTGTGAGAAGGTTTTTAATAACCAATCTTCAGGTTCACTTTTAATTTTTTTTTAAATTTTTTTTTGTGTTTTAATTCTTACTGAAATTTTCTTTTTTGAATGAATTTAATTATTAATTTTTTTTAATAGGATTTTGCTTTGATTGTGTTTTTTAAAATAAAACCTCAGGTTTTTTTTTATAAATTTTTTTTTTGGAAAAATTTTTACTGATTTTTTGGTTTTTTTTTTTCAATTTTATTTTTAAAATAAAAAAACAGCTTTTTTTATTATTAGGTAGGAATTTTTTTAAAAAAAAATTTGAGTTAAAATTTTATTGACAATTAATTTTTTCTTCAGATCAAAAAAATGTCTTCTTCTTCTGATTCACCCCTTACTTCTCTCTTATCTTCATCTTTATCTTCTTTATCATCTTCATCTTTATCATCTCTATCATCTTCTTTGAAATCAACTCTATCATCTTCTTTGAAATCAACTTCCATACAATCATCTTCTAAATCATCAAAAAAAATTAAAGATAATCAGTCTCATCAGAAGAAAAGATATTTAAAAAAAAGTCTCTCTGTGAAAGTTATTTTCGTCATATCCCAAACATTTTTTTTTATAAAACTAAAGTAGATAAAAAAAATCAATATCCGAAAAAATTACCAGAAGATATCAAATATCTAACAGAATTTGGAGATGATCGAGTTGTTGCAGTTATCAGCAATGCTTTTAAGCCTCAATTCATTTTTGAAGTTCATTCATTCGATGGTGTAAAAGATGAAGCTTTTAATCAACTATCGAATCTTATCATAACTCTTTATCAAATGGCTTTGGTTTGATTACCTATAAGGAATAAGAATTTGTTGGGTGGTATCATGATTGGTTTTGGTTGGAGACCTGGTTTTGTCAAAGGATATTCTCTTGGTATGTCTAATAATTTTTGTTCCATTCTTAATATCATTTCACTTATTTCAATTATATAGGTATATATTCATTGCTCAATAATATCACTAAAGCACAAAAAGATGAAGATTTTCGCTTATGGGACACTCTACCCTACTTTAATTCTTTTCTTGCTCTTCGACTCAAAAAGCTCTGTAATAAGGCATTTGAAAAAAATCATGAACTTGCAACCAAAGTTGGAATACCGAATTGGTGTGACTCCAAATGGGAAGATATCAGCCACAAATATCTTTTATTTTCTAATGTTATTATCACTCATTCTGGATTCCACAATAGGATTCATATCGATAGGAATGATGCCAATTTTCTTACTTTTGGAATATTCTCATATATCAATCCGATAACTGGCCACCCAATACCATCTCCAGCTAAAATAAAAGGACATGGTTTATATTTTCCAGACCACCGGTGCATCATTGATTTTGGTTTGGGAAATGGTATCATCAAAACTATTTGGAATTCTTCTAAGGATAATCATTAAACGACCAAAGCTCCTCCTGGTTTGAAATCCTGTCAAGATTTCACTCATTTCGGTTGCTCATTTCAAATCAGTAATAAGTTGATACAAAGAATCAATAAGGTAAAGAAAGAAGGTAAAGTTATTCGATTTAAAAAAACTTTATCTAGATCCAAAAAGTATGGGGATTAGAGTTGTCATCGAAAATTTTATATTTTTTCATAAATTTTTAATAAATATTTTTTATATATCAATTTTCTCAAATAATGTGATGAGCCATCGACCTTGTGTTGTATAACAGGTAATCATGATAACATTTATTTGTTTCATGGGGTTCCTCTTTCCTATACCTGTAGAAAGTCCCAAACTTATGTTTCTCGACTTGGTCTGCATTTTGGCTTGAGGGATTTTCATTACTTTAAACTAGGGAAATTGATATATATTAGATATTTATTTAATAATTTATGTAATTATATTAAATTTAGATGACTTCCACCCCTTACTTCAATAAAATGCAGGGGGGGGTATTGCCAAATTTTCAAATCTGACATGTGAAATTGATGACTTAGAAAAATTTTGGTGATACCCACCCCTTGCTTCAATAAAATGCAGGGGAGAGTATTGCCAATTTTTTTAAACAGATATAGAATTTTTTTGACTTGTAAATATTTTTGTGATACCCGTCCCTTACTTCAATAAAATCCATGGGGGGTTGTGCCAAAATTTTTTATAAGAATTGTGAAATTATTGACATGTAAGAATTTTTAGGATACCGGTAAAATGCAGGGGGTAGTAAAGCCAAATTTTCATATAAAACTTTCAAGATTCATGACATGAAAGAATTTTTGTGATACCCACCCCTTACTTCAAAAAAATCCAGGGGTGGGGGATTGTCAAATTTTCAAAGGAGACTTGAAAATTTTATTTAAAAAAAGAATATTTAACATTAAAATACGATATTTCAAGAAATACAGAAAATAATTGTAAAATTTATGTACAAATAAATATGAACAAATGAAGTGTGAAAGAAATAAAAGAAACTAGTCAACAAAAAATTTCATTAAACGTTCTATTTCTTCAACAGATTTGTTTGCTTTAATGCATTCGATCAAGAAATCTTTCTTTTTAGAACTTTCTTGGAGATCATGCTTATACTTCATCTGTTCCATTAAGTTTTGATGCTCGAGTTTTTTTTCCTTATTTTTGGATTTTTCAATACTAAGAGTTAACTCAAACTTCTTCTCCTCCAAATCTTGGGCCCTACCATCCTTCTGTAAAGAGAGCTCAAACTTCTTCTCCTCCAAATCTTGGATCCTATCATCCTTCCGTAAGGAGAGCTCATACTTCCTCTCTTCCAAATCTTGTACTCTGTCATCCCTCTTTAAAGAGAGCTCGTATTTCTTCTTTTCAAAGCTCAGTGTCTCTTTAGCAATTTCCACTTGTTCTAGAGTGAGAATAAAAATTAACATAAAGTAGAAGAAAAGCAGAGTAAAGTAATAAGAGGTATGATATCACTTACCAGCATCACGTTTCTCTAAAAACTGTTCCATCGAAGAAAAAGGTGTTTGTGATGAAGTATCACTTTTTCGTCTTCTTTGGGAGAGGAAATTTAGACTAGTTGAAGCCCTTCTCTTTTTGTTCAACGTAGCATTTTCCTCCTCATCATTGTCACTAGCTTCAGACTCAGTTGATTGAGGATCCTGGGTTTGTTCATCAGCCTTTTAAGAAATAAGAAAAAGATAAGTAAATAAAAAAATAGAATTGATAAGATAAAAGAAACAGACCTGAGTTAGATTGGGTTGGGTTAAATCGCCAATAGGATCAATAGCAAAGCTATCTAGATTCGTAGAATTTAGAAGAGGGGAGGCTTGAGTGGAGGAAGAGGATGGGAAAAGATTTGCTTCGACATCATGTTCGGAGATAGGATCTTCTCCATCCAACATGTTTACAGGATTAACATCGGCTCGCTCTCCAAAAATTGCATCCATCTCTTTAAAGTAAGGACATAAAGAATCAAGTTTATTGTCTATGGATTTTATACCCTTAGTTATATCAATGTCAGTAACCCCAAAACCAGTGGAAGATGAAAGAGCCTTTGCCTTCTTGTATTTTGCTCGATAATGCTTGAAGCGTTCAGACATCTGTTTAGGCAAAAGATAAATCCTTCCCTTGGTCTTATTGCGTAATTCATTTGCCATTAGAAGATAGCCATTAACTTTTGATGTGGGGGGCTGTCCTACTTTAGTGGCATACTCAGTACCAAAACAAGAATCATAGTTAGATTTGGTTTTCAGCCAGTTGATAAGAATGAGATGTTCATCTTTTTTTAATTGAACAGTCTTTGATTTCTTGGCTGAGCGGGGGAAAGAGGAAGTAGTGGGAATTGAAGAACAACTGGGTGATGGCTGCCTTTGAGAAGATCTAGGATGACGAGGCATGTTATTATAAATGAAGATGAAAAGGAGCAGAAACAAGCAGATGAGATAGCAAGATGAAAAGGAGAAGAATCAAATAGATGAAATGGGGAGAAATTCTGAGCGGATAGAATGAACAGGATGGGATGAGAATGGAAGTGCGCAGCAAGGTAGAAGGCTGGGATATCCAGAAAGTTTTCCAAGATGTGATTATCAAATATTGAGGATAAAAATGTCAGATAAGAGGTGAACATTGAAACGTAAAGTGTCTAATAACCCAATTATTAGCAAAAATAATTGCGGAAGATAATTGGGGTATGCATATTATTTTCCGCAATTAATTTAATTGCGGATCGGTCAACATTGATACCCCCTAATACATATATATATAATTATTACACTATTATATAACTAATAGTAGTTTAAGTTGCTTATCCATAGCCTAATAATACTTATTATGGTGTTAATGGAGTCATAATATACTCATCTTAAGTGATATTAAGTAATTATAGACATACATAAGCTTATATGTATACATAAACCTCATATTCAGTGAAATATGCAGTATATTATGTATATTTAGGTCTATAAGTGGGTTTTAGCATCTTAATAGCCTATAACCTTTGTTTTTCTTCTTATTTTAGGTCATATGAACATATTCAGTGGATTCACAATGCCTACAGAAGCATATACATCTATTTCAGGCGCATGTACTCAGTTTGGACAACTTAATCTGCTTCCTTGGATGGATTTTCACGGATTAATGAGTTGGGATATGATTACTGGGTTAATGTGGATGCTTGGGGATGTTATTGGGAGCTTGGAAAGTTAATTTGGTTCCTAATATGCTTTGGGTTTCATTTTATCTTCTTTGGATGAGTTATTTTACCTGTTTCTTTATGGTATCCACTTAGATCTGTTTATTCTATTTATGGTATGGGTCTGTGGTATCATTAATTGTGATGGGGGGTCCTTACTGGAGGTCTGGGTGTTGAAACTGCTTGAATTGGACGCCATGGGGAGGTGATGGGCCCTCAAAGTGCTGTAATTGCCAGGGATAGCAGTGACATTATCTGGATTGAAGGTCTGTGCACTCCAGTGGATTTTGGTATAAGTAAGGGAGGATTTTGACGGTTATTAGACATCACTTACTTACTACAATTCAATTAAACATTTAAACACAATTATTATCATTTATAAATATATTATAAAGCCTTTATAAATTGATATTATCATTATATAAGCTATAACTATATTCTATTTATCTATTTTCCACCACTAGCACACATTTAAATTCAAGTATTTTCTGGCCTTTAATTTGATTATAATAGCACAAATCATTCTGTAAAAGAGAAAAAACCACTTGAACTCTGGCTGGGATATGTACCAAATACCCCAGTAAATCATTTAAATAAATTAAAAAGGTTAGACATAAACCCTTGAACTAAATCCTTTATTAATCTGCAAAAAATTGGTAGAATGCATGCAGAAGAATGCATTCAAAAACCATTTGAATATGAAAAGAAAAGATGGGCTAAATCCCATAAAGAATTTGAATTCCAAAAGGGAGATGAAGTTCTTATCTCAACAGTACATTGTAACTTACAAGGTAATGTTAAATTAAAAGATCCTTTTGTGGGACCTTTTGTAGTCAATAAAATGGCTGGTGTTATGCTGTGGAAGTCAAATTAGATGCCCCATATTATAGGAAACATCCAGTTTTCCCTATCTCATTATTAAAACCACACCATTTAAATGATCCTGATTTATTTTCAAAAAGAAGAGGAAGGCATAAGAAACATCCTGAAGAAATTGTGGAAAAAGAAGAGATTAAAGAAATTCTCAAGAAGAGAATCCTTATTAAAGAGGAAGGAACTGAGTATTTATTAAGATATAAGGGAAAATTAAATGAATTTGATAAGTGGATGCCTGAAAATGAAATTTCAAATCAATCCTCTCTTCTTAAAAAATTTAAACAGAAATAATATTATTTTCAAACAGATGAGAGGTTAGCACCAGTACTGATAATATTTTATTATGTTTAATTTCTTTAAAGAATTACTCTTTAATGCTACATATTTTTCTGAATACCTAAAAAATAAGATTAAAAAAATTATAATTTATCTTTTTTTTGGGTGGGAAATTTTCAGCCTGGATATTCCCAGGACATAGCAAAAATTACTTATAAATTATGTTTAAAACATATAGTACACATGGGAACAATACATAAAGGTATACAAGATGTGTACATAGGTGAAATTATTATTTAAATACAATATATGCCATTATTTTTGATCTGAACCAAAGTATAAATAAGAGTCAATTAACAAAGCTTTACACTAAAGTCTAAGATACAATTGAAGCAGCACTGAATGAGGAAACTGAAAATAACAAAAAAGTAAATAAAGATAAGTAAAAGATGAAAAATGGAAGGAAACAAAAAGTGCAATAAAAGGAGGTGTGAAAAAAGTAACAAGAAGCAGCTCCTTTTATTGTACAGTTAGAACAAATTAATAGCTCATCTTTCACATACCAAAATGAATGAGGAAATGAATAAATAATGAAGTAGACACACGGATGTTAATAATTATGACTAAGCTAACTATCTATGTGAATATAACAATTAATATCTTATTCTAACACACTCCCATGCTCAATGCTGCAAATCAAAAAGGCCCAAGGCAGTACAGAATTCTTCATGCTTTTGACGCAACAGAGATTTTGTTAATAAATCAGCTAACATTTCAGTTGTAGGAATATAATTTAATTTTAACAACTTAGAATTGATTGCTTTGTGTATCAAGTGAAGTCTTAAATTGACGTGCCTTGTTTTATGTTGATACAGAGGATTGTTGGCCAATGCAATTGCACCTTGATTGTCGTTATTCAATGTTGGAATATTATGTTTAATTTTTAAAACTGAAAATAGTTGAGTAAAACATGTGAGATCTTGGCCATTTTCAGATATGGCACAATATTTAGCTTTTGTAGTTGAAAGAGCAACAACTTGTTGCTTTCTTGATCTTCAACCTAGTAGATCATTATAAAACACCAAGGCCCCCAAAGTAGATTTAAATCCAATTGAAGAACCCCAGTCAGCATCTGCATAACCATAAATGTTATTAGTGAATTTTAAACCTCCTAAAGTAATGCCAAAATTTCTTGTTTTTTTGTAAATAACAAAAGATGTGTTTAAAATGGGACACATGATCTTCAGAAGGATTATTGAGAAATTGTGACAAAGAGCTTGCAGCAAAAGCCAAATCAGGTTGTGTACAAGAGACTAAGTAATTCAATAGTCCAATAGCTCAGCAATAGTTGAAATTAAAAATAGGTTCATCAGAAGCTTTGGAAGTAAATTAGACATTTGGAACCAATGAAGTGGAGGAAGGACAGCAATCAGACATGTTAAATTCATCCAACATGTTTTTGATATAGAGAGGTTGAGATAAATAAAACTTCTTCTTTTCTTGGTTTCTAGTTACCTTCATGCCCAATATCCATGATACCTCTCCTTGATTGTCCATTTCAAAATGAGTTTTAAGAAGATTTTTAATTTTTGTGACAATCTTGGCACATATAGCTAAATCATTTACATGAATAAAAATGAAGCAAGGATCTTCTCTTGAGAGATTAGAAAAGACACATGGATTTTCAGGATTAGGAGAGAAACCAATAGAAGCAAAATATTTTTTAATACATTTATACCAGCAACAAGGACTCTGTTTAAGTCCATACAAAGATTTGTCAAGTTTAAGACATGTATTAGGATTTTGAGAACCATTATATCCTTCAGGGTACCTATTGTATATATCTTCTTCTGGGAAACCATGAAGAAAAGCGGTTCAAAAATCCATCTGATGTACCTCAAAACTATTTTTTGCAGAGAAACTCAAAAGATTTTGTAACAAAGCAAGTTGACTAGTTGGAGCAAACGTGTCATTGTAGTCAATGCCTTCCATTTGAGAGAAGCCTTAACACATAGTCTGGCTTTAAATCTGGATAAATTTCCATCACTTTCCATTTTCTTTTTAAATACCCACACTGAACCAAGCAATGATCTCCCATCAGGAATGGGGAAAGAATTCCAAACTTGATGTTTTTTGATAGAATTAAGCTCTGAATAAATGGCTTCTTTCCATTTGGAGGACTCTGGTCCTGAAATTGCTTGGGAATAATTTTTGGGAACATCTCTCCAGAATTAACAATCATGTTGCATTGATTCCAAAGACAACAGGAATTTTCAGGTAAGATGTTTTGAGTATTTATACTGCTATCAATATTTTTAGGAGGTGGTAGAATTTCAGGTACCCATATGTGATGTTTGTTTTCAATGGATGGAGGAAAAGATTGGATAGGTGTATCCGTTTCAACGATGGTCTTAAATTTTTCAGTAGATTGATTACTAGTGGTAATTATAGGGTCAGAAGCAATGATTGGAATGTCCAGGAAAGGAATGATGGAGGAAGCTTTTTCCATGAGTTGAAGAGCCAAAGTAAAAGAGTCATTACCAAATTTAACATCATGGGTAATGATGAAGTGGTCCAATGTTGGGGAATATATTTTATAATTGTGGTGACCCTTGGTGTAACCAATAAAAATTCCTCTTTTGCCTGTAGGGGCAAATTTGGAAACACATCTAAATTTTTGGCACATTATATACAACATTGCATCCAAAAACATGGAGCTTACCATATGAAATTGATACTTTTTTTCCATAATTCCATTGGCATTTTGTTGTTGATGGCAGTTGAAGGAGTCAAATTTAATAAGTAGTTGGCAGTACTAATTGCTTCTGCCCACCAAATCCCATCAGGTCCACAGGTAACTAACATGGCATGAGCTTTTTCAGCCAGGGTCCTGTTTCCTCTTTCAGAAAATGGGTTCTGTTGTGGGGTGTAGGGTGCGGTAGTGAGATGTTCAATACCTTTCTTTGTGTAAAAATTGTTGAAGGAATTATTGAAAAACTCTCCTCCATTATCAGAGACCACAGTTTTAATTTTTCTGTCACATTTTTTTTCAGCAAAAGTAAGGTAAGATTTGAATAGGTTGAACGTATTGGATTTTAGATTTAGGAAATAGATGGTCCTGAGCCTGGAATAACCATTGAAAATTTGTAGGAAATATTTTTTTCCCCTTTTGATGCAGGTGAGATCGGACCACACATATCCATATGGATCATATCAAGCAGTTGACTGAGGATTGGAAAAGATCCAGAAAAAGAAGTCTATGAGACTTTGATAAGAGACATGGTGTTCAGATAACCTGAGAGAAGTATTTATCTGGGAATGTAAGTTTTGCAACTGAGTTGTTAGGATAATCAATTGCATTGTGAAGATTTAAAAGAGTGTTTGAAGAAGTGATTGAAAAGATGGAGTTTTCCTTATTTAAGGGAACTGAGAGTACATCTTCTTCTAATGAACATTTGAAAATCAGTTTATTATTTTCATCCAACAAATCAGAATGTGAACCACAGCCTTTAATCATATATTTTTGCTTAAGGAACCAAGTGGCAGATATGAGCATTGTAGGTAGACTCTTACAGTTGCCTTGCTGTAAGCAGAATCCGAAGGAGTTGGATAATCAGAGAAAACCCTGTCCCTCTAAATGAATTTGTGAGTTTTTTAGATCAATAAGCTTAAAATTCTACTTGATAATAATAAAGAATGAAACCCTTTCTAATTAACGCTTGTTAGGATGATTGAGTGGGTCTTCTGTGCAAAACAACTGAAATGCAACAATAAATTTAAACCAGAAACAATATTTTAAAAGAATGAAGTTTTAATGTTTTTAGTTTTAATAATTTTTGAAAACAGATACTATAAATGAGTCCCTGGAGTTGAGACCTTTTTAATGATACCCTATATTTTAATGTTTAAGAGTTGTTGAGTAAAATATTTAAAGTGCTATGTAAAATTGTTATTTTATAAGGGTATTATAAATGATTAATTAATTTGTTGACAAAAGTAAAATATGAATAATGGTTGTTATAATTCGCTATTTCTGTTCTCTCTCTTTTTTGAATAATTTCAAGTCTACAGCCTTTTATGCATATTAATCAGTCACGTGCCCTTTTTCCCTCTGGAGTGCAGCCAGAGCTCATACGGAGCTCGTACGGAGCTTGTATGGAGCTTGTACGGACCTCCGGACTCAATTATAACCTTAAATCTATAATAAAAAATCTGGAAAAATTACACATAAGAGAGCTAATTCTCCTTAAATTTCCTAACTATTTTTTGTAGTCTGTGCAGCTTTATTTACCCTTTGAAAAATTATCAATGTTAAGTAATTTTGAAAAACGTAAATAATTTAATAAATCTTTAAAAATCATTTAAAAATATAAGAAAAATAGTAAAAATTCAGGGAAAATTTCCAAAGGTTCTTGAGCTTCTTGAATTTCATTAAAATTAATCTTGCGGCCTTAAAAAATCATATGACCCATGAAATTAATAAATCTGACCAAACATTCATATCTTGACTTTTTCAACTTCATTTTTTGTTTATTAATAAAATATTTTAAATTAATCCGGCTTCTCTGATCACCATCCTATTCCCAATAAATATTCTAAATAGACTTTTAGAGCCTTAATAAGATTTGGAATGCCACATCCTCCCTCCAACGAAGAATTTCCTCATTCTTTGAATTTTGCAGGTTTGATTGATATATAATCCTACTTTTATCTTCTCCATATTCATCTCTTCATCATTTCTTCATTATTTCTTCAACATACCACTCCAACTACAAAAACTTATTTCTACTTTTATAAGTACCATAATCAGTATGAAAGATCTTGCCGTACCATGCGAACTCTGCAAGAAATATGAAGTCCCTTGCTTGATGTCCTTTCCAAATCCTCCTGGAAGAACTGCTTGTGATCTCTGTCACTCCAAAAAGGTTAAATGTGTCTGGCCAACTTCTAAAACATCTTTCAATCCTATTGCTGGCCCATCTACTGCTCCAGCTTCTAACTTATCTAAGAAAAGATTAGCAAAGATACCTGTATTCTGGAAAAGGATCAAGGCTAAAACTAAACCACCATCTCCAACTTCATCTCTAATCCCTCCTTCTCAAGATCCTTCACCAATACTCCCAGTTTCTCCCTTTTCTTTTGCCCAGACTTTATTTCCTGGGTCCCAAAGTAAGCCTTTTAATAATTATTTATCTATTCCATTCCAATCCCAACAATGCCTTTTCCATATTTTAGCTATTAACATCACCAACTCTGACAATGTAGGTTGAGTCCAAATGGACTATATAAATCATTATCCTAAATTTCATAGATATCTTTTTCTTGAATTTACTGATGATATAAAGAGAAATATTTTATCCTATTTCCAAGACACTCCCCCCAATAATCATGAAGATTTAATGAAGAGAAGATTGTTGATGCAGAGTTTTGATTATGATGTAGAAAAAATTCAGCAAAATTATTTGTTTTAATCTTATAGTTTAGTGCTTTAGTAAACATGAATCCTAATCTTTTCTTCATATTAAATAGTTTTAAATCAATTTATTCATAAATTTTCATTTTGAAATAAAATCTGTTTTCCTCGTGATGCTTCCAACTACTGAGAGAAAGGTTTGAATCCCTTCAGACTCCCCTATACCAGTCTTTACTCACATGCATTAAGAGAGTAGGCTCCACACCTACTGAGCTGAATACTTGATTCAATTCTCATCAAATAAGCCAAATACTCCTGATTCCATTTTCTTTTATTGAGCCAAATACTTTATCCAATTCTCGCCATAAGGTCCTCCAAGCTTCATACCATTTAGTCTATTCAAGGCACACTACTTTTCCAACTACCATATCCTCCTTCAAAAATTTCATCATCACAACATTCAAATAGACCACCTTTTAATAACTCATCTTTTAAATAATAATAATCACCATATTCTCACCATGTTTAGCACCATAATTATCATTCTTCATCCATAATTTATCATCCATCACCTTCACAATATTAACCACTACATTTTCCAAATCATTCATACGCCCTTTTTTAAAAATTTGAGTACCGGTGATAAATTAAATAATTTGTTGATTGTTAATTGAATAGCCTTCATAAAAAAAATTTGAATTACCAGTTTTAGATGTCTTGGTGGACAGTGATAAATTAAAATGAGTACATAGAGTTGCATTGAATATTCCAGTTTAAGGTCATGGGGGACCCATCTTGTAAATCTCTTTCAAATTGTCCAAATAACAATTGAATTGCCATTTTAATGTCATAGAGGACAAAGAATGAGAGATTTTCTAGTTTAGGGTCATAGTGGACCAAACTTTTGATCAATTCCAACATCCTTTTCTATCAAGAGTCCATATCTTCCCACCAGTTCCTTTTCTCCCAATTTTCAGGCCATTATCCAGTGTTTCCATCCAATTTTTAATCCTATCAATATGACTCCATCCAGCTATGTTGCTTCTCTTGATCAAGCTTTCAATTACTGCTGTTTCACCCATCACAAATGTGTTTATACCTTCAACCCTAAGAAACACACCTATAACAGAGCTTGTTCTGCCTGCTTCATTAAGAAAAGAAAATGCTCCAGCTTGAAATATGGTTCCCTGCCAATTCCTGCTACCTCTTTTTCCTCCTTCTGTAGTGCCATTCCAAAACCATCAGCTCCTCCTATTCCTTCTACTTCCAACAATCCAACACCACTTACCCCCCCTGCCTATCTAAACTTCTCTCCTGACCAAAACACACTGGGTCCAGCTGCTCCTTCTCTTCAGTCTAGGCTTGCTTCTAATCCTCCCAGGACTCCAATCGCTCCAAGAGCCATGAGAAAAACCCCTTAAATTAAACCATCCTTTGATCTTTCCTCTTCATCTTCTATCCATTCTCCTAGCCCCGTAGTAATTAACAAGCCCAAAAGATCTAGAACCAACAGCCTTCCTTCTTCTCCTATTTCAAAAAATCCTCTAAAAGACCCAGATCCAATACCAAACCTCCTTCAAAAATTATCAACCCCTTCACATCTCTAAAAACACCAATTCTTATGCCCAGTAAGCCTTTTAGACTAGATCTCGACAGTGTTGATAGTGGTTAGTATCCCTTTTATCTTGATTAACTCATAATTATAAAGTTAACTCTTGCTCCATACTTCCAGTGTCCAATGCTTCACCCATTCATTCATCAGCATATGAGCTTCCTTTACCTGGTCCTAGTTATCCCCAGGTCCCTATTCATCTAGTTGGACATCACCTTTCACCTAATTTCAATAAAATTTTAACTTATTTTCACCATTATCTTCCTTCTGATCAAACTGAGGTATGGTTCAGAGAGCAAGTTTTGAGGGATCAACCAAAAATAGCCAACTGGCTTCAAATTTCCCAATAACAACAAATCAAATCAGATACCCAGATAATCAATGATTAGGCTCCAAATTCTTCAGATAGAGCTTCTCCCAAAAAAATTCTTCTTAAATTCGATTTATTCCAGTTAACTTGCCGTCCTGAATGGAATATAAAATGAAATATAAAAAAATAAATATACACTAAAAACTACTCTAATTTTAATTAATAATATTTTTTTTTGAAGTTTTTTTTAATAATAATTTTTTTTAAGGGTGATGAAAATAATAAAAGGTTATAAAAGATTGCTATGAAATAAAATTTAAAATTTAACTTTTTTTGAAAAAAAATGATAAACAAATTTGAAATATAAAATTTATGAAATGTAAAATAAAAATAAAAAAAATGCCCCCCGGCCAATTGATGAGCCGTACCCTAGACATCATACCCACATCCAAGTGCAACTTGATGTGGTTACACAATTTTGAGAAATTGAAAATACAAAATTAATAAATGAAAGTTTAGGAAAATAATTTTTTATGATGATGATCACTGGGTGGGCTCCCTCCAATTTGTAAAAATGATTAGAGACCACAAGTGAGCATCACCCTTAACAATATTTTATAGTATTATAAAAATTAAAATGAACAAAACACGTATATCATTTAAAAAAAAAACTGAATAAAAGAAATAACAAAAGAAAAAATAAAAAAAGAATCTTGAATCTGGCATTAAGAGCAGTGTCTTTTTGTTTGTTCCAATTTATAGTCTTAGTGGACTTCCTATAGATCAAAACAAAGCCAGGATTCAACTAGAAACAGGGAAAAATTGGTAACAAACATTGTGAGGTAATTGTGTATAGAGAAGCCAGCCCATCAATTACCCCCAAACTTGCCAATATTTAATTCAGAAGGCTCTCCTGTGAACACTCCTACCAATAAAAAAATTTATCATTCCAACATATATCTTCTCCATAATTTTTGTCGCTTTTAAGAGTTTTAAGAATTTTCAAACAAATGTCTTCATAAATGTCGTAAGATTTTGTTAACAGTTTTGTCTCCCATACCATAGTAAAATGACAGTAATATTTTTAATAAGTAAGTAGTTTATCCTCATTCCGGAGTTAAACTTTGAAAAAATTTTATTTAATCGATTATGTAGTTTATCCTTGTTTTGGAGTCTCACTTTCAAATGATTGTAGAAATAGTTTACCCTCATCTCGGAGTTAACTTTCAGCACTCCTGGTGACCCTAGGATAGAACCGTTTGACTTGATCTGCCGCTACCCTCTTCTTTAAAACTACTCCATCCAATTCTTCCCAAAAATATGAACCGCCAGACACCTGTTCTCTGAATTTATAAGGTCCATTCCACCTATCTGCAAACATCTTCCCCCACTGGCTTTCCAAACTCCTATTATACACCAAAACCATATCTCCAGTCTTCAAAGGTTTCCTGAGCCTGTGTGCTAATCTTTCATCCCAATACCTTACTGACTGATTTCTGACTTTAATAATTCTAGAATATGCCTTTTCTAAGTATTCTTCTTTCTTCTCGAGCTGCATCATTCTTGCACATAACAATTCTTCAGTAGTATTAACAGTATCCAAATCTACTCCAAGATATGATTCAGCCTCTAAATCAACTGGTAAAACTGCTTTTTGTCCAAAAACTAGTTCATACAGTGAATATCCAGTCATCCTTTTGGCAGTGATTCTGTCAGCAAATAATACTAAGGGTAAATAGTGCCTCCATTTTTCAGCACTGGTTCCACACATTTTAACTAATGCATCCTTTATAACTTGATGCCCTCTTTCAACCATTCCTTCAGCTTCAGGATAATAAGGGGTTCCTAACCTAACCTTCGATCCAACCTTTGATATAGCTTCTCTAAACTCTGTCCCAAACTCAGGACCTCCATCTACCATTACCAATTTCATAACCCCATATCTATAAACTCAATCCTTCAACAAGAAATCTGCCACATTTTTGGCATTTAAATTAATAAGAGGTGCTGCTTCTACCCAACCAGATAAATCATCTCTGGCTACAAATAAATATTCATATCTCCCCTCTTTTATATGAACAGCATCAAAACTAATCCTACCAAAAAGAGTGTTTTCACCAGTTGCATGTCAAGGTTCTTTTGGCCTTAGATAACTCCTTCTTTGACATTCTTCACATGACTGAACCCATTTCTAAACAGCCATCTTCATACCAGGCCACCAAAATCTATCAGTAATTCATCTATATGTCTCTCCCATTCCCCGATGACCGAGATCTTCATGCAGTGCTTTCATAACCAACTCTTGCCCTTTCTTTTGAGAAACTACTACTTGAGGATTCGGATACCTCCTTTTCATCAATATTCATCCAGATATATAAAATGCTGGGGTCTTTCTTTTGATAGCCATCCAGTCATCATCATCACATTCCTCTGGCCTTTCCAGAGTCAACAAATATTTTATCAAAACATAATAAAACACAGTCTGTCCCCAGACCTCATCTTTAAAATCCAATAAATAAACATCCAAGGGAACTTCCCTATCACCTATATCACCTGCACTTGAATGAGCCATAAGCTTCTTTGATTGAGTTTGATCAATAAACAAATAAAAATTTTCATCTTTAAATTTTGAAACTTCAAATTTCTTTTGAACCAAATTTTTATCAACCTCTTTACCACCCTTTTTAGTATCTCCTTCTTCTTCATAATCCTCCAACCTCCGCTTTACCAAATTTATATCTACACACAACCTCTCTTTGGCCAAATTTTCTAAACTTCCAACATATACATTATTAACCAATCTATTACCATCCCATACTACCACATAATTCTTGTCCACATATACACTTTCATCTTCTTCTACCTCTTTTTTACCAAATTTATTCACACCAATTTCATCAATTTTATCAACATAAAAACAATTTTCCAGTTTATCCTCTTGGTGGAGGTCATCATCACAATCATCTAAACAAAATAGTCCTGCCAGTTTAACCTCATGGGGGAGGTATGGAAAGTCTTAAGATCCTGTAGTGCTGGCCTTAATCATAGGTATATCTTCATCGAACTCTTCTGAGTCTGAATCATCTTCAGTGGGTTGTCTTCTTGACAAACCATCTGGCATAGTAAAAGTTTTTCCAGGCTTATGAAATAAGTCAAAAGAAAAATTGTCAGCCAGGCTATTCCAGGAGTCCAGTAAATGATATGTAACTTATAAAACCTGAAAGAGTGGGTAAGAATTGTATTTAATGAATATAACTTAATATTTTATTGCATAATAAAATTATATAAGTATTTTATTATATACAAGTGTTACATTAAATTTATTGGTTATATAAATTTTTATATACAGTTAAATTGAACATAATATAATATATTCTACAAATAAGAGCGCATTTTTATGTATTTAATAATTATAAATTTATATTTAATTAATTGAAAAACATATATTATAATTATAAGTGTAAAATTGACTTATAATATATTTAAATTAATTATTTAAATTTATATATTAAATAACACCTCTCATATAATACTAAACAATAATTAATGACGCTTCTTTTGACCCTTAATTGTGTTAGAAAAAACAAATAAATTAATTTATACTAAATTGAGATTAATTACATGTTTTGTTGCGTCAGAGTATTTTTTGTTTCACTTAAAATATCCTTTAATCAGACTGTACCATCTGTTTGGAATTATTTTTCTCATAGTTCCTATGTTCCAATCTTGTTTAGTTATTCCCTATTTTCACTTACTGATTTGGGAATTAATGGCGGGAAAATTGGATTCTTAATTGGGATTTTAATTATTTGTTTCATGTTTTTCTCTACATTGTTATGTTTCATTTACTCTTTGATATATTTGTTTTATTCTATTCTAATCATTGTATTTACAAATATAGTAGCGCTTCAGAGGACCCATTGCCTATAAAAGGGCCTTGGATAATCCCCTGTAGCCTCATCACTTATTAAACACTCAACAAATTAAATAACTATTTTATTACGTTTATATTTTTTTATTAGTAATACAATTCTAATTAAAAGTCTATATAACAAATCAAAGGTTGCTTTAAGTCTGATAGTAATTAAAAGTGTTTGCCGCGCAGAACCCTTACATTGAATAATATTATTATTAATAAATTCTAAGTTTTTGTCATCTCTCAAGGTTGCTTGCCGTTGTTTTTCCCTCTTAAATAAATTAAATATATTATTACAAATTATTTCTTTTATTTTCCCTTGTCCTCCTCCTTCTCTCCTTTTTTTCTCCTATTTTTCTTACCTTCTTCTAGACGACTGACCGACAACTGGGGACCTTTCCAAACGACGACGACGATCGAGCCTGGCGACGAACGACAAAACGCATGGACCACCTAGCAAAAACAAAACTTTTGCCGCGACTGTGTTTCAAACTTGGGTTCGACATCTTAGGTTTATATTATATTAATTTTTATATTATTTTGAAGTGATTTTTCGATCACTATAGTAAGTTCACCTTTGTGCCTCTCACTCATATTACTATATTTTTATTGCAATAACAGTGATTGTGGCTTAATTGCTGATTCACTGAGTGTAAGTGTTCAAATATTAATTTTTTTTTTCCTAGTTGACCATTATAGAGTGTTAAATCCTCTTAGTCCTTGAAGAATTGACATTTTTTATTAATACAAATTGAATTATTAATTTAATTTTTTTTATTATTAATTATTGTTAATTTTGGTTGACTTAAAAGTACATTGTGCTTAGTCCCAAATGTATTGCCATATTTAATATTGGTAATTAATTGGTTGAATTAACTTGATTGTTATTCCCAATTTAACCTTGCAATCCATTATTTTTTTTTAAAAAATTATTTTTTTATAATAATTACTTTATATTGAACATTTTTTTTTCTATAATTTAATTAATAAAATTTTTTTTTATTTTTATTATTTGGAGCAATTATTGACTAACTTTTATTATTTTTTTTAATAAATAATAAGTAAATTAAAATCTTCCCACTAGTATGTCCAACAATTTGGCAGAAAAAATGGATAACATGCAAGTGGATGAAATAGAAATTGACTATGATGCTGACACTGTAAGTTCTTCTAAAGTTGGTCATAAAAAATCTTATACTAACACAAAGAATTCACATACTGCAGGATGTGGAAATGACAGGAAATGCAAACAAACCAAACCCCCTTCCCCCAGTACCACAAAAGGAAGTAAAGCCTCTAGTGCCTCAAGAAGGTCTTCCAAAAGGCTTCAAAATAAAAAAGCTTCCTCTGCCACAACAAATCAGCAACCTATCCAGTCATATAAAAGAGTTGAAGACAGAAAATATGACGTACAAAGCAAAAGTAGACACATTGTGGGATCAGGTCCAAGAACTCAGGAACCAGATTCAGGCCCAGGCCCCTCCTCAGTTGCCTCCCAATCAGCCTCAGTTTCAGGCTCAACCTTCACAGCCACCCAGCTCAACCATCCAAAATCCAAATACTATGGAAGTAGAGCAATGGAAATGGGATTATCTAATGAGTCACTACCAACAGAATGTGCAACACCCTCCTCATCATCAGCCTGGCCCATCCAGAACACCCAATTTCCATCCACCTCCTCATCCCTACCAACAAGGCAGGAGAAAGAAGGCCCAAGCACAATCCCAAACCCAGTCCCAGGGGAAGTTTCCTCCTCTGCCATGGTAAGTAATTTGGTTGATAGTCACTTGGGTATGTTTTCTAATAAATCTTCTTCTGCAGGTAATATTATTGAACATGGTGAAAGAACAGTTAAACCTGTTAAAAGACAGCTTCCTGTAACTAGTAGCCCTATTGATGTAATTAGCAAATTGTCATTTGATGAACCTTTACATTTAACTTCTACATCTTTGATTAATCCTTCTCTTGCAATTAAAAATTATTCTGTTCCCCCTGAAATCTATACCTTAATTGAAAAAACTTCTGAGGAAATATTGAAAGATACCCTTGATTTTAATATTGTGAAAGACAAACATGTGAGAGATGTGTTAATCCATGAAAATGATAGATTAAATAATTTACACTTGCAATGTAAAGTGAGTTCTTCTGTACAAGATACAGCTTATTTAAAAATCAAAGAAACCTTGAATATTGTTCTTAGTCAACAAAAACAAATAAGAAGTGACCATAGAGCTATCTCAGATAGAAATATCAGTCTACATAAGACCTTGAGTGAATTGAAACCCCTTATTGAGGAAAATTATTCATTCAAGAATGAAATAAAATCTCTGCAAAATGAGTTTAAGAAGCTAAAAAATGATTTCCATGCACTAAGTACCAAACACTCAGTTTCTGAGGACAGAAATGTTCTATCTCTTGCAAAAGTAAATGACCAAATGTCTGAAATTCCAAGAATAAGAAACTATGTGTCTGACCTGCAGGAAAAGTTCTCAACCTTAACCATCAATAATGAATTAAATGAGATTTCTGTAAATAAGCTGCATAAAAATAAAGGGAAAAAACCAGAGCAAAGTTCATCCTTTCTTCCTCATATTTCAACCATTAAACAAACTGACAATGAGTCTGTAAAATCTTTTGCTACTAGCAAAAAATCTTGTGATGGTCATGCACCAGCTGTTTCTGTAAATAATGAAATTTCTGAACACCTGGCTAAACTTCAGGAATTGTTAATAATGAATAATTCAAACCAAAAATTGGACCATCCCAGTAGTCAGAAAAATTGGCCTAAGTTAGACCAATATCCTACCTTTGATGGTGATTCTTCCTCTGATTGGCAACACTTTATCCAAAGAATTGATAATTTAAAGAGATCTTATAAACTACCTGATGAAGAAATTGTTTCTAAGCTAATTTCTTTATTTTCCAATGTAGCCTTGATGTGGTATGAATCTGTCCTCTTAGATAACAATCATTATACATGGAATGATTGGAAATCCTTGATTGAGAATCAGTTTGGTGGTTCAAAATTCAGGTTAGCTCAGCAGAGACTGTATGAGAATACTAGATATGTATCCTCCTCTGTTGAAAAGCCCATTGTTTTTCTGATGAAAATAACTAAAATCCTTAGAGCAATTGATCCAAAGATGGATTATGATATTTGGAGAGATAAAATCTTGTATAAATTACCAAATTCTCTTAGGGATTTGATTGTTGCTAGAACTGAGCATGTAAGGGAAAATTCTTCTTTCATTAATATCTGTAATGAAGTACTACTCAACCATAGATATGAACCAAAGAATTACCTTAGTAAATCTTATAATGATCAGAATAAACCTTCTATAAAGCTCCCAGAAAAATCTGGTAAACCCTCTGCCCCAGTTTCACCTAAAAAATATGCAACAAATACTTGTTATAAATGTAACAAACCGTGGCAGAAGGGTCATGTTTGTGACAAGAAAGTTCATCTTGTTGAACAAAATGAAGACACTGATGAAGTTGAACTTGATGTCAATAATTCTTCCAGTGACTGTGAAATTAATATCTCCTATGACAATGAATCTTTTAAAGATGTTTTAATGTTGGAACATGATGTCCATTATTTAAATAATATATCTGAAGATTGTGTATTGAATTTATCTTCAGTAGAAAATGCTGAGATAATTAAAGATATTACTAACAATTCTATTCCTATATCCCCTTTAAAGGCACCTTTTATCATTAATGGTAAAAATGTTGATGTAGTTCTTGATTCTGGTGCTGGAGGAAGTGTAGTATCTGAAAAAGCTTTGGCTTCAGTGGATAAGGAATATTTGAGTAAATTATTGCCTATAACTTCTGAAAAATGGAGAGGGTATGGTTCTACCTTATTTCCTATTGGCAAATACAAAACCTCTGTATTCTTCAAATATAATGGTGGTTTTTTCAGAGCTATTTGTGAGTTTGTTGTCATGAAAAATGATAATTTGAGCAATTGGTTTATTATGGGAAATGATATTTTAACCATGTTTGGTGTGAAACTGGACCCAGCAAATAATTGCTTTACCTTAGGAATAAATGGGAAAAGAAAATTCAAAATTTCTTCTCCTAGAACTTCTGGGCATTTGTTGAAATCTTGTAACTCACTGACCCAATGTAAAGGTAGAACAACAACTGAAATGGATGATTTATTACATGAAATAAATACCGCTTCTTTTGGTGATCAGTTGACTAGTGAACAAAAGGATTCTATTGTTGCCTCTATTACCTCTTTCCCTATGGCTTTTGCTCATGGTTCTCATGTCTTGGGAATTGTTCAGGAAGAGATGAAAATTACCTTATCCTGTAAATTGAGTGATATTCCTCCTTCACTTAAGAAAAAACCATATCCTGCTTCTCCATCAAAAAGAAAAGATATTGAAGATAATATTGAAACATTATTGAAAATGAATATCATTGAAAAAGTGGATGTCACCCCCAAATATTGTGTCATCTCCCCAGTCTTGATTTCTTATGAAAAAGATAAAGCTAGATTATGTGGAGATTACAGAGCTTTAAATACTTATACTGTTGATGATATTTATCCTTTACCCAGAATTAATTCAATACATGCTACCTTGCAAGGTGCAAAATTTATTAGTTGTCTGGATGGTAATAAAGGTTATCATCAAGTTCCAGTTGAGAAAAATTCTCAAAATTTTTTGCTTATTGCTACTCATATGGGAATATATAAGTATGTTAGGATGCCATTTGGCCCTAAAAATGCTCCTTCAGTTTTCCAGAAAGTCATGGATAACACTTTCCATAAAGAAATTATTGAAGGTTGGCTCATGGTTTATATTGATGATATTATTGTTTTTTCTAAAACTTTTGATGAACATATGATTCACTTGAATAGAGTTTTCCAAAAAATGGATGAAATCAATATGACCTTATCTTTAAAAAAGTGTAAATTTGGTTTTCAATCTTTGAAAGTCCTTGGCCATGTTGTGTCAGGCTTACAAATTTGTGTAGACCATAATAAAGTTGCTGCCATTCAAAATGTGAAAGCACCAACCTCTGTAAGAGAAATTCAAAGTTTTTTGGGTATGTGTGGCTATTATAGACAATATATTAAAAATTATCAGGTCATAGCCTTGCCTCTTACAAAACTGACCAGAAAAGATGTTGCTTTTCTCTGGAATAATGACTGTCAGAAAGCTTTTGATACATTAAAAAGTTGCATAATGACAGCCCCTATATTGGCTCTTCCAGATTTTAACAAGCCATTTGTCCTTTATACAGATGCTAGCTTTATTGGTCTGGGTGCTGCCCTTCACCAAAAGCAAATTATTAATGATAAATCCTCAGAGGTTGTAACTTGTTATATTTCAAGAACCTTTAGAAATAGTGAATTGAAATATGGTGCCACTCAATTGGAGTGCTTAGCAGTTGTTTGGGCTCTTGAGAAACTTCATTACTATTTGGATGACCAAAAATTTGAGTTGGTAACTGACTGTAGTGCTGTGAAATCTCTCTTAAACCTCAAGACACCTAACAGACATATGTTCAGGTGGCAACTTGCTGTTCAAGAATACAGAGGAAGGATGACTATTATCCATAGAGCTGGAAATGTTCACTCTAATGTTGATATGCTCTCCAGACTGCCTCTGCCAAATAATGACTCCAATCCTGCTTATGTACCTGAAGGTGATACTGTTCATATCCATGGTATATTTATAGTTGATATGGAAGAAGAGTTATTACAGTTAATACTGGATTCATATGATAAAGTTTCTGATTTAAATAAATTGGTTACTATTTTGAATGATCCTAAGAATGCTTCAATTCAAGCATTAATAAAAACTCTTCCTGCAAAGTACCAAAATGCTTTAAATAAAGGAAAGTTCTCTATTGAAGATGGTTATATATATTATAGAAGGAAGCTTACCAATGTAATTGTTATTCCTCCTTCAATGAAAGAAACTATCCTCAAACTTTGTCATGATGACATATTAGCTGGTCATTTTGATCTTGAAAAAACATTGATTAGAATCAAAAACACTGCATGGTGGGCTAATATGTCAGAAGACACAAAATTATATGTTGAATCTTGTGATTCCTGCCAAAAATCTAAAAGGTTAACAGGTAAGAGAGCAGGGTTATTACAACATATTGAAGCACCTTGTGCTCCCTGGCAAATCATTAATATGGATTTTGTCACTGGTCTTCCTGTTGCAGGTAAAGACAGCTTTAACTCTTGTTGGGTAATAGTTGATAGATTCACAAAAATGTGCAAACTTATTCCAACCCACAAAGATGTATCCACCAAAGAATTAGCTTTCTTATGGTGGTCTTACATGTTTAATATTATTGGTTTTCCAAAAGCCATTATCTCTGATAGGGATCCAAAATTCACCTATGAGTTTTGGACCTCTTTGATGGATATTTGTGGCTGTGAGTTAAAATTGTCTACAGCTCACCATCCTCAGACTGATGGTCTAGCTGAAAGAATGATTCAAAATCTAGAAGATATGATTAGAAGGTATTGTGCCTTTGGTTTAGAATATAAAGATAATGACAGATTTACTCATGATTGGGTCACTCTTTTGCCTGGTCTTGAATTTGCATATAATAGCACTGTTCATTCTGTCACTGAGAAAAAGCCTTTTGAGCTTTGGTTAGGTTATGTCCCAAACACTCCTGCTCAGATTCTCAATAATAAATTACCTAAGTTGGAACTACACCCTGGTGTAAAATCTTTTATGCAAATGCAACAGCTATGCAGAAAACATTCTCAGAGTTGTATTGATAAAGCATTTGAATATGAAAAGAAAAGATGGGATAAATCCCATAAAGAATACACATTTAACAAGGGTGATGAAGTGTTGATCTCTACTGTCCATTTCAATTTACAAGGTAACCACAAATTAAAAGATCCTTTTGTAGGACCATTTGTTGTTAAAAAAATGGTTGGTGAAAATGCAGTAGAAGTTGTATTGTATTCTCCATATGATAGGAAACATCCTGTTTTTCCCATTTCTTTACTTAAACCTTATACTTCCAACAGTGACTTATTTCCAAAAAGAAGAGGAAGACCTAAGAAGAACCCTCAGGAAGTCACAGAAACAGCAGAAATTGATAAAATTCTCAATGATAGAATTATCACTTCTGAAAGAGGTACTGAATATTTATTGAGATATAAGAACAAATCATCTGAACATGATGCATGGATACCTGGCAAAGAAATTTCAAATCTGCCTACTCTGTTGAAAAAATACAAAAAGAAAAAATCTTAGCATTTTTTTTTATTGTTTTTTTTAGAGTGAGGGAGTGTCAGCCAGGCTATTCCAGGAGTCCAGTAAATGATATGTAACTTATAAAACCTGAAAGAGTGGGTAAGAATTGTATTTAATGAATATAACTTAATATTTTATTGCATAATAAAATTATATAAGTATTTTATTATATACAAGTGTTACATTAAATTTATTGGTTATATAAATTTTTATATACAGTTAAATTGAACATAATATAATATATTCTACAAATAAGGGCGCATTTTTATGTATTTAATAATTATAAATTTATATTTAATTAATTGAAAAACATATATTATAATTATAAGTGTAAAATTGACTTATAATATATTTAAATTAATTATTTAAATTTATATATTAAATAACACCTCTCATATAATACTAAACAATAATTAATGACGCTTCTTTTGACCCTTAATTGTGTTAGAAAAAACAAATAAATTAATTTATACTAAATTGAGATTAATTACATGTTTTGTTGCGTCAGAGTATTTTTTGTTTCACTTAAAATATCCTTTAATCAGACTGTACCATCTGTTTGGAATTATTTTTCTCATAATTCCTATGTTCCAATCTTGTTTAGTTATTCACTATTTTCACTTACTGATTTGGGAATTAATGGCGGGGAAATTGGATTCTTAATTGGGGTTTTAATTATTTGTTTCATGTTTTTCTCTACATTGTTATGTTTCATTTACTCTTTGATATATTTGTTTTATTCTATTCTAATCATTGTATTTACAAATATAGTAGCGCTTCAGAGGACCCATTGCCTATAAAAGGGCCTTGGATAATCCCCTGTAGCCTCATCACTTATTAAACACTCAACAAATTAAATAACTATTTTATTACGTTTATATTTTTTTATTAGTAATACAATTCTAATTAAAAGTCTATATAACAAATCAAAGGTTGCTTTAAGTCTGATAGTAATTAAAAGTGTTTGCCGCGCAGAACCCTTACATTGAATAATATTATTATTAATAAATTCTAAGTTTTTGTCATCACTCAAGGTTGCTCACCGTTGTTTTTCCCTCTTAAATAAATTAAATATATTATTACAAATTATTTCTTTTATTTTCCCTTGTCCTCCTCCTTCTCTCCTCTTTTTCTCCTATTTTTCTTACCTTCTTCTAGACGACTGACCAACAAAAATGTTGAATTAATGCTACCCATCTAGTCATAGGTGCATTTGGTAAACTTGGGGAATTAATCATTTGAATTAAAGATTCTGCATCCACTTTCAATTCAAAGTGTTGGCCCCACAAAATATTTTGAAGTTTCTTTAAAATTTTTGCCACTCCACACAGTTCTAATTTTTGCTGAGAATATCTTGATTCGACCTTGGTGAATACCACAGATTCATACCTAACTGGCCTAATGTAACCAGCTTTATCCATCTGAGACAAAACTTCCCCAGCAGCAACCTGACTTGAGTCAACTGCCAAATAAATCCTACCAGCATCTTTTCCATAATCTAACTTGTGCAGGACTATATCTTTTCCCACAACCTTATTCAGCTTCACAAACGCCTTCTCACATTCTTCATCCCACTCCCAGTCTGCATCCTTTCTTGTCAACCTTCTCAATGGAGCTTGCAATGAAGAAAAGTCCTTGATAAACATTTGAACATAAACACATACGCCTAAAAACCCCCTAACTTCAGTTGTATTCTTGGGTCTTGGCCAGGACTGAAATTTATTCACTTTCTTATTGGACATAATCCTACCCTCTCTACATACCACATGACCTAAAATCTCTAAAACTGGAACACAACATGAAACTTTTGAACCAGAAATAGTTAAACCAGATTCTTCAATTCTAAAAAAGATTCTCTCTAAAGTGATTGCATACTCCCAGATGAATTTTCGTATCCCTGGGTTCTCCTCCAACAGTTCATTATCATAATCTGTGGAAGGTCCTTCAATTCCTCCATCGTCAATAAAGATTCCAGCATATTGAGGAATTTCATTTTGAAGAATCCAAGCCATCTGAGCTTGATAAAAGGCAACTGAATTTGTTGCTCCTTGAGGTAATCTTGTCAATCGTAATTGTCCTAGCGGTGTATCAAAAGTAGTGAGAGGCCTAGAGTCTGGATGCATCTCTCTCATCATATCCCCCCATAATATCTCCTAAACCATAACACACTCTCCCAGAAAAAGCTTCCACCAGCTCCTCAGCACTAGGTGGTATACCAGCATCCTTTATTGTAACCCTATTTAATTCCCTGAGATGATGAACTACTCTAAGTTTTCCATTCGGTTTCTTGATACAAAATACCGGACTAGAATAACTTGATGATGATTGCTCATACAGTCCAGTTCAAATCCGTTCTCTGACAACTTTGATATAAGCTTATTTTAATGCAGCCAGAATTGTGATTGGTTTTTGCTGCCACGGTTCATGACATACTACAGGAATCTTGTAAGGCTCCCCATAGGAATGCTTCAACACACCCCTCTCCTCTTCTACAAAAGCAATGGCCTTCTCTTGCTTGACCATCACATCCAACAACAACTTCATCTCTTCTCCAGACAACCAGCCATCAGGTCCAAAATTAACAACACCTAATCTATCAAAAGTGATTCTTGACGTTTCAGAAAATTCAGGCGGATTCTTCACCAAAGGACATTCATAAGGATCTCTTGATAGCCTTGGTCTTCTCAAAGGTAGATTTAGTTCAGCGGGTAGCAGTTCATTAATTGGTCAGATTCTATTTGCTATCTTCTTATATTTCACTGCTTCCACATCTACATAAGCTTGAGGTAAAATATTAATTTTTGTATCACCATTAAAAATTTCATCAAAGGAATTCACTTCATTGTCAGAATCAGAATCAATATAAGTAGAAAAATATTTTATTTCATTTTTAAATTTAACTCTTTTCTCTTTTCCCTCGTCTACTTTATCAAAAATTTATCCAACACCTTTAATTCCCTTATCCATCATTAAATCACCAGTAAAAAAAGTTGGCAGTTTATCCTCTTGCTGGAGGACAGGAATCGAATTATCACAAAAATTATTTTTTGGTGTTGTAATTATACTAAGATTTTTTATAGAATTTTGATGAAATTATTGCAGTTTACCCTTTTTCTGGAGGTCGGAAAATAAACCATTCCAATTTTTATTCAACATAATATTTCCCATCTTCCCTCTTGATCCATTCTTGAATGTGATCAAAAAACATGACAGAGAAGTGAGACAAACCAAAAATTTGAAGACATAATAACAATTCAACATATTATTAACAGAAAATAATTGAGAATCCACTTGAATTATCTCCAAGTGAGCTGACCTATTGCAATCCAGGATCTCATCCTGGGGAGAGATTGCAACATTAGAGTGATCAGCCCCAGCTACCCCAAAAAATGAAGGTCTCCAAAATTCCCCTCTAAACATAATTCACCAGAAGCCGTCCATTTAATACGCCGCTTCTTGGTGCATACACAACATTGACACATAGTGGTCACCCCAGGCCTAGTTTCCCAACCTTCATCTCCTGGGGGAGCTAGACACATATGAAGCCTTCTCATATTGTCCCCTGTAATCTCCAAACTAATACCCATGCCAGACTGATAGCCAATACAGGACTCAAAATACATTAAAAAAGGACCACCAAGAAGATTTTTAACTGCCCCTCTGGCCACATAAAATTGAACCTTACCAATAGATACACCAATACCTAATTTGACATGCTCAGCCATACCCATCAGCTCTGTTGCATGCCCTCCAATACCTCTGAGGTTTCCCCCAGTACCAGTTTTAATTGGAAAGCCTATAATCATTGCTTGCTCTAAAGAAATTTAATTAATTTGAGACCGTGAATTGACCAAGGCCTTTACCTCTCTACCATTGAGAGTAACCATCAAATAACCTAAAGGTGCAGAAAAATGAGTTTCCACCTCCTCACCAAACTTCTCCACATTTTCACATATATATTACACCTCTCCTGTGGACACTCTTCTCCTTGTCAGATGCTTCTTCTGCTTTTCTGTAAGGGCTGGACTAATCATAAATAATTTGCCTGAGGATAAAAGAATTTGAAGTTGATTCAATCTTCCTAAAACTGTTTCCATTGCATTCTCTTGTCCAGAAACAATGGGCCTCTCATATTGAGCCCTAGATTTTGTTACCTTGGCCCTGGGCACCTCTTGGGGACCCACATTTCCATCTTCACCCCCCATAATAACATCTTCACTACTAATAACCCTAGCTCCATCACCAGCTACTTTCACTAATCCATATCCATCACTGGTCCTCTTTACCCCTTCCATAGGAGTAGTACCACTAAAACTTGGTCTGGGGAGAGATGCAAAAGGCACATCCACCTCAGAATCTGAATCTTTGTCCACAGGCATAGGCTCACCATTTAAATCCAACTTTCCAAAACTAGGAGGCCCCATATCAGCCATCCCCTTCTTCATATTATAAATTTTGTCCTTAGAGTAAGGTTTCTTTTCCAACTTTTTCATTTCTGCCTTGCCCTGTTTAGCCCTTAATTGGCTCTGTATACTACTCTTAGATTTAGTAGCAGCTGCTCTTCTAGCAGCATTGACATCATATTCACCCACCATACAACTTTCCTCTGCCCTAACTACAGAGGATAACTCCAAACCATCAAATGAAGTTGAGAATGTGGCCTTATTGACCTCTTTACCTTTTCCTTTATCTACCTTTTCCACATCTTTAACATCATCAACTTTACCGCCCTTATCCTTTTCTTCATCATCACCAAGTAACTCTTCAAACCTGGTCCTTTTTCCCAAATACATATTCCTCCTAACCAAATCTGAGGGAGCTTGACCTTCACTGGGCTTGATGAAAGGTCCATCCAGGAATTTGTAAACCTTTCCATCAAATTTTACTCTACCAGCATCCAAGTCCCTATCCAAAAAATAAAATTGTCCAGCCTTGTGTCCCCTCCTATTACAATAAGAGCACACCCTGGACTCGCCATATCCACCTCTAAAACTAATCCCACCATTAACATTACCATTCCTACCACCATTACCATTGCCAGAGAGCCGGTTACCATTGCCATTAAATCCATAATTCCTCTTCTCATAACCTCTAGATTGGTAAGAAGAAGAAGTTGAAGTCAAAGCCACAGGTGCTCTATTGGCTTTTTGAGTCTCTTAAACAAATATCTTTAATTGTTTAGTTAAATTGGCCAAGTGATCGACCATCTTGTTGTCTACATTTCCCTCAACTTTAGCAAAAGGCTGTCCCATCTGAGCCTTCTAGGCTTCTTGAGCTTGAATCATAATATTGTTATTTTCAGCTAATACTTCACTAACTTTGCTAACATATTGAGTACAAGATTCTTGATATTTGTCCAGTGCCATGAGTTTTAAGTAGCCTTGAATATTCTCCTTGATAATCTCCAAAGCTGGCAGCTTCTGCCCACCATTAGGCAGATCCTTCATCAAATTTTTTCTAGACAGTTCTTTTAACACATCCATCCTAATATCCCTTCTAAAAGAAGACCAGAATAGATCCTTGGCCTGATTTTCATGGACCAATTCCTCCACCAAAATCAGATATTCCACCACTTCATCAAACTGTCCACATAACTTTTTGAAGTCCACCATATTAGAAACACCACCTTTAGCTTTCCAATCACTGACAATCTTATTTAAATCCACTATAGTATACCTGACACCCCATCTATCAACCATCTCTTTTGACAACCTTATCCAATCAAGCATTTATATAACCCTCCATAGCAATGACCTCCTTTTCCACCTCTCTGTCAAAAATAAAAAACCTGATCTGCTTTACCATATCCAGGTTAGTATCTCCATCCACCAAAGCAGCAGCCTCATATCTGCTCAAAAACCATTTAACTTCTTCCCCATTAAAGTTGGGCCCATCCCAAGAAACAATCCTAACTGATGGTGTCATAGGAAGAGACACACCAGATCCAGCAGCAGAAGACATCCTAATAGATTAGATTAAAGATAAAGCATTCCAATAAGTGAGCCTCTTTCAGGCTAAGATAAATAAATCAATAAGAGTTTCAGAAAGCAATCCTCTTGCAGGCTAAAAGTCCAAGTATCAAGTAAGCTCTTTTAAAAGCTAGAGATATTGATACCCCACGTTGGGTGCCAAAATATGTAGGTAGACTATTGAAGTCGCCTTGCTGTAAGCAGAATCTGAAGGAGTTGCATAATCAGAGAAAACCCTGTCCCTCTAAATGAATTTGTGAGTTTTTTAGATCAATAAGCTTAAAAGACCACTTGATAATAATAAATAATGAAGCCCTGTCTAACTAACGCTTGTTAGGATGATTGAGCGGTTCTTCTGTGAAAAACAACTGAAATGCAACAATAAAGTTAAACCAGAAACAATATTTTAAAAGAATGAAGTTTTAATGTTTTTAGTTTTAATAATTTTTGAAAACAGATACTATAAATGAGTCCCTGGAGTTGAGACCTTTTTAATGATACCCTATATTTTAATGTTTAAGAGTTGTTGAGTAAAATATTTAAAGTTTTATGTAAAATTGTTATTTTATAAGGGTATTATAAATGATTAATTAATTTGTTGACAAAAGTAAAATATGAATAATGGTTGTTATAATTTTCTATTTCTGTTCTCTCTCTTTTTTGAATAATTTCAAGTCTACAGCCTTTTATGCATATTAATCAGTCATGTGCCCTTTTCCCCTCTGGAGCACGGCCAGAGCTCATCCAGAGCTCGTACGGAGCTTGTACGGAGCTTGTACGGACCTCCGGACTCAATTATAACCTTAAATCTATAATAAAAAATCTGGAAAAATTACACATAAGAGAGCTAACTCTCCTTAAATTTCCTAACTATTTTTTGTAGTCTGTGCAGCTCTATTTACCCTGTGAAAAATCATCAAAGTTAAGTGATTTTGAAAAACGTAAATAATTTAATAAATCTTTAAAAATCATTTAAGAATATAAGAAAAATAGTAATAATTCAGGGAAAATTTCCAAAGGTTTATGAGCTTCTTGAATTTCATTAAAATTAATTTTGCCGCCTTAAAAAATCATATGACCCGTGAATTTAATAAATCTGACCAAACATTCATATCTTGACTTTTTCAACTTCATTTTTCTTTTATTAATTAAATATTTAAAATTAACACGGCTTCTCCGATCACCGCCTTATTCCCAATAAATATTCTAAATATACATTTGGAAACGTACTAAGATTTGGAATGCCACAGTGTGGATTGGACTTCCAGAAAAAACAAGGAATTAGGGACATCAAAAATTTTCTTGTTTATTTTAAAACTGGCTGTTCCAATGCCACTAGCTTTGATGTTAGCACCATTGGCCGTGAGAAGATTTTTGGAAGTAGGGAGAAGGTTATCAAAGAAATCTTTATCATTAAAAAGTGAAATGGAAGCCCTGCTATCTAGTATGGCTAAGGTGTGCCGATCATTACTTGTTCAGATGGTTAGAGCTTTTCCTTCTTGTTCTTTCTTTCTTTGATAATAATCATCACATTTCTCTGGATGTAATTGAAAGCAATTTTCTTCAGAGTGAGGTGCAGTCGGGTTGTGTTTGCCATTGGTACACATAGTTTTGCCTTTAACATTAAAAGCTAAACTAGATTTTGGATTATCAGCTTTTCTTTGTTTGGAGTCCTTTTTGAGTTCCAATAAGACTTCCTCCATTGTAGGAGTTTTCTTCTTGACCTTGACATTAGTGAAAATAAGGTTGGAAACCTTTTGGAAGGTTTCAGTAATGACATGAAGTATATAAAACACAATGATAGTTTGAAGGACTTTGCCTGAAAATAGAGATGGAGAGACTTCCTTGAGAATTTTAAGGGTGGAGTGAAAATCCTTGATAGATGTGTGAATGTCTGTTGCCTCAAATTGGACATTAAAAAGGTCTGAAATGATACTTTCACAATTTTTGGCAGATGTAGACGCATAGTGTTCCCTTATTCTTTCCCAAAGATCAGCAGGTTCAAATTTATCATTATCAGGAACAAGCTGTGTATGATTATTGGTGTCAAAGAACATTTGAAAAATCATTGCTGTTTGTTTCTTTTTGAAATTAAAAATTTCAATACAAGCGGCATCTGTAGGAGCAACAGTAGTTTTGAGTTAAAACTTGTCCAGGTTGCGTATTCCTAGGGCATAATACATTTGGTTCTTCCATGTGGCATAGTTTTTGTTAGTTAATATTTTGACTCCTTTAATTTCAGAAAAATGAGAATCCATATTAGTCCAGATAGAACTAGAGTTGGGTACAGTAGTGATGGTAGATTTGAATGAGGATTTGGAGTTATCAATTGGTGATGAAGCCACAATGAATTAGTTAAAAAGGTGCTGGGCCCATAACCTTTTGATCTGAACCAAATTAAAAATAAGAGTCAATTAATCAAGCTTTAGACTAAAGTCTAAGATACCAGTGAAGCAGCACTGAATGAGGAAAAAAACAATACCTGAACCAAAGTAAAAATAAGAGTCAATTAATAAAGCTTTAGACTAAATTCTAAGATGAGAGTGAAGCAGCGCTGAATGAGGAAACTGAAAATAACAAAAAAGTAAATAAAGATAAGTAAAAGATGAAAAATGGAAAGAAACAAAAAGTGCAATAAAAGGAGATGTGGAAAAGTTAACAAGAAGCAGCTCCTTTTATTGTACAGTTACAAAAAATTAATAGCTCATCTTTCACATACTAAAATGAATGAGGAAATGAATAAATAATGAAGTAGACACACAGATGTTAATAATTATGACTAAGCTAACTATCTATGTGAATATAACAATTAATATCTTATATACATGCATATATCCACCTTTTATAAGTCTTATGTACTTAATATAAAGCTGGAATATGTTATAATAGTAATAAGAACCTTAAAAATAGGGCTACATAGTTTTTAAGAAGACTTAAAGCTGTTTTTTTCATTGTTTTATGGAAAAAATAAGAAATGCACTTAAAATCACTTAAAGGTTGAATATATGCACTATATATTTAATAATATTGAAAATGTGCCTTTAAAGATCAGTTTGTCTTAATTTGGAATATTTATTTGGCTATTTATATGCATAAGAATAGCACTTTTCAAATTTGATGTTTTCTATTCCAGAAATGGCTTCTATGTACTGGCCACATACTGCCTGCATTTGTCCCACATGAATAGCTTCATTTTTAGCAAAGTTAGACATTTCACATTATAATTACACCACATTGTACACCCACTATGGGTAAACACTCTAAAGTAGGTGACAGGTGCTTATTTAGTTACCTAATCTCATTACTAGTGCATTGGCCTCATTATATGCACTAATTTCATTAATAACCTCAAGATTGGTTCCTACATTTCACTACCACTCTTAAAATCACCTATTTAGTCAAGGATTTACCTGTTCAAGCACCTTCCAAGAGACTGTGTTCAGCTACCCCATATATCATATCTTATTTTGGGTTTCTGTCAGCCTAGGTATCCCCAGGACTGAGTAATTCTTATGTTTAAAATAAGATAACCTTAATTACATTAAGCTTATTACTTAAAAATAAGGTTAAAATACTTATATATATGGTCATAATACATATATATATATAATTATTACACTATTATATAGCTTATAGTAGTTTAAATAGCTTATCCATAGCCTAATAATACTTATTATGATGTTAATGGAGTCATAATATACTTATCTTAAGTGATATTAAGTAATTATAGACATACATAAGCTTATATGTATACATAAACCTCATATTCTGTGAAATATGTAGTTATATTATGTATATTTAGGTCTATAAGTGGGTTTTAACCTCTTAATAGCCTATAACCTTTATTTTTCTGCTTATTTTAGGTTATATGGACGTATTCAGTGGACTCAAAACGCCTACACAAGCATATACACCTATTTCAGGCGCATATATCCAGTTTGGACAACATAATCTGCTTCCTTGGATGGATTTTCATGGATTTATGGGTTGGGATATGATTACTGGGTTAATATGGATGCTTGGGGATGTTATTGGGGGCTTGGACAGTTAATTTGGCTCCTTTATATGCTTTGGGTTCCATTTTATCCTCTTTGGATGAGTTATTTTACCTGTTTCTTTATGGTATCTGCTTTTATCTGTTTATTCTATTTATGGTATGGGTCTGTGGTATCATTAATTATGATGGAGGGTCCTTACTGGAGGTCTGGGTGTTGAACCTGCTTGAAGTGGACTCCATGGGGAGGTGATGGGCCCTCACAGTGCTGTAATTGCCAGGGATAGCAGTGACATCATCTGGATTGAAGGTCTGTGCACTCCAGTGGATTTTGGTATAAGTAAGGGAGGATTTTGATGGGTTATAATCATCACTTACTTACTACACATTAAACAAACAGTATAAAACAATTATTAGCATATAGAAATATATTTTAAAGCATTTATAAATTGATATTATCATTATATAAGCTATAACTATATTTTATTATTCTATTTTCCACCACTAGCACACATAAAATCCAAGTATTGTGAGTTTAAATTGAGAATAACTATTTTATTAGTCTTCCCCTGAGGTTTAATCACTAAATCATCTATTAATAAGTAGTTGGACCATTAATATTTACTATTAAATCATACTTAAATACTATCATAAACTGACAGTTTCTCAATGGTTTTTCAGTTAATATTGGACATATTTAGATGGGGATTTTACGTATTAATTTGTAATAATTAGCTCTTCCATTTCTACTGCTGATCCCCCTTAATTATGTGTTATATTTAGTACTTTTTCTTCCTTATTTAGTTTCTTATTTTAAGAATTACATACATATACTCTCTTTTTGTTAATTACTCTATTTTTTGATGGATTAACACTTATTATTTATGTATTTTGGTGTGTGATATGGTTCTTCTTTTGTTACTGGTTGATCATTAGGTTGACAGGCATGTGTAACTGCTAATTTGAGGTGTCATTGGCTGTGTAGGGGATTGGTAAATCAAGGGGTAACATTGGGGACTTCATGGGTATAAAACAAGGAGGTTTTTGGGCTTATATTCTACATTCTTTATCATTACAATTAAAACATATAACTATTACAATTAAAATAAATTTCATTAGTACTATTAAAAGTCTTTGAATAGTGTTTAAATTATTATCTATATTTTTCTACTAACTTTAAACTGTAAAAAATTTATCATAAGTGAGATTAAATTACTGAGACCCTTATAATGAATAATATTTTACTACTTATTGGATTTGTACCACATTATTCATATAGGACCATTTAAAATCTTCTAGGCAACTGACTAATCAAGCTATTCGCGTCTCTGTACTTGAACTCAGCCTGACAATATCCTTGATTTAACTCAACTTTACCTCACTAGTAAAACTTCTGCAAAGTCAGCAAGTTGAACACTGAGCCTACTGGTTTTCAAGAGATCAGATTTGAGTTTGTTTTAAGTCAAAAATAATTGTGGGGATCAGCACCTGCTGATAGGTACCAGATGTTTATTTGTGGAGATATCATAGAAAGGAAGAAATGGTGATAAACAAGTAGTAATAGATTCATTAAACAAAAAACTGACCTTGTTTAATCCATCAAGTAAAAGGTATTTTGTACCTCAAAAATACAACAAGGCCAAAGTCAATTAGCAAAAAAAAGTGTTTTGGGGTACTAGATATGCGATATGTGAAAAATAGAATCGTGATAGGTTTGCTAAAATAAACTTTAGCAACATAGTTCAAGGTTATTTCACAGAGGCCGATAAAGTGCTCTTACAGGTCGATTTAGACAATGCATGTCTCCCCACCAAAAATCTTGCCCGTTGCCAGATTTGAACTAGCGACCTCGGCATCTCCCATGCAATGTACAAGTGCCGCGCAATAACGACTATGCTAAACGGGCTCTGGTAATTTATTTTAGTAAACTATATAGAATTATGTCAAAAACAATTCTTAGTCGTACGCATCCCCCATCGAATTGTTTATAGTGAACATTAATAATATTTACTATTTGTTTTTTTTCCGGTCTCTAGGTTTATGTATGCCAATTCCAAAACGCTTGTGGATTTACAAAAAAGAATACTCACGCTTCCCCTGCCAAAATGTGGTTACATGTCACCTGACCTTGCACATCTAAGCACATTTTGGCGGGTCGTGAGGGTATTTTTTTATTTTTGAAAGCCGCAAGCGTTTCGGAATTGGCAATATATACTAAAATAGTAGAAAAACCTATTTGCACATTTTTGAGAATAACTCGATTAGACCCTGACTGGCCTCAACTGATTCCACATTAAATACTTAGGGCTGCACGTCAGCTGGGTGAAGCCCAGCTGCATGCAGAAGCCTCCGCCAGTAATGCTGATTCTACATTGAACTCCACGCAGGGCATGGCTCACGCTATGCTAGAATAGGTTAGTAGAAAAACAAACCATCATAAAAGATTAAATTTATGCTACAGCTAATCCTGGAAAGCTTGTGGTGGTCTTGTATCCCTTCTCCGGCCAAAAATCATGAGTTTAAGTCAGCTGACCTATGCTTTTGGAGGGGAAGAAGAGGCAATACAACCGCAAGCTTTCCAGGATTAGCTGTGTCTATTCTGTTTAAATTCTCTTAAGCTATACAGCTAAGACAGTCATCAGTCTTGGTGAAATTGCGAAAATTTTGGCTACTTTTTCGCCCGGCCTCTACTTTTCTTGAACTACCAAATTGAGCAGCCAAGATGTACAGTGGGTGACAACAAGTTTTTGCCACCACCTAAATTTTTTTTTCTTCCAACGCCATTTTTCTTTCCCCAATACCACCACCATCTCAAGTTGATCTTGTGACACTCACTTAATTAAAACACTATTTTCATTACACAATGTCCACTTTGACCACTACAAAGCAACATCTATCCACAGACCCTTCTCCTCTCTCCCTTGAACTGGCTGCAGAACAAGTTACCTCCCATTTTATCAAACTAATGGAAAATTTTATCCTGCTGTAGCAGCCCAGCTTGACATGTCACACATGGTGGAATCACAAAATCTTGGATCCCCTCAAGAGAAATTGCTACCAGGCCCAACACAAGGCTAGGTTTTCCCCCTGCCCCACACCCCAAAGCTGATTTTCTGTCAGTAAGAAAATTTTTCCAAGCAAAAATCAAATTCTTACACAAATCTCACTGGCATGATATCCTCTCCTCCCTCAGCCCACACATCCTCTTTCAACCAGCTAAGTCTATCCTTTTTACCTCTGACACACACTCAACCCCCTCCCCCCCCCCCCCCCCTGATCAATCAGGATGGGTTGCTCATTACTGACAATGATTTGAAGGCCAAGCTCCTTTTGGAAGGCACCTCAGCTGCCCCCATTCCATGTGATCTTAAAGACATCCCCTCAACCCCTCCCTCCTCCCTCACCTCTCTCCCCTTCACTAAAGAAGAAATCAGGACTGTCCTTTTATAAAAAAAAAGGAGAGCCCCCAGCTGTCAGCCAGGCTATACCAGGAGCCCAGTAAATTGTATGTTAATCTATTGGAGCTTAATGAGGGCAAAAAATTATGCATTTTATGTATATAAATTAATATTATATTGCATAATAAAATTATATAACAATTGTATTATAATATAACTAAAATAAGGGTTATATTAAATTTATTATTAAATAAATTATAGATACAACTAAAACTCATTAAATACTTTATATTCTATAAAATGTTGGCGCATTTTTCATGTATTTAATACTTATAAATTATTAATTAATTTATTAAATATATTATAGTTAAAAAATCAAAATATTAACTTATAATATAATTAAATAAATAAATTAAATTAAAGTATTAAAATAAAACTTTTATATCATATGAATTATGAATATTGAGCGCTTTTTTGACTCATAATTATGTCATTAAGGTATTAAATTAGTCAAAACATTTTATTTAATTAATTACTAATGTTTTATTCTAAAATTTAGTAATAATATTAAATTAATAAATTGTTTTAACCTAATTTAATTCTCACACTAATAAAATGGGTTATATTAATTAATATCTTATGTTCCAGACTTAATTAATTAATTACACTAATTATTTTATTAAAATATTTTAATTTTTATGTCTCAATTAAAATGGGCTATTATCAAATGTGTTATAAATTGAATTAGTTTGTACTTCAAGTGTTTCAATCTTATTTAATTACTCACTTATTTTAAAGATTTGTTTGGGGTTAAATTGGTGGATTTTTTGGGCTCTTACTTGTTTTTTAATTAATTGTTTTATATTTTTCCCTTACAGATTTGGTACACTTAATTTTAACTATTAATTATTTCTTATCTTATTTTTTATAGGATATAATTTCTTGTGGCGCTTCAGAGGGCCCCTTGCCTATTGTTAATGTAAAAACTTAATGAAGTGCCAATTGTGCTCAATTAGTTATTGTAAGGAATCAGTGGTGCCATTAGATAACGTGCCAACCTAACAAGAAAAAGATTAACTAGATATAACAAGTAGAGAGAAACTAAGTAGTACCTACAATTCCAATACAAGGGATTGTAATAAGGATAAGGAAAAGTATTGAATTACTGGTAAGTAAGACTAACAATGGATTGAAATAAAATAATGGTAAAAGTAATAATGAGATTGATGGAGAACAAGGACTAAGTAGTGACTATATATATGTGTGTCCGAAGTATGTCAACTCCATCAATCTCGTGTAAAATCTATCCCATAATCAGTACGAATTGATGCTAAGTACATTAGTATATGACAATATTCCAGAACAGGTGGAGAATACACTGTGGCGTAGACAATTGTGTGAAGGTGGATGTTTGATGGGGGCACGACATGTGGTTGATGATGCATTATGAAGACGGATTTGAAATCTGACACCCTCTCTCGTTGAGTAATGCATCGTCAATCTTGATGAATTCGAGATGTCTCTTCAGTTTAATTCGTTGTACTGGTTTTGTCAGCATGTCGGCTGGCATGTCATTTGTTGGGTGATATTTGAGAATAAACTTTTTGTTTTCTACCTGCTCTTGGATCCAATGAATTTGGATGTCAATGTGTTTGGTACAAGAGTGGTAAATTGGATTTTTGGCCAAAGATATTCCTTGTTGATTATCAGAGTGTAAGAGAATTGGGGTTTTCAGGTCAAGTGAGGATAATTTAAATTCAGACAAGAGTTTTTTAATCCAAATGGCCTCTTGGCCTGATTCTGTAAGGGACTTATATTCACCTTCAGTGACGCTTGATGACACAGTAGTTTGTTTTTTAGTTCTCTAGCTGATGGCACTCCCATTCAGGGTGAAAATGTAGCCAGTTGTTGATTGCCAGGTTGTTTGACAGCCCCCCCAGTCGGAGTCGCAATATCCTTGAAGTGTATTGCTACCAGTTGTAGATGCTTCATAAGTTAGAACCTTGTTTATTGTTCCTTGTAAGTACTGGAGTACCCGAAGGAAGGCATCCCAATGGGTCTTCCCCGGTTTTTTCAAATGCTGGGAAAGTTGGCTGCAGGCAAAGACCAGATCTGGCCTCGTGCATTGTACTAAGTAATTGAGATGTCCAACAGCACTTCGATAGTTGAGGTTTTCTTTGAGAAGGGTATTGTGGTCCTCATCACTGGCTGGTGTTAGAAAAGATTTGGGGTCGATGGGACATGACATGGTTCTGAAATCACTCATGTTGTAGTTGGCGAGAATGGCCTTTATCTCGTTTGCTTGTGAAAGTTGAACTTTGTCAGTTGAGTAACGTGAGACATTTATTCCAAGTATCATCTTGGACTTGCCAAGATCTTCCATTTCAAAATGGCTAGATATAAGTTTTTTGAACCACAATTTATCTTTGCCAAAAATTGAGAAATGTTCAAGGTGGACATGCACGTAGCATGGCCTTGAGCTATCTTGGTGTATATAGAGGGCTATATCAACTGAGCTGCGATTGAAGTTATTATTGAAAAAAAATTTGTGCACTAGTTGATACCAGCATCTTGACGCTTGCTTCAGTCCATATAATGATTTTTTTAAAAGGAGGACAGGTTGGTCCATATTATTTGGGATCTCTAAACCTTTTGGAGCTTTCATGTAGATGGTTTTGTCAGGTACTCCATTGATGAATGCAATTTTTGCATCCATCTGGTGGAAATCCCATGACTCAGCAGCGGCAAGAGAAATGAGGCACCTGAGGGTGGTGAGTCTTCCGGTGGGAGCAAACGTTTCTGAATAGTCAATGCCGTATTTTTGAGAAAAACCTTGCACACATAATCTAGCTTTGTACTTGCTAATCTTTCCTTCGTGATTGGTTTTGATTTTAAACACCCAGGTGCTTCCAATGGGCCTGACATTTTTTGGGCAAGTAAAAAGTTCGCAAACCTGACGAGACTCAAGGGATTTGATTTCTGAGTTGATGGCATCAATCCAGCTGCTAGAATTTTGAGAAGCTATGGCTTCATTATAATGTTTGGGAGTATTGTGAATCTCAGAAAAAGGTATGTATGCTTCCAAGGCTGATTCTTCTGCACCAAGAGTATCGCTGTCACATATTAGTGCTCTTCCACTTCTGGTTCGGCTACCTTGTATGATGTTGTCAGGATTGATGTCAGAGCTGATGTCTTTTGGAGCAGTATCACTAGTTGTCCGATATTCCCAGAATCTGGATGCAGGTTGATATTCACGCTGATTTTGAGGATCATTATTGTGTGTATCTTCAGGAATTTGTTGCGCATCTGGGATAGATTCAGTGGAGGCGAGGGGTAGTTGCTCTTTTTTCTTTGGTTCATAAGGAACTTAAGCAAGTATATCACTTGATAAATTTAGCCAAGAGTTGTGTACTTTCTCATTGTTTAGATTTGGGAATGTGTTTTCATTGAAAACAACATTGTGAGAATATACAATCTTCTTGGTCTCCAAATTCAACAAGCGGTATGACTTGTGTTCCTCATGGAAACCAAGTAAGCAGCATTTAACAGAATTCTTATTGAGTTTTCCTCCCCTGATTTGCTTGTGAACCAGTGAGTAAGCTGTACAACCAAATGTTTTGATGTGGTTGATGTTTGGTTTTTGATTAAAAAGAACTTCGAATGGAGACTTTATTTGGTCATTGGCTTTTGTAGGTAATCCATTTTCAATGAAGACAGAAGTCATTACTGCCTCACCCCAATAACTTAGTGGAAAACAGGATTTAAACAATAAGGCTTTAGCCATTTTGATAGTGGTTTGATTTCCCCTCTCAGCAATGGGGTTTTGTTCCGGAGTGTAAGGTGAAGTGATAATGATTTTAAATCCATTTAAAAATGATAATTCCTCAAAGTCTTTATTGACAAGCTCGCCACCTCCATCACACAATAAATTTAGGATCTTTTTGCCAGTCAAGTTTTCAGCATAAGATTTAAATTGCATGAATATTTTGAATGTGTCTGATTTATCTTTAAGTAGATAAACAAAACAATAAGATGAATACGCATCCGTTAATTGGAAATAATAATGATGCCCCCTTCTGTCTCCAACAATCTCCCTCCTAAATCACAGTGTACGTATTCTAAACATCTGGTAGCCTTTGGAAAGTGACCAGAAAATGGTAGCTTATGCATTTTCGCATTGACACATGTTTTGCAAATGTCATTTTTATTGTGATTTGTGCACTTTATGTTTAGATTGTTGAGAAGAATTTTTAAATATGTGTAATTCACATGACCAAGACGATTGTGCAAAGAAGATATGTCAGAATTTGTGGATGCAAGACATAAAGATTGAATGTGCTCACCGAAGGAAGCATTTACGTGAAACAGATTGGAGCCAGCTTTTTTAACTCCTGTTAAGACAGTCTTATTGCCTTCTTTAAATGCTATTTTGCCGTCAACATTGGCTGTGAGAGACACGCCTTTATTTGTGAGTGGTGACAGTGCAATGAGGTTACAACTTAATTCTGGGTCGTATAGACAGTTAGTAAGAAACATTGGTCGGTTTTCGTAGTTGATTAATTTGACAGATCCAACTCCCTGCCCATAGATGACTTTACCATTACCAATTCTTACTGGTATTTTTGCCTTTTGAAATGTGGTGAATGCCCGTTTTGAGTTGAACATATGGCTAGATGCCCCAGAGTCAAAGATTAGGTCGGATGATATGTGATAAACATAATATAAATCCTCTGTGATATTAGCTGTTTCAGTAGCATCATTGTCATCCTTATCTCTCGGCGTGATTTTCACTTTGGATTTTTGTTGCAGACAAAGGTCAGGGTGCAAGGCCCAACACTGGGCTTTGGAGTGAGTTGTTTTTGGATTATGTTTCCCATTTCTGCAATACTCTCGTTTCTTTGATGATGATGATGGTGTGTTCTTTTTGGCTGCCAATAAAGCAGAATTCTGTTTGGTCTGAGAGTTATCTAATTGGTTGGCAAGTTGTGATAGCTTCATCAAGACACTGTCAATGGTAAGTGGTCTTCCAGAGTTGTCTGCAGAGTTAATCATCATTGAACAATGTAGTTCAAGTGACAATGGTAATTTTTGTAGGATGGAATATGCGAAAATTGGAGACTCTAGTTTTTCACCAGCTTGAGCAAGCGCATTTACAGATGCTTGAAGTTTGGTAACAAAGCCTTGAAGATTTCCTTCAGTGCATTCCAGATTGGTGAACCTGGTGTACACCATAGATGCAGTAGCCGGGTGAGCTCCAGAGTAGCGCTCCTCTAATCGCTTCCATAATTGTCGAGGGTTTGATTTATCTTCTGCCTTTACAAAAGCGGTGATGTTAGTAGGATCAAGCTTTTGTACAATCACATTAGTGGCACGTTTGCAACGGAGGAGATATGGCAGTTTAGCTTCAGTTTCTTTTTCACCAGGCTTTGTCTCACAGCCTTCAACAATTTCATCCAGCTCCAACTGCGACAAGAAGAAGAGCATTTTCACTTTCCATGTAGCATAGTTATCGTTAGAGAGAATGGGTATGTCATTAACATTGTTGTTCAAAGATCCGTCCATGATTTAGAGTTTCAGACTTTTAATCTGTTAATGTAAAAACTTAATGAAGAGCCAATTGTGCTCAATTAGTTATTTTAAGGAATCAGTGGTGCTGTTAGATAAAGTGCCAACCTAGAATTCCAATACAAGGGATGGTAATAAGGATAAGGAAAAGTATTGAATTACTGGTAAGTAAGACTAAAAATGGATCGAAATAAAATAATTGTAAAAGTAATAATGAGATTGATGCTTAATTCTAACATTAATGAAGAGCCAATTGTGCTCAATTAGTTATTCTAAGGAATCAGTGGTGCCATTAGATAGAGTGCCAACCTAACAAAAAAAAGATTAACTAGATATAACAAGTAGAGAGAAACTAAGTAGTACCTAGAATTCCAATACAAGGGATGGTAATAAGGATAAGGAAAAGTATTGAATTACTGGTAAGTAAGACTAACAATGGATTGAAATAAAATAATGGTAAAAGTAATAATGAGATCAATGGAGAACAAGGACTAAGTAGTGACTATATATATGTGTGTCCGAAGTATGTCAACTCCATTGATCTTGTGTAAAATATATCCCATAATCAGTAAGAATTGATGCTAAGTACATTAGTATATGAAAATAGTCCAGAACAGGTGGAGAATACACTGTGGTGTAGACAATTGTGTGAAGGTGGATGTTTGATGGGGGCACGACATGTGGATGATGATGCATTATGAAGACGGTTTTGAAATCTGACATATATAAGGGCCTTGGGAAACCTCCTGTAGCTCTATCACTTATTATACACTCATCATTTAAACATATTTTTTTAATATATTACATTTATTATAATTTTTATTAGTACTATAAATTCTAATCAAAATTATATATAAATAACTACAGGTTGCAATAAGTCTATTAGTAATAATAGTGTTCACTGAACATTGAAAATAATTCTTACTTAAATAAATATATTATAATTTAAAGACCCTTACTATTTGTCAAAGTTCCCAAGCAAGTCTCGTTGCCTTCTCTTTTAAAATACATATATTTTTATTATTATTAATTTACCTTTTTATTTTATCTTGCCTTCCTGCTTTCTATCTTCCTTCTCCTTCTTCTCCTTCTAGAAGACCAGCCGATAAGTGGAAGCCTTTCCAAACGATGACGACGATACGCCACCTTGCGACGAACGACATAGCACACGGACCACCCAGCCAAAAAAGAAACTTTTGCCGCAACCGTGTTTCGAACTTGGGTTCAATCATTTAGGTTTATATTAAATTAAATCATATATTATTTTGAAGTGATTTTACGATCACTATAGGAAGTTAACCTTTGCATCTCTCACTCATATTATTATATTTTTACTGCAATAACAGTGTTTGTGGCTTAATAACTGATTCACTGAGTGTAAGTGTTCATTATTTTTTAATTTTTTTTCCTAGTTGACCATGATAGAGTAAAACTCTTAGTCCTAGAAGACAATTAATGTTTAATAAATTATTAAATTAATTTTATTATTATTTTTTGTTTATTGGTTGACCATAATAGTACTCAGTACTTAGTCCCAATATTACCATTATATTAATTTTTGGTATTAGTTATTTTGGTTGACTTATTAAACCTTTATTGGCTGGTCCCATTTTAATTACTGTTAATTCTTAATAAATAATTGTAATTACATTTATTTGTATTAAATTTTTGTTCATTAATTGATTTTTGATAAAAATTAAAAAAAAAATTTCAAAAAAATTCAATAAATTTTATTTTGAAATAACAATTTGAATCATTAAATAATTTTGATTCTATTTTAACAGTTTAAATGTCCAGAAGTTTGGCTAACAGCATGGATAACTTACATGTAGATGAGATTAAAGTTGATAATGACACTGAATCTGTAGGTTCTTCTAAATTAACTTACAAAAGTTATTCAGCTGACAAAAAACTTTCAGGACATGGAAATGGTAAGAGAAGTAGAAAACCCCCCTCACCAAACACCTCTGAAAGAAGTAAAACCTCTAATAAATCAGGACAATCAACTCAAAGGTATAAAAATAAAAAAGATACCTCTAACCCAACAGGTAAACAATCTGTCCAGTCACATCAAATAACTGAAGGCAGAAAGCATGAAGTACAAGGCAAGGGTAGACACACTCTGGAAGCAGATGCAGGAATTGTTAAATCCCAAACAGGCTCAAACTCCTCATTTCCCAGCCTCTCAGCCTCAGCCTGAACCTCAGCCCAATCAAGTACCCAGATCCTTCACGCAAAATCAAAGCACTCTGAAAGTGGAACAGTGGAAATGGGATTACTTGATGAGCCATTACCAACAGAATGTTCAGCAACCAGCTCAACACCCTGGCCCATCCAGGACACCAACCTACCATCCATCTCCTCAGCCCCATCCTTATCAGGGAGGCAGAAGAAAGAAGGCACTAGGGGAAATTTCCTCCCTTACCATGGTGAGTAATTTGTTTGATAAACATGTTGGTATGTATAATAACAAAGCTTCTTCAGGTAATATTGTGGATTCTGGTGAAAGAACAGTTAAACCCTTAAAAAGACAACTTCCTTTAATGAGTAGCCCCAATGATGTAATTAGCAAATTATCATTTGATGAGCCTATACATTTGAATTCTACTTCTTTAATTAATCCTTCACTTGCAATTAAGAATGATTCTGTTTCCCCTGAAGTCTATACCTTAATTGAGAAAACTTCTGAAGAAATATTGAAAGATACCCTTGATTTTAATGTTGTAAAAGACAAACATTTAAGAGATGTGTTAATCCATGAGAGTGATAGATTAAATAATTTGCACTTGCATTGTAAAGTAAGTTCTTCTGTACAAGATACAGCTTATTTTAAAATCAAAGAAACCTTAAATATTGTTCTTAGCCAACAAAAACAAATAAGGAGTGACCATAGATCTATCTCAGATAAGAATATCAATCTACATAAAACCTTGAGTGAATTGAAACCCCTTATTGAGGAGAATTATTCATTAAAAATTGAAATTAAATCTCTACAAAATGAGTTTAAAAAGCTAAAAAATGATTTTCATGCACTGAGTGCCAAACACACAGTTTCTGAAGACAGAAATGTTTTATCTCTTGCAAAAGTAAATGACCAGTTGTCTGAAATTCCAAGGATAAGAAACTATTTGTCTGACCTGCAGGAAAAATTTTCAACCTTAAACATCAATAATTATGGTATAAATGAAAATGCTGCCCATAAGCTGCATAAAAATAAAGAAAAAGAACCTGAACAGAGTTCCTCCTTTCTACCTCATATTTCAGCCATTAAACAAACTGACAATGTTTCTGTAAAATCTTTTGCTACTAGTAAAAAATCTTGTGATGGTCATGTACCAGCTGTTTCTGTAAATAATGAAATTTCTGAACACCTGGCTAAACTTCAGGAATTATTAATGATGAATAATTCAAACCAAAAAATGGACCATCCCAGTAGTCAGAAAAATTGGCCTAAATTGGACCAATATCCTACCTTTGATGGTGATTCTTCTTCTGATTGGCAACAATTTATCCATAGAATTGATAATTTAAAGAGATCTTATAAATTACCTGATGAGGAAATTGTTTCTAAGCTAATTTCTTTATTTTCCAATGTAGCCTTGATGTGGTATGAATCTGTTCTTTTAGATAACAATCATTATACATGGAATGATTGGAAATCCTTGATTGAGAATCAGTTTGGTGGTTCAAAATTCAGGTTGGCTCAGAAAAGACTGTATGAGAATACTAGATATGTATCCTCCTCTGTTGAAAAACCCATTTTTTTCTTATGAAAGTAACAAAAATCCTGAGAGCAATTTATCCAAAGATGGATTATGATATTTGGAGAGATAAAATCTTGTATAAATTACCAAATTCTCTTAGAGATTTAATTGTAGCTAGAACTGAGCATGTAAGGGAAAATTCTTCTTTCATTAATATCTGTAATGAGGTACTACTCAACCATAGATATGAACCAAAGAATTACCTTGGTAAATCTTATCATGATCAAAATAAACCCTCTACAAAGCCCCCAGAAAAATCTGGTAAACCCTCTGCCCCAGTTGCACCTAAAAAATATGCAACAAATACTTGTTATAAATGTAACAAACCATGGCAAAAGGGTCATGTTTGTGACAAGAAAATTTATCTTGTTGTACAAAATGAAGACACTGACACCACACAATATGGGGGGCGGACTTGCTAGCAAGTCCGCAACCTTGGACCCAAACTCACCATAGATTGAACACACATTGAGCTATTGATAAAGGAACCATACAATCAGGGATGAACACCACTCAGCAGAACAGTTTTAGGTGGGTGTTCAAATAGAGTTCATTATGGGTTCAGTATGAGTTCAGTCTGAGTTCCATCTGAGTTCCATCTGAGTTCAGGTTGAGGACTTGCTAGCAAGTCCACCCCCTATATTGCGTAGTGTGATGAGGCTGAAATTGATGTCAATAATTCTTCTAGTGACTGTGAAAGTAATATCTCCTATGACAATGACTCTGTTAAAGATGTTTTAATATTGGAACAGGATGTCCATTATTTAGATAATATACCTGAAGAATGTGTATTGGATTTATCTTCAGTGGAAAATGCTGAGATAATTAAAGATATTACTAACAATTCTATAGCCATATCCCCTTTTAAAGCACCTGTTATCATTAATGGAAAAAATGTTGATGTAGTTCTTGACTCTGGTGCTGGAGGAAGTGTAGTGTCTGAAAGAGCTTTAGCTTCAGTAGAAAAGGATTATTTGAGTAAATTATTACCTATAACTTCTGAAAAATGGAGAGGGTATGGTTCTACCTTATTTCCTATTGGCAAATACAAAACCTCTGTATTCTTCAAATATAATGGTGGTTTTGTCAGAGCTATTTGTGAATTTGTTGTCATGAAAAATGATAATTTAAGCAATTGGTTTATTATGGGTAATGATATTTTGACAATGTTTGGTGTGAAATTGGACCCAGCAAATAATTGCTCCACCTTGGGATTGAATGGCAAAAGAAAATTCAAAATTTCCTCCCCTAGAAAACCTTCTGGGCATCTGTTAAAGTCTTGTAACTCACTGATCCAGTGTAAAGGCAGAACAACAATTGAAATAGATGATTTATTAAATGAAATAAATACTGCTTCTTTTGGTGATCAGTTAACTAGTAAAAAAAAGGATTCTATTATTGCCTCAATTACCTCTTTCCCTATGGCTTTTGCTCATGGTTCTCATGTCTTGGGAAGTGTTCAGGAAGAAATGAAAATTAACTTATCCTGTAAGTTGAGTGATATTCCTCCTAGTCTTAAGAAAAAACCATATCCTGCTTCTCCAACAAAAAGAAAGGATATTGAAGATAATATTGCCACATTATTAAAAATGAATATCATTGAGAAAGTGGATGTCACCCCCAAATATTGTGTCATCTCCCCAGTCTTGATTTCTTATGAAAAAGATAAAGCTAGATTATGTGGAGATTACAGAGCATTAAGCACTTATACTGTTGATGATATTTATCCTTTACCCAGAATTAATTCAATACATGCTACCTTGCAAGGTGCAAAATTTATTAGTTGTCTGGATGGAAATTGTCAGCCAGGCTATTCCAGGAGTCCAGTAAATGATATATAAATTATAAAACCTTAAAGAGTGGGTAAAACTTGTATTTAATGAATATAACTTAATATTTTATTACATAATGAAATTATATAAGAATTTTATTATATACAAATGTTACATTAAATTTATTGGTTATATATATTTTTATATACAATTAAATTGAGCATAATATAATATATTCTAAAAGTAATGGCGCATTTTTATATATTTAATAATTATAAATTTATATTTGATTAATTAAAAAAAAAACATATATTATAATTACAAGTGTAAATTTGATTTATAATATATTTAAATTAATTACTTAAATTTATATATTAACTAATACCTCTCATATGACACTAAACAATTATTAAGGACGCTTCTTTTGACCCTTAATTGTGTTAGAAAAAAACAAATAAATTAATTTGAACTAAATTGAGATTAATTGATTGTTTTGTTGCGTCAAATTATTTTTGTTTCACTTAAAATGTTCTCTAATCAGGATGGACCATCTGTTGGGAATTATATTTCTCATAGTTCCTATGTTTCCACTCTTGTTTAGTTATTTACTATTGTCACTTACTGATTTGGGGATTAATGGCGGGGAAATTGGATTCTTAATTGGGCTTTTAATTAACTGTTTCATGTTTTTCTCTATATTGTTATGTTTCATTTACTCTTTTTGATATATTTGTTTTATTTCTTTCTAATCATTGTATTTACTGATATAGTAGCGCTTCAGAGGACCCATTGCCTATAAAAGGGCCTTGGATAATCCCCTGTAGCCTTATCACTTATTATACACTCAACAATTTAAATACAATTTTTATATTACGTTTATATTCTTTTTATTAGTAATAAAATTCTAATTAAAATTTTATATAACAATTTAAAGGTTGCTTTAAGTCTGATAGTAATTATATTGGTTGCCGCGCAGAATTCTTACTTAAATAATATTAATATTTATAAAACCAAATTGTTATTTCTTCTCAGCTCACTCGTCGTTGCCTTTCTCTCAATAAATTAAATAATTTTATTAGATTTTATTTTTTTTATTGCCTATACTCCTTTCCTCCTGCTCCTCCTCTCATTCCCTATTCTCTTTTCTCCTTCTTCTAGACGACCAGCCGACAACTGAGGGCCTTTCCAAACGACGACGACGATCGAAGCCTGGCGACGAACGACAAAACGCACGGACCACCTAGCAAAACGAAACTTTTGCCGCGACTGTGTTTCGAACTTGGGTTCGACATATTAGGTTTATATAATATTAATTTTTATATTATTTTGAAGTGATTTTTCGATCACTATAGTAAGTTCACCTTTGCGCCTCTCACTCATAATACTATATTTTTATTGCAATAACAGTGATTGTGGCTTAATTGCTGATTCACTGAGTGTAAGTGTTCAATTTTTAAAAAATTTTTTTTTTCCTAGTTGACCATTATAGAGTGTTAAATCCTCTTAGTCCTAGAAGAATTAACATTATTATTAATACAAATTGAATTATTAATTTAATTTTTTTTATTATTAATTATTGTTAATTTTTGGTTGACTTAAAAGTACATTGTGCTTAGTCCCAATATATTGCCATATTTAATATTGGTAATTAATTGGTTGAATTAACTAACTTGTTATTCCCAATTTAAACTTGCAATCCATTTTTTTTTTTTTTAAAAAAAATTAATTTTTAATTAATACTTTATATTGAAAGTTAATTTTTCTATAATTTAATTAATTAAAAATTTTTTTTTATTATTTGGAGCAAATTATTGACTAACTTTGATTATTTTTTATAAAGTACAAAGTAAAATATTAATCTTCCCACTAGTATGTCCAACAATTTGACAGAAAAAATGGATAACATGCAAGTGGATGAGATAGAAATTGACTATGATGCTGACACTGTAAGTTCTTCTAAAGTTGGTCATAAAAAATCTTATGCTAACACAAAGAATTCTCATACTGCAGGATGTGGAAATGACAGGAAATGCAAGCAAACCAAACCCCCTTCCCCCAGTACCACAGAAGGAAGTAAAGCCTCTAGTGCCTCAAGAAGGTCTTCCAAAAGGCTTCAAAATAAAAAAGCTTCCTCTGCCACAACAAATCAGCAACCTCTCCAGTCATATAAAAGAGTTGAAGACAGAAAATATGACGTACAAAGCAAAGGTAGACACATTGTGGGATCAGGTCCAAGAACTCAGGAACCAGATTCAGGCCCAGGCCCCTCCTCAATTGCCTCCCAATCAGCTTCAATTTCAGGCTCAACCTTCACAGCCACCCAGCTCAACCATCCAAAATCCAAATACTATGGAAGTAGAGCAATGGAAATGGGATTATCTAATGAGTCACTACCAGCAGAATGTGCAACACCCTCCTCATCATCAGCCTGGCCCATCCAGAACACCCAATTTCCATCCACCTCCTCATCCCTACCAACAAAGCAGGAGAAAGAAGGCCCAAGCACAATCCCAAACCCAGTCCCAGGGGAAGTTTCCTCCTCTGCCATGGTAAGTAATTTGGTTGATAGTCACTTGGGTATGTTTTCTAATAAATCTTCTTCTGCAGGTAATATTATTGAACATGGTGAAAGAACAGTTAAACCTGTTAAAAGACAGCTTCCTGTAACTAGTAGCCCTATTGATGTAATTAGCAAATTGTCATTTGATGAACCTTTACATTTAACTTCTACATCTTTAATTAATCCTTCTCTTGCAATTAAAAATGATTCTGTTCCCCCTGAAATCTATAACTTAATTGAAAAAACTTCTGAGGAAATTTTGAAAGATACCCTTGATTTTAATATTGTGAAAGACAAACATGTGAGAGATGTGTTAATCCATGAAAATGATAGATTAAATAATTTACACTTGCAATGTAGAGTGAGTTCTTCTGTACAAGATACAGCTTATTTAAAAATCAAAGAAACCTTGAATATTGTTCTTAGTCAACAAAAACAAATAAGAAGTGACCATAGAGCTATCTCAGATAGAAATATCAGTCTGCATAAAACATTGAGTGAATTGAAACCCGTTATTGAGGAAAATTATTCTTTCAAAAATGAAATAAAATCTCTACAAAATGAGTTGAAGAAACTAAAGAATGACTTCCATGCACTAAGTACCAAACACTCAGTTTCTGAGGACAGAAATGTTCTATCTCTTGCAAAAGTGAATGACCAGATGTCTGAAATTCCAAGAATAAGAAACTATGTGTCTGACCTACAGGAAAAGTTCTCAACCTTAACCATCAATAATGAATTAAATGAGATTTCTGCCAGTAAGCTGCATAAAAATAAAGGGAAAAAACCTGAACAAAGTTCATCCTTTCTTCCTCATATTCCAACCATTAAACAAACTGACAATGAGTCTGTAAAATCTTTTGCTACTAGCAAAAAATCTTGTGATAATCATGCACCAGCTGTTTCTGTAAATAATGAAATTTCTGAACACCTGGCTAAACTTCAGGAATTATTACTAATGAATAATTCAAACCAAAAAGTGGACCATCCCAGTAGTCAGAAAAATTGGCCTAAGTTAGACCAATATCCTACCTTTGATGGTGATTCTTCCTCTGATTGGCAACACTTTATCCAAAGAATTGATAATTTAAAGAGATCTTATAAACTACCTGATGAGGAAATTGTTTCTAAGCTAATTTCTTTATTTTCCAATGTAGCCTTGATGTGGTATGAATCTGTCCTCTTAGATAACAATCATTATACATGGAATGATTGGAAATCCTTGATTGAAAATCAGTTTGGTGGTTCAAAATTCAGGTTAGCTCAGCAAAGACTGTATGAGAATACTAGATATGTATCCTCCTCTGTTGAAAAGCCCATTGTTTTTCTGATGAAAATAACTAAAATCCTTAGAGCAATTGATCCAAAGATGGATTATGATATTTGGAGAGATAAAATTTTGTATAAATTACCAAATTCTCTTAGGGATTTGATTGTGGCTAGAACTGAGCATGTAAGGGAAAATTCTTCTTTCATTAATATCTGTAATGAAGTACTACTCAACCATAGATATGAACCAAAGAATTATCTTAGTAAATCTTATAATGATCAGAATAAACCTTCTATAAAGCTCCCAGAAAAATCTGGTAAACCCTCTGCCCCAGTTGCACCTAAAAAATATGCAACAAATACTTGTTATAAATGTAACAAACCGTGGCAGAAGGGTCATGTTTGTGACAAGAAAATTCATCTTGTTGAACAAAATGAAGACACTGATGAACTTGAACTTGATGTCAATAATTCTTCCAGTGACTGTGAAAGTAATATCTCCTATGACAATGAATCTGTTAAAGATGTTTTAATGTTGGAACATGATGTCCATCATTTAAATAATATATCTGAAGATTGTGTATTGAATTTATCTTCAGTAGAAAATGCTGAGATAATTAAAGATATTACTAACAATTCTATTCCTATATCCCCTTTAAAAGCACCTGTTATCATTAATGGTAAAAATGTTGATGTAGTTCTTGATTCTGGTGCTGGAGGAAGTGTAGTATCTGAAAAAGCTTTGGCTTCAGTGGATAAGGAATATTTGAGTAAATTATTGCCTATAACTTCTGAAAAATGGAGAGGGTATGGTTCTACCTTATTCCCTATTGGCAAATACAAAACCTCTGTATTCTTCAAATATAATGGTGGTTTTGTCAGAGCTATTTGTGAGTTTGTTGTCATGAAAAATGATAATTTGAGCAATTGGTTTATTATGGGAAATGATATTTTAACCATGTTTGGTGTGAAACTGGACCCAGCAAATAATTGCTTTACCTTAGGAATGAATGGGAAAAGAAAATTCAAAATTTCTTCTCCTAAACCTTCTGGGCATTTGTTAAAATCTTGTAACTCACTGACCCAATGTAAAGGTAGAACAACAACTGAAATGGATGATTTATTACATGAAATAAATACCGCTTCTTTTGGTGATCATTTGACTAATGAACAAAAGGATTCTATTGTTGCCTCTATTACCTCTTTCCCTATGGCTTTTGCTCATGGTTCTCATGTCTTGGGAATTGTTCAGGAAGAGATGAAAATTACCTTATCCTGTAATTTGAGTGATATTCCTCCTTCCCTTAAGAAAAAACCATATCCTGCTTCTCCATCAAAAAGAAAAGATATTGAAGATAATATTGAAACATTATTGAAAATGAATATCATTGAAAAAGTGGATGTCACCCCCAAATATTGTGTCATCTCCCCAGTCTTAATTTCTTATGAAAAAGATAAAGCTAGATTATGTGGAGATTACAGAGCTTTAAATACTTATACTGTTGATGATATTTATCCTTTACCCAGAATTAATTCAATACATGCTACCTTGCAAGGTGCAAAATTTATTAGTTGTCTGGATGGTAATAAAGGTTATCATCAAGTTCCAGTTGAGAAAAATTCTCAAAATTTTTTGCTTATTGCTACTCATATGGGAATATATAAGTATGTTAGGATGCCATTTGGCCCTAAAAATGCTCCTTCAGTTTTCCAAAAAGTCATGGATAACACTTTCCATCAAGAAATTATTGAAGGTTGGCTCATGGTTTATATTGATGATATTATTGTTTTTTCTAAAACTTTTGATGAACATATGATTCACTTAAATAGAGTTTTCCAAAAAATGGATGAAATCAATATGACCTTATCTTTAAAAAAGTGTAAATTTGGTTTTCAATCTTTGAAAGTCCTTGGCCATGTTGTGTCAGGCTTACAAATTTGTGTAGACCATAATAAAGTTGCTGCCATTCAAAATGTGAAAGCACCAACTTCTGTAAGAGAAATCCAAAGTTTTTTGGGTATGTGTGGCTATTATAGACAATATATTAAAAATTATCAGGTCATAGCTTTGCCTCTTACAAAACTAACCAGAAAAGATGTTGCTTTTCTCTGGAATGATGACTGTCAAAAAGCTTTTAATACATTGAAAAATTGCTTAATGTCAGCCCCTATATTGGCTCTCCCAGATTTTAACAAGCCATTTGTACTTTATACAGATGCAAGCTTTATTGGTCTGGGTGCTGCCCTTCACCAAAAGCAAATTATTAATGATAAATCCTCAGAGGTTGTAATTTGTTATATTTCAAGAACCTTAAGAAATAGTGAATTGAAATATGGTGCCACTCAATTGGAGTGCTTAGCAGTTGTTTGGGCTCTTGAGAAACTTCATTACTACTTGGATGACCAAAAATTTGAGTTGGTAACTGACTGTAGTGCTGTGAAATCTCTCTTAAACCTCAAAACACCTAACAGACATATGTTCAGGTGGCAACTTGCTGTTCAGGAATACAGAGGAAGGATGACTATTATACACAGAGCTGGAAATGTTCACTCTAATGTTGATATGCTCTCCAGATTGCCTTTGCCAAATAATGACTCCAATCCTGCTTATGTACCTGAGGATGACACTGTTCATATACATGGTATATTTATAGTTGATATGGAAGAAGAGTTATTACAGTTAATACTGGATTCATATGATAAAGATTCTGACTTAAATAAATTAGTTACTATTTTGAATGATCCTAAGAATGCTTCAATTCAAGCGTTAATAAAAACTCTTCCTGCAAAATACCAAAATGCCTTAAATAAAGGAAAGTTTTCTATTGAAGATGGTTATATTTATTATAGAAGGAAGCTTACCAATGTAATTGTTATTCCTCCTTCAATGAAAGAAACTATCCTCAAACTTTGTCATGATGACATATTAGCTGGACATTTTGATCTTGAAAAAACATTGATTAGAATCAAAAACACTGCATGGTGGGCTAATATGTCTGAAGACAAAAAATTATATGTTGAATCTTGTGATTCCTGCCAAAAATCTAAAAGGTTAACAGGTAAAAGAGCAGGGTTGTTACAACATATTGAAGCACCTAGTGCTCCCTGGCAAATCATTAATATGGATTTTGTCACTGGTCTTCCTGTTGCAGGTAAAGACAGCTTTAACTCTTGTTGGGTAATAGTTGATAGATTCACAAAAATGTGCAAATTTATTCCAACCCACAAAGATGTATCCACCAAGGAATTAGCTTTCTTATGGTGGTCTTACATGTTTAATATTATTGGTTTTCCAAAAGCCATTATCTCTGATAGGGATCCAAAATTCACTTCTGAGTTTTGGACCTCTTTGATGGATATTTGTGGCTGTGAGTTAAAATTGTCTACAGCTCACCATCCTCAAACTGATGGTCTAGCTGAAAGAATGATTCAAACTCTGGAAGATATGATTAGAAGGTATTGTGCCTTTGGTTTAGAATATAAAGACAATGACAGATTTACTCATGATTGGGTCACTCTTTTGCCTGGTCTTGAATTTGCATATAATAGCACTGTTCATTCTGTCACTGAGAAAAAGCCTTTTGAGCTTTGGTTAGGTTATGTCCCAAACACTCCTGCTCAGATTCTCAATAATAAATTACCTAAGTTGGAACTACATCCTGGTGTAAAATCTTTTATGCAAATGCAACAGCTATGCAGAAAACATGCTCAGAGTTGTATTGATAAAGCATTTGAATATGAAAAGAAAAGATGGGATAAATCCCATAAAGAATACACATTTAACAAGGGTGATGAAGTGTTGATCTCTACTGTCCATTTCAATTTACAAGGTAACCACAAATTAAAAGATCCTTTTGTAGGACCATTTGTTGTTAAAAGAATGGTTGGTGATAATGCAGTAGAAGTTGTATTGTATTCTCCATATGATAGGAAACATCCTGTCTTTCCCATTTCTTTGCTTAAACCTTATACTTCCAACAGTGACTTATTTCCAAAAAGAAGAGGAAGACCTAAGAAGAACCCTCAGGAAGTCACAGAAACAGCAGAAATTGATAAAATTCTCAATGATAGAATTATCACTTCTGAAAGAGGTACTGAATATTTATTGAGATATAAGAACAAATCATCTGAACATGATGCATGGATACCTGGCAAAGAAATTTCAAATCTGCCTGCTCTGTTGAAAAAATACAAAAAGAAAAAATCTTAGCATTTTTTTTTTTTTTTATTGTTTTTTTTAGAGTGAGGGAGTGTCAGCCAGGCTATTCCAGGAGTCCAGTAAATGATATATAAATTATAAAACCTTAAAGAGTGGGTAAAACTTGTATTTAATGAATATAACTTAATATTTTATTACATAATGAAATTATATAAGAATTTTATTATATACAAATGTTACATTAAATTTATTGGTTATATATATTTTTATATACAATTAAATTGAGCATAATATAATATATTCTAAAAGTAATGGCGCATTTTTATATATTTAATAATTATAAATTTATATTTGATTAATTAAAAAAAAAACATATATTATAATTACAAGTGTAAATTTGATTTATAATATATTTAAATTAATTACTTAAATTTATATATTAACTAATACCTCTCATATGACACTAAACAATTATTAAGGACGCTTCTTTTGACCCTTAATTGTGTTAGAAAAAAACAAATAAATTAATTTGAACTAAATTGAGATTAATTGATTGTTTTGTTGCGTCAAATTATTTTTGTTTCACTTAAAATGTTCTCTAATCAGGATGGACCATCTGTTGGGAATTATATTTCTCATAGTTCCTATGTTTCCACTCTTGTTTAGTTATTTACTATTGTCACTTACTGATTTGGGGATTAATGGCGGGGAAATTGGATTCTTAATTGGGCTTTTAATTAACTGTTTCATGTTTTTCTCTATATTGTTATGTTTCATTTACTCTTTTTGATATATTTGTTTTATTTCTTTCTAATCATTGTATTTACTGATATAGTAGCGCTTCAGAGGACCCATTGCCTATAAAAGGGCCTTGGATAATCCCCTGTAGCCTTATCACTTATTATACACTCAACAATTTAAATACAATTTTTATATTACGTTTATATTCTTTTTATTAGTAATAAAATTCTAATTAAAATTTTATATAACAATTTAAAGGTTGCTTTAAGTCTGATAGTAATTATATTGGTTGCCGCGCAGAATTCTTACTTAAATAATATTAATATTTATAAAACCAAATTGTTATTTCTTCTCAGCTCACTCGTCGTTGCCTTTCTCTCAATAAATTAAATAATTTTATTAGATTTTATTTTTTTTATTGCCTATACTCCTTTCCTCCTGCTCCTCCTCTCATTCCCTATTCTCTTTTCTCCTTCTTCTAGACGACCAGCCGACAGAAATAAAGGGTATCATCAAGTTCCTGTTGAAAAAAATTCTCAAATTTTTTTGCTTATTGCTACTCATATGGGAATATATAAGTATGTTAGAATGCCATTTGGCCCTAAAAATTCCCCTTCAGTTTTTCAAAAAGTCATGCATGACACTTTCCATCAGAAAATAATTGAGGGATGTCTCATGGTGTATATTGATGATATCATAGTTTTTTCTAAAACTTTTGATGAACATATGGTTCATTTAAATAGGTTTTTCCAAAAAATGAATGAAATCAATATGACCTTGTCCTTGAAAAAGTGTAAATTTGGTTTTCAATCTTTGAAAGTCCTTGGCCATGTTGTGTCAGGCCTACAAATTTGTGTAGACCACAACAAAGTTGCTGCAATTTGAAATGTGAAGGCACCAACTTCTGTAAGAGAAATTCAAAGTTTTTTGGGTATGTGTGGCTATTATAGACAATATATTAAAAACTATCAGGTCATAGCCTTGCCTCTTACCAAACTATCTAGGAAAGATGTTGCATTCATCTGGAATATTGACTATCAAAAAGCTTTTGATACATTAAAATGTTGCTTAATGACAGCCCCTATCTTAGCTCTTCTGGATTTTAACAAACCATTTTTCCTGTATACAGATGCTAGCTTTGTTGGTCTGGGTGCTGCCCTTCACCAGAAACAAATTATTAATGGTAAATCCTCAGAGGTTTTAATTTGTTATATTTCAAGAACCTTGAGAAATAGTGAATTGAAATATGGTGCCACTCAATTAGAGTGCTTAGAAGTTTTTTGGGCTCTTGAGAAGCTTCATTACTATCTATATGACCAAAAGTTTGAATTTGTAACTGACTGTAGTGCTGTAAAGTCCCTCTTAAACCTGAAAACACCTAATAGACATATGTTCAGGTGGCAACTTGCTGTTCAAGAATACAGAGGATGGATGAAAATTATTCATAGGGCTGGAAATTTTCACTCAAATGTTGATATGCTGTCCAGATTGCCTCTGCCAAATAATGAATCAAATCCTGCTTATGTACCTGAAGATGATACTGTTCATATCCAAGGTATATTTATAGTTGATATGGAAGAAGAGTTATTGCAATTAATACTGGATTCATATGATAAGGATTCTGATTTAAATAAATTAGTTGCTATCTTAAATGATCCTAAGAATGCTTCAATTCAAGCATTGATTAAAACTCTTCCTGAAAAGCATCAATACGCTTTGATTAAAGGAAAGTTTTCTATTGAAGATGGTTATATATATTATAGAAGAAAGCTTACTAATGTAATTGTAATTCCTCCTTCTTTGAAAGAAACTATCCTCAAACTTTGTCATGATGACATATTAGCTGGTCATTTTTATCTTGAAAAAACATTGATTAGAATCAAAAACACTGCTTGGTGGGCTAATATGTCTGAAGACACAAAATTATATGTTGAATCTTGTGTTTCCTGCCAAAAATCTAAAAGGTTGACAGGTAAAAGAGCAGGGTTATTACAACATATTGAAGCACCTGATGCTCCTTGGCAAATAATTAACATGGATTTTGTCACTGGTCTTCCTGTTGCAGGTAAAGACAGCTATAACTCTTGTTGGGTAATAGTAGATAGATTCACAAAAATGTGCAAATTTATTCCAACCCACAAAGATGTATCCACAAAAGAATTAGCTTTCTTATGGTGGTCTTACATGTTCAATATTATTGGTTTTCCAAGAGCCATTATCTCTGATAGAGATCCAAAATTTACTTCTGAGTTTTGGACCTCTTTGATGGATATTTGTGGCTGTGAGTTAAAGTTGTCTACAGCTCACCATCCTCAGACTGATGGTCTAGCTGAAAGAATGATTCAAATTCTGGAAGATATGATTAGAAGGTATTGTGCCTTTTGTTTAGAACATAAAGACAATGACAGATTTACTCAAGACTGGGTCACTCTATTGCCTGGTCTTGAATTTGCATATAATAGCACTGTTCATTCTGTCACTGAGAAAAAGCCTTTTGAGCTTTGGTTAGGCTATGTCCCAAATACTCCTGCTCAGATTCTCAATAATAAATTACCTAAGTTGGAACTACACCCTGGTGTAAAATCCTTTATGCAAATGCAACAGCTATGCAGAAAACATGCTCAAAGCTTTATTGAAAAAGCATATGAATATGAAAAGAAAAAACAGGATAAATCCCATAAGGAATACACATTTAACAAGGGTGATGAAGTTTTGATATCTACTCTCCATCTCAATTTACAAGGTAACAAAAAATTAAAAGATCATTTTGTAGGACCATTTGTTGTTAAAAGAATTGTTGGAGATAATGCAGTAGAAGTTGTATTGTATTCTCCATATGATAGAAAACATCCTGTTTTTCCCATTTCTTTGATTAAGCCTTATACTTCCAAAAATGACTTATTTCCAAAAAGAAGGGGAAGACCTAAGAAAAACCCTCAGGAAGTCACAGAGACTGCAGAAATTGATAAAATTCTCAATGATAGAATTATCACTTCTGAAAGTGGTACTGAATATTTATTGATATATAAGAACAAATCATCTGAACATGATGCATGGATACCTGGCAAGGAGATTTCAAATCTTCCTACTCTGTTAAAGAAGTACAAAAAGAAAAAAACTTAGCATTTTTTTTATTGTTTTTTTTAGAGTGAGGGAGTGTCAGCCAGGCTATACCAGGAGCCCAGAAAATTGTATGTTAATCTATTAGAGCTTAATGAGGGCAAAAAATTATGCATTTTATGTATATAAATTAATATTATATTGCATAATAAAATTATATAACAATTGTATTATAATATAACTAAAATAAGGGTTATATTAAATTTATTATTAAATAAATTATAGATGCAACTAAAACTCATTAAATACTTTATATTCTATAAAATGTTGGCGCATTTTTCATGTATTTAATACTTATAAATTATTAATTAATATATTAAATATATTATAGTTAAAAATCAAAATATTAACTTATAATATAATTAAATAAATAAATTAAATTAAAGTATTGAAATAAAACTTTTATATCATATGAATTATGAATATTGAGCACTTTTTTGACTCATAATTATGTCATAAAGGTATTAAATTAGTCAAAACATTTTATTTAATTAATTACTAATATTGTATTCTAAAATTTAGTAATAATATTAAATTAATAAATTTTTTTAACCTAATTTAATTCTTACACTAATAAAATGGGTTATATTAATTAATATCTTATGTTCCACACTTAATTAATTAATTACACTAATTATTTTATTAAAATAGTTTAATTTTTATGTCTCACTTAAAATGGGCTATTATCAAATGTGTTATAAATTGAATTATTTAATACTTCAAGTGTTTCAATCTTATTTAATTACTCACTTATTTTAAAGATTTGTTTGGGGTTAAATTGGTGGATTTTTTGGGCTCTTACTTATTTTTTAATTAATTGTTTTATATTTTTCCCTTACAGATTTGGTACACTTAATTTTAACTATTAATTATTTCTTATCTTATTTTTTATAGGATATAATTTCTTGTGGCGCTTCAGAGGGCCCCTTGCATATATAAGGGCCTTGGGAAACCTCCTGTAGCTCTATCACTTATTATACACTCATCATTTAAACATATTTTTTTAATATATTACATTTATTATTATTTTTATTAGTACTATAAATTCTAATCAAAATTATATATAAATAACTACAGGTTGCAATAAGTCTATTAGTAATAATAGTGTTCACTGCACATTGAAAATAATTCTTACATAAATAAATATATTATAATTTAAAGACCCTTACTATTTGTCAAAGTTCCCAAGCAAGTCTCGTTGCCTTCTCTTTTAAAATACATATATTTTTATTAGTATTATTTTACCTTTTTATTTTATCTTGCCTTCCTCCTTTCTATCTTCCTTCTCCTTCTTTTCCTTCTAGACGACTGGCCGATACCAGCCCTGATGGCATTCCCAACAACTTACTTCACTGTAACCCACAAGCTGTCACAGCCATCCTTTACCCAATCTTCCAAATCTGCCTTTCTTCAGGGCATTACCCAAACATCTGGAAAGAAGCTAAAACAGTCATCATCCCCAAACCCAACTGTCCAGATTATACTGCCCCATAGTGCTCTTCAGCACTATGGGTAAGTTGTTGGATTCTCTGTTGACCAAATGTCTGTCATTCCTTTTAGAATCCAACAACCTACTCACATAAAATCATTATGGAGGCCACCCATTCAGAAGCACCTCTGATGCCTTACTCCACCTTCCCACATGGACTAAAGATCAATGGTGGAAAGGTAAAGATTTTGGAACCCTCTCCCTTGATGTCAAGGGGGACTTTCCTTCAGTCAACCTCACCCGCCTCTCAGCCATTCTCCACTCTCCCCCCCTCCCTAACAACCTTAACAAAATAACAATCAACTCCCTAGAAGGATTGAAGACCAGAATTGCTTTCTCATCCTATGAATCTCCCTCCTCCTTTTCCCCAAAGGGTCTCCCCTTTCCCTCTTACTCTAAGTTCCCTATAGTGCTGACCTGCTTTGTCTCCCCTCCCTTTCGCCTTCTTCTCTAGTGCAAAGATACATTGACAATGTCATGTACCTTTCTGCTTACAAAGATCCAGATGTGGTGGTTAAGAACTTTTCCCAGCTATGATCAGAGGCTGTCTCCTGGGGAGGAAAACGTGTGGCTGTAGTTGATTTCTTTAAAACAAAATGGATCATGCTAACCAAGCATCCATCCCTCCTCAAATCTCCTCCTACTCTCCTCTTTGATGTCTTCTGCCTCCCTCCATCCTCCAACCTCAAATGTCCAGGGGTCCTTTCGGATCCCACACTCTTATTCAAATCCAACGGCAGTGAATTTTCTCCCTCTGTATTTTAATCTGCAGCTGTAATCCACAGGGTGGGGTATCCCCTTAAAACAATATAAAGCCCTTATCACTTCCCTTATTCACTTGTGCACAGATTATGTTGTAATTGTGTGGCACACCCCAAAAAAGAACACACCTACAATAAGACTCCTGAAAGTGGTTGACAACAAAGCCATGCACAGGGCTTTAGGATGTTTTTTTTCTACCCCAATTACTCTTTTATTACATGTCTCATTTTCCCTCCCCTGAAAACAGATACTTGACCTAGTCACAAGTTGTGCATGGGCTGACCTTCTCACTACTCCCTCCTCCAGACCAATGGCATGCCTTTCCAAAACTTCTGTCCACTGACCTCTCCCCAAAATTCACCCTCACAAGCTACATCATCTCTCATCCTTGAACCCTTTCCCCTCCTCCTTTCCTCTAAACAGTTTTGACATCAGAAACCCATTTATCCTCCCACATTTTTCAAGGCCTCATAGGACTTACCAAACAGGAAGCCTGTGTGGAGATCCATTTCAATTTACTCACTCCCCTTCTTTCCTCCTACTTTATTTACACTGATGGATCTAGATCCCAAGAGGGAGCTCAAAGATGCTTTTGACCCTGGTAAAAATCTCTCTCATGTTGTAAGACTAGGAGATTTCCATCTTCTCTCAGTTTTTGAAACAGAACTAGTGGGGATCCTTTTAGGTATCTCACTTTTTCTCAATAACCTTTTCATCACACTCTACCTGTCACTTGAAATACTCACTGACAACCAAGCAGTGATCAAACTTTTAACTTCCCCCTCCCCCTACACTTCCAATTCATCTATTCTTCTGACCATAGCTGTCACCATAGGCCTACTATGAAAATCAAACCCAAATCTCATACTCAAGTTTCACTGGTGTCCAGGTCACAATGGAATCGTGGAAAATGTGGTAGTCCACCCTCTAGCCAATGGTTCCAATCACAAGTCAAATTCCCCCTAAGTCCTTCACCATTTTTCACCATCCTTTCCCCTCCATCTCTTCTTTGAAATCACATTTGAAATCTTATTCTAAATCTCTTCTTCTCACCCCCCCAACAATAACACCATCTGGAAATTGAGAGGCAAACTCAACCCAAATCTCATTCTAAGTAGACTCTCCTCCCTTCTCAGAGAACAAGCTACTGCTTTCAAGCAGTGCCACTCATGTCACTCTCCCCTCAAAAAATAACTTTTCAAATTTAAAGCCTCTGACTCTCCATTATTCCTCATGTGCTCCCTCAATGCTCATGACACTCCTGAACGTGTATTGCTCTTTCGCCCTGCTCAATTGGAGTCATGTAAAGATCTTTTTAATGCTTCCAGGGAGCACAAAATTTAATTTACCACATCTGCTTTATTTTCTACTTCCCCAATCATCTCACAAGTAGCTTTTTTACCAAAAAAAAACTCAAATATGTCCTAATAACCTTACTCTTACCCAATAAATATCCTATTAATCCTTATTTCAATGTCCATCTTCTACTCATTGTAATTTTCCACAATAAACTTGTAAATAATCTTACTATCTTCATCTATCCTTAATGCCCCTTGTTGGGTGAGACTGTAAAAAATATAAAAAAAAGCCAAATATAACTGAGGAAATAAAAGGAATCATTGTTGGAATTTAAATTGGGGGCTGCAACAAGCTACTTATTTCCTGCCATATCCCCCTCCCAGGTTCCACAGTTGGCTCAGTCCTTGAAAGATATTCAGCCCAGAGTACCATCAAAACTTCAGCATGTAGTGGATCCCCATGCAAGATGACTGCCTGTGATCTGAGGCAATTAGCACTGGTCCTCAAGAAAAACCAAGAGGTCAAAGAATCTCAGATATCTGACTTACTTACTAAAACTATATTGCCTCATATTATCTGAAATCATGCTCATGAATTGGGTCTCTGGAAGAGAATTCTGCCAAAAAACCCTTTGTGGGCCTTATTCATTGCAACAATCACCTTGATTTTTCTTTCCAGAACCTTTTCTGGACTGTTAGTGATTGGAAAAAGGTGATTTGGACTTATGAGACCTCCTTTTAAATCAGAAAAGCTTTAGAAACAAAATATGTTGGGCACACTAAATCTGAAAAATTTATTCCCAAATGTCTACAAATCACGTTTCAAAGTGGTCAATTATCTATCATGTTTTGGGGGGCTTTTTCAACACTACAAAATCCCCCCTTTTTCTTCTCTCTTTACAAAATCAAACATCAAACACAATGATAGAAGTGTACCACAGGTCCCTCATACCATTTATGGAAGAAAATGACCCTCACCACAAGCTTCTTCTAATGGAGGACAACACCCCTATCCACACATCTAAGAAGTCTCAATCTTTTTATGATCTAGTGGGCTTGAAGAAAATAAAATGGCCTGCCAAGACTGATCACCTGATTTGAATCCAATCAAGAATCTGTGGAAAGAAATGAAGAGAAAAATCCATCAGTTTTATAACCCAAAAATTAAAGAAGAAATGAAAAGAGCCTTACATGTAGCTTGGGAGGACTTTCCAGCCAACATTTTAAAGAATTTTATCAAGTCTATGCCACAAAGGATGCATGCAGTAGTAGAAGCCTCTGGGGGGCCTGTTCTTTTGTGAAAAGGGCAATAATTCTGTTGATATGATGATTACATATATAGAGTGTACAGATACTGTTTAACAATGATACACATTTGAAATGAAAATAAAACATGTTTTAAATGAAAATTAAGTATCAGTTTGAGAGAAATGAGAGAAAAAAGAGAAATTCATGAGGTGGTGAAAACTTGTTGCCAGCCACTGTACAGTATCCAGAAATAAGTCATCATCACCACTTAATTTTTTCTTGTCATTGCATATTTGCCCTATACCACCACCATCTCAAGAATACCTGTACTACTGAGCCTCAAGAAATACTCACACACATCTCAAGAATCATTTGAAAACGTCAGTTTTGTTTCTATCTCATTATTTTTCAATAAATTTCATATCTAAAAAGTACATATTTTTGCTGTTCTTCAATCTCAGAGGTCAACTTTCAAGGCAAAAAGATGCCAGTACAAAACAGAAACCAAAGCATTGGTGGTTGGAATTGCAATGGCAGGATCCAATCAAAGCAAAATAGCCAGTGATTTTTTCATTCCACACACAACAGTGTGCTCAATCCTGGATCATTATCATGCCGGGGGTACAGTGTAAAATAGATCTCATGGTGGCTGTCCTTGAAAAACTTCATCCCAAGACCAGTCACAACTCCTCCAAATTCTGAAGTCAAACATCAATGCATATCTCTCTAATTTTTCAAGAATGCTTTCAACACCTGTTTTCTTTCACACACTTTGTAAACTCACACATGATCTTCAAATGTTCAACCACAAAGCAGCCAAGAAGCCTTTTGTTGGCCAAGACCACCACCAGTGATTCCTCAAGTTTGCTCTTGTTTATATTCAGTGGACCATCAATGATTGGAAGAATGTCATATGGACTGAAAAATCTTCATTTGAGATTGGAAAAGCTTCAAAATTAGTTCATTTTTGGTGTTAAAATGGCAAGAGATACCTTCAAGAGTGTCTTTAACCCACATTCAAAAGTGGTTGCTCATCTTTTATGCTATGGGGCAGGTTTTTAAAAATTACTAAGATACCAATCATTAATCTTCCTCCTCAACATCAAACTTCTCAGTTAATAATAGAAAAAGTCTATCTTAATGGCCTCCTTCCTTTTTTAAAGTAAAATGATAAACTTAACCAAATTATCCTTCAAGAAGACAATGGACATATATACATATTGCTAAAATGATAAAGGATTTTAGGTAACTTATAAACTTACAAAAAATAGAGGACTGGCTAGCATATTCTTCAGACCTTTATCCCATTGTGAACATCTGAAAAATAATGAAGACTAATATTCACAAAATCTATCAACCTAAAAAAGGCTGAAATGTCAAATTCCATACATCAAGCATGGCAAGAAATTCCTAAAACATTATCTCAGAACCTCATCAGCTCAAAGCCTCATCAAATGCATGCTGTATTCAAAGCTTCTGGTGGGCCTACCCACTGGTGACCAGGTAGGGAAAATCAATTTTTTTCTCATGTTTTTGTTTTTGTTTCTTTAATTATCATGTCTAGGCTATTGAATGAATGTATATTCATGTTATCAGCAGTTTTATATTTGGGTTTATGAAATGAGGGTCTGACAGAAATTAAAATTAAAAGAAATGTTTTGATGTTATCCTTTATTTGATTATACATTATAAAACTACACATCCATTTCAACCTGGAATGGTGATTGTAATGAAAAAGAAATAAATATTGAGTTTGTAACATAAGAAAACAGGGGTGACAAGGACTTATTTCAAGATACTGTACTTAGCTACCAAATAACCTTTTATATATGAAATGTAGTTTACACATCTGACTAAGAACATGTATCTACAGTTTTCCATCAAATTAGCCCAATTATGCAACTTTTTTGCATTAATTTGCCATTTTTCCTCCATTAATCACTTTTTCTAATGTCCATCAGAAATTATCTTTATAAAAACAAATTGCATAATTGAAGATAATTGAGAATAATTGAGCACCATATGATCTTAACACTATGCAACACAAGTTTCTTATGTATTTTATTCAAACTTTTTTATACTTTATGTTATTTTATATCTATTATCACACATTTAATATCCACCTGTCAATGTGACATGTTTCAATTTGTTTTTCCCATAGCCCATTCTTTCCTATACATCATTTCTCCCACTTTCATCTGTCCCACATATTATTTCTTCCTCTTCTTCTTCATTACACAATTTTTTCATTCTGCACACTATTTTCCACCTTTATATTTTGAAATGAGTCCAGACACCTCTATTGACTTATCCGCTCTCACACAACTGTCACCACCACCCAGTGAGATCCTGGAAGCCTAGATCTACAATTCCAATAGGTACAAGACATGTAAAAAAATTGAAAGCAGTTGGTCTTGATTTCAAGGAAGAACATTTAAAGGTGGTGCATTCTTGAAAAATCAAATAAAATCACCAAAAAAAAAGAGTAAATAAAAAAATTAAAATAAATTCTTTAAATTCAATTTCAAAAATAAATAAAAATTACTTACCTGCTATTGGAAATACCACTTGATGTCCTTCAATCCAATTTATTAAAATAAAATTAAAAAAATAAATTGAATTCAGTAAATTTCAGAATAATTAATTATTTTCAAAAACAAACACAAATAAAAAAATAAATTACCTGATTTATTTTGGAAACAGGGTGTTAGTGTTACTCTTGGTCTAGAAGATAAAACTCGAGGCTCTACAAGGATTTGGATGATTTTAATGGGTTCTCAACAAATTGGTACATATTTCTTATAATCTTTGATTGTTTTACTCAATTAATAAGAGGTTTTTTTAAGATATTATTATAATTTATAGATTAGAATTACGTTGTTGTAAATACTAATATGAAAAAATATAGTAATAAAGGATTTAAATAATATATAATAAGATGTTTTTTCTAAGTAAGGAATGGAATGAAAAGTACAGAAAGAGAGGGCCTTTTATAGGCAAAAATGTGAGAAATAAAGACACGGAGTTAACATCACCTAATACAAGGGTGTGAGAGAAAAAGAAACTAAATAAAGAGAGTATGTGAAATAATAAAAGATATACTAAATGGTGCGTAAATAAAGGTATCATTTTTATTTTAAATAAAACTTGAGATCCCTTTGACTGTCACATTTAGTACAAAACATTTGATTTAAAATGTTGAATCAAAAAAATCTAAATTTATTAATAAAGGAATTTGAAAATCTTCTTCTTTTTATACTTTTTATATTTTAATACTATTTTTTTTCCATCTCATCTGTATTATTGAGCACGGTGTTAGGGAGTAAAAATGTGTGTGACAATTACTTATTTTTATTAATTATTTACATTACTTAGTGTACTTATCTAGTGAGTTGTAAGTAATAAATAAGTAGGTAGTAAATAATTAATTATTAATAAGGATTTAAAAGGCGTGGCTTCATCTCCGTAAGATAATTAATTATTTAACTGGATAAGTCTAGTAGCCTGGCTGACACAGGGGGAAATGTCCAGAAAATATAGGAAAGTAAAAAAAATTCTGTAAAAAAAATTAAAAAGCAGAGATTAGTCTTTTTTTTCTTGCTTCAAAATGCCCCCCAAAAAGTCCCCCCTTTTACCCCCTCCTTACCCGCCTCAAAATCCCCCCTTTAACCCCTCCTTACCTGCCCCAAACCCCTTTACCCTCCCTTTAACCCCCCTTTAAGGCCTCCTTTCCCACCTTAAACCCCCCTTTACCCCCTCAAACCGGCCTCAAACCCCCTACAGCCATCTTATCAAATTGGTGACAATTCAATAATTTAGTGAACAATTTTTAGTGATCTTTCATTAACTTATTGAATCAATAGTGATTCAATAAGTAGGCACAGGGGGTGTGTGGAGGGGTTTGAGGGGGGGGGGTTTGAGATGGGTTTGAGGGGGCCAAGGTTGGGGTAAAGGGGGGTGAAGGGGGGTTTGAGGCAGGAAAGGAGGGGTTAAAGGGGGGTTTGAGGTGGGCAAGGAGGGATTAAAGGGGGGGGAGTTGAGGTGGCCAAGAAGGGGAGAAAGGGGGGTATGGAGGCAGACAAGGAGGGGGAAAGGGGGATGATGGAGGGGGTAAAGGGGGAACTTGAGGTGGCCAAGAAGTGGAGAAAGGAGGGTATTGAGGCAGACAAGGAGGGGGGAAAAGGGGATGATGGAGGGTGAAAAAAAAGATAAAAAAAGATAAAAAAAGATAAAAAAGATAAAACAAAAAAAACAAAATTAGTCTAACCTTGGAAACCAAAAAAAAGCACTTACAGGACAAAAAAAAGAAAAAATAAAGGCCAAAAAAAAGAAAAAATAAAGGACAAAAAACAGAGAAAAAATAAATTATTAGCAAGTAAAAAAATCAAAAATAAGAAAAAAATGACTTGCCTGGAGAGATGAGATGAGAAAATATAAGAATTGAAAATATTTGAGGGATGTTTGAGCAGAGGAGGAAATGGATATGAGGGATGAATGAAAAAATGAAACAGTGAAAAATTATGCAATTTCATGTAGAGCTGATAAAATGAAACAAATGAGACATCCAAAAAAGAGAATTGAGAGCAAATTAAAAATTGTAGTTATGAAAAAAATAACCAACACAAGTGAATAAAACATGGAACATGAAAATAACACAAGTGAAAAAAACAAGGAAGTTGAAAATGGGGAGAGTACAAAAAAATAATTTAAAAGGGTGGTGAAGAGAAATGTTGGAGAGTAATAGGCATAATGACAGAGTGTATGCCAGTTGAATGAATGTTTGGTGATTCAAGAGAGGGGAGCTTCAGTGCTGGTTCAGGATCCTCTTCTTCATAAAGGTCGTTCCACTCATCCTTTAAATCAGCTAGGATATTGTGGAGTATAATGCAAGTCATTATCAAATGATTTGCAGTTTTTATTTCCATTTTTTTTTGAAAATGAATTCTGAGTTCCCGGAGACTAGAAACTCATTCATTTAAAATCCCAATAGCATGTTCAATCCGTACTCTTGATTGGGCAAGGTGATAATTAAAGGTGGTTTTGGGATCATTTTCTATAATTGAACCACATAAAGCAGGTATAATGTAATTTCCACTTGCATATGCTGAGTCTGCAAGGAGGTACTGAGATTTGTCAAAGTATGAGTCATGAGTTTGAGAAATCCTCATTCTTTGGAAGACGGTATGGTAAGGTAAACTCTTACAGTCGCCTTGCTTTAAGCAGAATCTGGAGGAGATATGTGGATTTAGCTGAAAACCCCGTCCTTCCAATAAAAATAACAAAATGGGAATTCTAAATCACTAAGCTAACCAATCTACTTGGATCTGATTGATGAAAATAATGAAACTCTAAAATAATTAACGCTTATTGAGATTTAAAGAAAGTGGCTGTTGATAAAAGAAATACTGATAACAACAATTAAGGTGTACCAGTGAAAGATCTGAAAAGATTGACTTTTATGTTTTTATAATAATTTGAATTTTTATGAGACAGCAATAATCAAGTCCCAGTGATGAAGACCTTTCTAAAGATACCCTGTATGAAGTGTGATTTAAATTGTTGAGTAGTATTTCTAAAATGTTATATATAAAATTAAAGTTATAAGGGTATTACAAATTTATTTAATTTGTTGAGTAATAAAAAATAAGACCGTGGTGGTTAATGATTAAGCTGTATGATGTATTCCCCCTTCAATTTTGAGTTTGAGAGGCGCTTAAGTGTTCCTAGTCATGTGCCTAAGTTTCCCCCTCCAGAGCTCTCCCAGAGTCAATCCGGAGCCCATACGGAGTCAAAGCGGAGTCCTTATGGAGTCTGTCCGGACTTCCGGACTCAATTAGAACCTTAACAACTATAATAAAAAATCTAGAAAAATTAAACATGATAGAGCTACTTCCCCTTTATATTCCAAACTAATTTTCGTAGTCTGCGCAGCTCTAATTACCCCGTGAAAATTCATCAAAGTTAAGTAATTTCTGGAAACGTAAATATTTCTATAAAACTTTAAAATTCATTTAAAAATATAAGAAAAATAGTAAAAATTCTGGAAAAATTTCCCAAGGTTCTTGAGTGACTCGACTTGATACTTATAAACTTTTCAGACCGTAAAAATAAGTTTTCTCAGTAAAATAAATTGTTTTGTGTAGGCATTTTCTCGTGACCAATTTCTTCATATTTAAAACTCAAATAAATTAAATAAAACCCTTTTATATAAAAATAATAACACCAATCTTGCATGCCGTAATAACTCCATTTACGTACTTAGGTGCCATACTAAACTTTAGGCTACCACATCCTCCCTCCAATTGAGAATGTCCCCATTCTTATAACTTTGCATAAGTGGTCAAACACAATATTCATCTTTAACCTTCAACCACCATCTTCTTTAATCAACTATAAAATTCATCTTCATCAATATGTCTTCCAAAGAACTTGTCGCTCCATGTGAAATCTGCGCTCAATACCAGGTACCTTGTTTAATGTCCAACCCTAGTCTTCCTGGCAGGACAGCTTGCGACTTATGCCATGTAAAAAAAGTCAAATGTAACCGGCCAATAGTTCCTTCTAAAACAAACGTATATTTAGGACCAGCAGCTCTCCCTGATCCCTCAACTTCTAAAAAGCGATCAAAAATTCCTGTCTTCTTAAAACAAATAAGATCAAAAACAGCTTCAAAAGTTCAATCTTCATCAGCGGATCCCGGCCTAATTTTGCCTTCACAAGATCCTAATCCTATAACGCCAGTGCCCCCAACCAATCTTTGCTGAGACTATGTTTCCTGGCTCTAAATGTAAGACCCTATTTATCTTACTAAAAAAACTTTTAATCAAAATTGACTAAACCTATGACTTAATAACATATTTGAAATTTTAGCTGTCGAAATAACCAACACTGATGATGTTGGTAGAGTGAAGACGGACTATATCAATCATTATCCAAATTTTCATCGCTATCTTTTTCTTGACTTTACTAATGAGTTGAAACGAAAAATGCTGGCCTATTTTCAAGAAACTCCAGCTAATAACCATGAAGACCTCATGAAAAAAAGAATTTTAATGCAAAGCTTTGATAATGATGTTGAACAATTTCAAAGAAATTATCTTTTCTAACAGTATAACTTGATAAAATTTTGTTTTTGCTTGGTCTTCTTTAAATTTCAACATAAATGTTTTTTTCTTTCTTCTCTGGCTTAACATAAAATAATAAATCTTGTGATGATTCCACTACTGAGAGCAAGGTTTGAATCCCTTCAGACTCCCATATACCAGTCTTCCTTCTTGTCACAGCATTGAGAGAGTGGATCTTCCTATGAGCCGAATACTCCTGATTCCAGCCTCATAGGGCCCCCCACTGAGCCGAATTCTATGATTCCAATCTCGCCATAAGGTCCTCCAAGCTTCACACCAAAAATGGCCTAACACTGAGGCACTAAAAAAAATCATTCCCTAAAATCCAACTACCATCCTAACTTCTGATTCCTTCATCACAATTTTCAAACTTTTCTATACAGCAAACCCATAAAATACTTTTGCCAGGCTTCCAATAATAATATTAACTTTAGACCATGTTAAAGCGCCACAAATTTTACCTAATTAACCATTATGCTTTCCTTAGCATCATCACCACCTAAAATTTTAACCTCCTAAAGCTTATCAGCACCCAATTCCAGAAATGATTAAATAACCAGTTTAGAGTCTTAGTGGACAGTGATAAATTAAAAGATTGAATTGAGTAATCAAAACAAGATTGACATTCCAGTTTAAAGTCTTGGTGGACCAAACATATAATCGATTGCCAGTTTATGGTCTTGGTGGACCAAAGATCGTTTAGGTGCATAAATAACTTGATAAATCCCTAAATAAGGCCTAGGCTTGACCAAAGATTGAATAAATTTGATAATCCAGTTTAATGTCATAGTGGACCAAACATTTGATCGACAAGTAATCCAGTATAAGGCCATAGTGGTCCAATGAATGTTGAATTATCCTGCAGATATTAATTTTCCAGTTTAAAGTCATAGTGGACTAAACAATGAATGAACTACCAGTTTAAAGTCATGGTGGACCAAACATTTGATCGATAAGAAATCCAGTTTAAGGTCATGGTGGACCCAACAGCTTGATAACAGCCCAGTTTAAGGTCTTGGTGGACCTAACAACTTCTCTATCCTTGAACCCAGATTTTGCCACCAGCTTTCTTCATCCTAGTTTCAAGTTTTCTTCTTCAAAAAAATATCTCCTAACAAGATGAAACCTTCTGACTTCATTGCTTCAGCTGATCAATCTTGCAAATACTGTGCTTTCACCCATAGGGAATGTATCTTCACTTTCAACTGGCAAAAGCACACTTATAACAGGGCCTGTTTATCCTGCTATGAGAAGAAAAGAAAATGTTCTGGCTTGAATTGTGGTTCTATCCCTATTACTGCTACTAGCTTTGCCGCATTCTGCAAACCTCCTCCTTCTTCTTCACCTTCTACTCCACCCCCTATTCCATCAACCTCTAAAGATCCCATCCCTTTTTCTCCATCAGCCTATTTAAATCTTTCTCCATCACCTAATCCTCTGGGTCCTTCTCTTCAATCTAGACTTGCTGCTACTCCCCCAAGAACTCTTGCTGCTCCCAGGGCCATGCTTTAACCTTCTAACAATTCTTCTCCTACTTCCAACATCTTGAAGCACAAAAGGTCCTATAATAGCCAGCAATCTTCATCTTCTCTTGTTTCATCAAAAAGGCCTAGAACATCTACTTCAAACACCGAATCCAACACCAGTCCTCCTCATCTATCAAAAATAAAAAATCCTTTTCTAAACATAAAAAATCCCACTCCATTACCAAGTAAGCCGTTTATCTATGATCATGATAGTGTTGACACAGGTTAGTTGTCTCTTTTTATTTTCTTAATCTTCAGGTTTTAATTTGCTGATATTTTAATTTGATAAGCGTCCACCGGTTCTCCAATTTCATATTCAGCTTATGAACTACCCGAACCTAATCCAAGCTTCCCTAGAGTTCCAATTCACCTAGTGTCTGAAAAGCTTTTTGCCAATTTTAATAACCTTATCGCTTATTTCCAACAATACCCGCCCTCTGATAGATCAGAATCTTGGATGAGAGAGCAACTGTTAAGAGACCTTTTCAAAATAGCCAACTGGCTTCAACACTATCGTGACCGTGAAATAAGATTTGAATCCCAGGAAATCGATCAAGGTCCTTCTAAATTTTCTAATTTCGATTCTTCAAAAGATAACAACCCTTGATGGTGTTCTTCCTGGTATGTAGCTTTCTTGAATAATGTTTGAAAAATAAAATATAAACATCTAAACTACCTAAAACTAAAATACCTTTTATTTTTTTATTTTATTTTATTTTATTTTATTTTATTTTAATTTTTTAATTTTTTAATTTTTTTTTATTTTATATTTTTAGTTATTTTATTATTATTATTATTATTTTTACCATTTAAAATAAAAGATTTTTTTTTTTTTTTTTTTAAAAAAAGATAGTTTTGAAATAAAAGTTAAAATTTAATTTTTAAAGAAAGATAAACGAACATGAAAAGAAAGATAAAAAAAGTACTAAAAAAGTTTCAAAATATTATTTTAAAAGATGCCCCCCGGCCATTTGATGAGCCGTACCCTCGACATCATACCCACATCCAAGTGCAACTTGATGTGGTTACACAATTTTGAGAAATTGAAAAGAAAATAAAATAAATGAAAGTTTTTAGAAGATAATTTTTATAATGATGATCACTGGGTGGGCTCCCTCCAATTTATAAAAATGATTAGAGACCACCAGTGAGCATCACCTTTACAATAATTCATAATATATATTAAAGAAAAGAAATCACAATCTAACATAAAAAAAATCAAAAGCAAAATAAAATAAAATAAATTCTTGAATTCGGCTTTGAGAGTGGTGTCTCTTGATTCGTTCCAGTTTATAGTCTTAGTGGACTTCCTATAATTAAAAGACAAAGCCAGGATTCAACTAGAAACAGGGAAAATTTTGGAAATGAACATTATGGGGTAATTGTGTATAGAGCAGCCAGCCCATCAATTACCCCCACACTTGCCAATATTAAATTAAGAAGGTTCCCCTGTGAACACTTCTTCCAATAAATTTTAAAAAAATTTCCAACACTATCTTCACCCATATTTTAAGAATTTTAAATTTTGAAAATTTTCAAAGAAGGTTTTCTTGCTTTCGTTATGTTTCATCACAGTTTCGTTGCCCATATGCAGTGTAACGATAGTAAAGTATTTTTGATAAAAATGAAGATAGTTTATCCTTGTTGCGGAGGTTGATAAAATTTTTATAAACTTCATAGTTTATCATCATTGCGGAGGTATCCATAAAATTTTGTCAATATCATAGTTTATCCTCATTGCGGAGGTATCCATAAAATTTCGTCAATATCATAGTTTATCCTCGTTGCGGAGGTATCCTTCGGCACTCCTGGTGCCTCTAGGATAGAACCGTTTCACTTGATTGGCCGCTACCCTCTTCTTCAATACTACACCATCCAACTTTTCTAGCACATATGAACCGCCGGAAACTTGCTCCTTGATTTTATATGGTCCATTCCACCTATCTGCAAACATCTTTCCCCACTGACTTTCCAAACTCCTATTATACACCAAGACCATATCTCCTGGGTTCAAACGTTTCCTTAATCGATGTGCCAACTGCTCATCCCAATATCTAACTGATTGGTTTCTGATCTTCATCATCCGCAAATATGCCTTTTCTAAATATTCTTCTTTCTTTTCTAGCTGCATCATTCTTGCACAAAATAATTCTTCAGTAGTTTTGACCGTATCCCAGTCAACTCCAAGATATGATTCAGCTTCTAAATCAACCGGTAAAACTGCTTTCTGTCCAAAAACAAGTTCATAAGGTGAAAATCTGGTCGTCCTTTTGGCAGTGATTTGATCAGCAAATAAAACTCAAGGTAAATAGTGCCTCCACTTTTCGGCACTTGTCCCACACATTTTAACTAAAGCATCCTTAATAACTTGATGCCCTCTTTCAACCATGCCTTCAGCTTCAGGATAATATGGGGTTGCTACCCTAACCTTTGATCCAACTTTCAATACGGCCTCTTTAAACTCTGTCCCAAATTCAGGACCTCCATCTACCGTTACCAACTTCATCACCCCATACCTATATACCCAATTATTCAAAAAAAATTCTGCCACATTTTTGGCAGTTAAATTAATAAGAGGCGCTGCCTCTACCCAACCAGATAAATCATCTCTGGCCACAATTAAATATTTATACCGTCCCTCTTTTATATGAACGGCATCTAAACTAACTCTCCCAAAGAGCATATATTCACCAGTCGTGCGTCCAGGTTCTTTTGGCCTTAAATAACTTCGTCTTTGACATTCTTCGCATGACTGAACCCACTGTTTAACAGCCATCTTCATGCCAGGCCACCAGAATCAATCAGAAATTCTTCTAAACGTTTCTCCAACGCCTCTATGCCCGAGATCTTCATGCAGTGATTTCAAAACTAATTCTTGCCCCTTCTCTTGAGTTATAACTACTTGAGGATTTGGATACCTTCTCCTCATTAAACGTCAGCCAGATAGGTAAAACGTAGATGACTTCCTCTTGATAGCCACCCATTCATCGTCTTCACACTCTTCTGGCCTCTCTAAAGTCAACAAATATTTGACTAACAAAAAATAAAAACCAGTCTGACCCCAGACTTCATCTTGAAAATCAATTAATATAACATCAATAGGGACTTCTCTATCACCAATATCACCTGCACATGAATGAGCCAATAATCTTTGACCCCTAAATAAATCTTTAATCGAGCTATGTTGACGTTTTTCTTCTGAACCTTTGGATCCTTCGTAAACCGTATTCAAAGATACCTCTTTCTCTTTATCCACCTTTTTATTTAAATTCTCTAATTCTCCAACATATACACCATTCCTTAATTTACTACTATCCCACACTACTAATCCATCTTCCTCTACATACACCACATCTTCTTCTACCTCCTTTCTACCGAATTTATCTACACCTTTTCCAACACCTTTATTAACATAAAAACTATTTTCCAGTTTATCCTCTTGGTGGAGGTTATCATCACCATAATCTAAACACAATAGTCCTGCCAGTTTAACCTCATGGGGGAGGTATGGAAAGTCTTCAGCTCCTTTAGTGCTGGCTTTGATAATAGGTATATCTTCATCGAACTCTTCTGAGTCTGAATCTTCTTCAGTGGGTGGTCTCCTTGATAAACCATCTGGCATAGTAAAAGTTTTGCCAGGCTTATGAACTAAATTAAACAAAAAATGTTGAATAAAAGCTACCCATCTCGTCATGGGTGCGTTCGGTAAACTTGGGGAATTAATCATCTGGATTAACGATTTCGCATCCACTTGCAACTCAAAATGTTGCCCCCACAAAATATGCTGAAGTTTCTTCAGTATTTTTGCCACACCACATAATTCCAATTTTGGTTGAGAATATCTTGATTCGACCTCAGTAAATACTACAGATTCATACCTAACTGGCCTGATGTAACCAGCTTTATCCATCTGAGACAAAACCGCCCCAGCTGCAACCTGACTTGAATCAACTGCTAAATAAATTCTTCCAGCTTCTTTTCCATAATCCAACTTGTGCAGGACTAAATCCTTCCCTACAACCTCCTTCAACTTCACAAACGCCTTCTCACACTCTTCATCCCACTCCCAGTCTGCATCCTTTCTTGTTAACCATCTCAATGGAGCTGCCAATGAAGAAAAGTCCTTAATAAACATTCTAACATATACGCAAACGCCTAAAAACCCTCTGACTTCGGTCGTATTCTTGGGTCTTGGCCAGGACTGAATTTTGTTAACTTTCTTCTTGGACATAATCCTACCCTCTCTACATACCCCATGGCCTAATATTTCTAAGGCTGGCACACAACATAAAAATTTCAAACCTGAAATAGTTAAACCAGCCTCTTCAATTCTAAACAAGATTCTTTCTAATGTAATTGCAAACTCCCAAATGAATTTGCATATCCCGGGATTCTCTTCCAACACCTGGTTATCATAGTCGGTTGTTGGTCCCTTAATTCCTCCATCATCTATAAAGATTCCAGCATATTGTGGAATTTCGTCTTGAAGGATCCAAGCCATCTGAGCTTGATAAACTGCAACCAAATTTGTTGCTCCTTGAGGTAATCTTGTTAACTGTAAACGTCCAAGTGACGTATCAAATGTAGTGAGAGGCCTTGAGTCCGGATGTAACTCTCTCTCATCATATCCACCCATAATATCTCCCAAACCATAACACACTCTCCCTGCAAACGCTTCAACAAACTCCTCAGCACTAGGCGGTATCCCAGCATCCTTTATTGTAACCCTATTTAATTCCCTAAGATCATGAACAACTCTAAGCTTGCCATTCGGTTTCTTGATACAAAATACCGGACTAGAATAACTTGACGTTGATTGCTCATACAGTCCAGTGCGTATCCGTTTCTGACAACTTCAATATAGGCTTCTTTTAATGCAGCCGGAATAGGAATCGTTTTCTGCTGCCACGGTTCATGACATACCACAGGAATCTTGTAAGGCTCCCCATAGGAATGCTTCAACACACCCCTCTCCTCTTCTACAAAAGCAATGGCCTTCTCTCGCTTGACCATCACATCCAACAACAACTTCTTCTCTTCCCCAGACAACCAACCATCAGGTCCAAAATTAACAACACCCAGCCTCTCAAAAGTGATTCTTGACGTCTCAGAAAATTCAGGCGGATTCTTTACCAAGGGACTTTCATAAGGATCTCTTGATAACCTTGGTCTTCTCAAGGGTGGATTTAATTCGGCAGGTAGCGGTTCATTAATAGGTCGATTTTTATTTGCTACTTTCTTATATTTGGCTGAATCCACATCTAAATAAACTTGAGGTAAAACATTTACTTTTGTATCGCCATTTAAAATTTCATTAAATGAATCTTCTTCATCTTCAGAATCGGAATAAGAAAAATTAGAAAAATATTTTATTTCATTTTTAAATTTTACCCTTTTCTCCTTTCCCTTGTCTAATTTATAAACAGATTTTCCAACACCTTTGCTTCCCTTATCCAACAGTAAATCACCCGTGAAGAAAGCTGGCAGTTTAACCTCTTGTTGGAGGACCGGAATTGAATTTTCACAAAAATTATTTTTTTGAGTTTTAATTATACTGAGATTTTTTATTGGACTTTGATAAGATTTTCGCAGTTTACCGTCTTGCTGGAGGTCCAAAATAGAAGGAGATAATTGCAGTTTAACCTCTTGCTGGAGGTCCAGAATAACATTTTCACATAAGTTATTTTTTTGTGTTTTAATTATACCAAGATTTTTAATCGTATTTTGATGCGATTTTTGCAGTTTAACCTCTTGCTGGAGGTCCGGAAACATACCCTTCCGATTTTTATCCAACCTAATTTGGCCCATTTTGCCTTTTTTACCATTTTTAAATTTAATAGAAAAACCGGGTAAATCCAATAAACATATAGAAAAGTCCAAAACGTATTTGCACTCCAAAGTAATATTAACAGAAAATAATTGAGAATCCACTTGAATTATCTCCAAGTGAGCTGACCTATTGCAATCCGGGATCTCATCCTGAGGAGAGATTACAACATTAGAGTGATCAGCCCCAGCTACCCCAAAAAATGAGGGCATTCATCCCTTTCCAACAAACATAATTTGCCAGAAGCCGTCCGTTTTATATGCCGCTTCTTGGTGCAAACACAACACTGGAACAGAGTATTAATCCCTGGCCGTGTTTCCCAACCTTCATCTCCAGGAGGTGCTAACCGCATATGTAACCTCCGCATATCTTCACCAGTGATCTCCAAACTAATCCCCATGCCAGCTTGATACCCTATCCTGGCCTCAAAATCCATCAAAAAAGGACCACCAAGAACAGTTTTGACTGCTCCTCTGGCCACATAAAAGTGAACCTTACCAACAGATCCACCAATGCCTAACCTGACATGCTCAGCTGTACCCATCAGCTCGGTTGCATGCCCTCCAATGCCTCTGAGGTTTCCCCCAGTTCCACTTTTAATTGGCAAGCCTATACTCTTCGCTTGCTCCAATGAAATTAAATTAATTTGAGACCCTGAATCGACCAAGGCCTTTACTTCTTTACCATTAAGAGTTACCAACAGGTAACCCAGGGGAGCGGAAAAATGTGTATCTACATCTTCCCCAAACTTTTCAGCATTTTCACAAATATATTCCACCTCACCAGTGGAAACCCGACGCCTCGTCAAATGCTTCTTTTGCTTTTCAGAAAGTGCCGGACTAATCGTAAATAACTCCCCCAAAGATAAGGGAATCTTCAGTTGATTCACCCTATTCAAAACTGCGTCCATCGCATTAGCTTGACCAGAAACTACTGGCCGCTCATACTGGACCTTTGATTTAACAACCTTGGCCCTGGGTACCTCTTGAGGTCCAACCGAGCCATCTTCACCCCCCATAATAACATCTTCACTTTCTATAACCCTAACTCCGTCACCAGCTTCTTGCACTAATCCTGATCCATCGCTAGTCCTTCTCACACCCTCCATTGGGATGGGACCGCTAAAACTTGGTCTGGGTAAAGACGCCAACGGTACGTCCTCCTCAGAATCCGAATCATCCTCTGGCATAGGCTCACAATTTAAATCAAACTTGCCATAACTAGGGGGCCCCATATCAGCAATCCCCTTCTGCATTTTATATAATTCTTCCTTAGAGTAAGGGTTCAATTTGTTGGCGGCAGTTTGAGCGCTAGAATTCTTGTCCTTAGAGTAAGGGTTCACTTTGTTATTGGCCTTGCCAGGATAAGCCCTCAATTGGCTCTGAATGCTACTCTTCGCCTTAGTAGCAGCTGCTCTTCTAGCAGCATTAACATCGTATTCGCCAGCCATACAGCTACCCTCCACCTGGGCAACCGTCGCCAGCTCTAAACCACCAAATGAAGTAGAAAATGTGGCTTTACTGACCTCTTTCTCTTTACCTTTGTCAGCTTTACCACCATTACCATTACCATTTTTGCCACTCTTGGCATTAACATCTTCATCCGTCACCTCTTCAAATCTGGCTCTCCTTTCAGCCGTTAAACTTCTTCTGACCAAATCAGAAGGAGACTGTCCATCACTGGGCTTGATGAACGAACCATCAGGAAATTTATAAACTTTACCATCAAATAAAACTCGCCCAGCATCCATATCCTTATCAAGAGCAAAACAAACTGTTGCTCTGTGCCCCCTCCTATTACAATAGGAGCACACCTTTGGCTCATCATAGCCACCTCTATAACTACTACCACCATTCCCACCATTTCTCCCATTGCCTGGGAAGCGGTTACCATTATTATTGCCATTATAATTTCGACGTTCATAACCTCTGGACTGATAAGAAGTCGACGTCGACGAAGAAGCGATTGGGGCCTTGTTAGCCTTCTGTGTATCTTGAACAAATATTTTTAACTGTTTAGTTAAATCGGCCAAATTATCGACCATCTTATTATCTACATTGCCCTCCACTTTAGCAGCAGGTAATCCCATTTGTGCCTTCTTGGCCTCCTGGACTTTGACCATAATATCGTTGTTTTCGGCCAAAACTTTGCTAACCTTGCTAACATATTGAGTGCAGGACTCTTGATATTTGTCCAATGCTAACAACTTGAGATGGGCCTGAATGTTCTCTTTGATAACCTCCAGAGCCGGCAGTTTCTGCTCACCATTAGGCAGTTCCTTCATCAAATCTTTTCTTGAAAGATCCTTCAAGACGTCCATACAAATATCCCTGCTGCATGCTGTCCAAAACAAATCTTTTGCTTGATTCTCATGCACTAACTCATCCACCAATATGAGATATTCCACCACTTCATCAAACTGAACACAGAGTTTTTTGAAGTCAGCCATAGAAGAAACTCCACCTTTTGCTTGCCAGTCTCCAACAATTTTATTGAGGTCCATCATAGTAAACCTAACACCCCATCTATCAACCATAGCTTTAGAAGGCTTAACCCAATCCTTGTACTTGAATTCCTGCATAGCAATAACCTCTTTTTCCACCTCCCTATCAGCAATAAAAAACCTAACTTGCTTCACCATATCCACATGAGAAGCACCATCAACAGCAGCAGCAGCTTCATACCTGCTAATGAACCATTTAACCTCCTCCCCATCAAACTTTGGGCCATCCCAAGAAACAATTCTAACTGAGGGAGTAAGAGGGTTAGAAGATCCAGAAGCAACAACAGAAGAAGACATCCCAATAAGTAATGAAAAGCGTTAACAATCGATAAAATAACAAGCCTCTTGCAGGCCAATAACAAATATACAATTAGAGTTCCAGAAAATAAGCCTCTTGCAGGCTAAGAACGTTCTTGATCCAAGTAAGTCTTTAAAGAAAGCTAGAGAAATCGAACCCCACGTTGGGCGCCAACTATGGTAAGGTAAACTCTTACAGTCGCCTTGCTGTAAGCAGAATCTGGAGGAGATATGTGGATTTAGCTGAAAACCCTGTCCTTCCAATAAAAATAACAAAATGGGAATTCTAAATCACTAAGCTAACCAATCTACTTGGATCTGATTGATGAAAATAATGAAACTCTAAAATAATTAACGCTTATTGAGATTTAAAGAAAGTGGCTGTTGATAAAAGAAATACTGATAACAACAATTAAGGTGTACCAGTGAAAGATCTGAAAAGATTGACTTTTATGTTTTTATAATAATTTGAATTTTTATGAGACAGCAATAATCAAGTCCCAGTGATGAAGACCTTTCTAAAGATACCCTGTATGAAGTGTGATTTAAATTGTTGAGTAGTATTTCTAAAATGTTATATATAAAATTAAAGTTATAAGGGTATTACAAATTTATTTAATTTGTTGAGTAATAAAAAATAAGACCGTGGTGGTTAATGATTAAGCTGTATGATGTATTCCCCCTTCAATTTTGAGTTTGAGAGGCGCTTAAGTATTCCTAGTCACGTGCCTAAGTTTCCCCCTCCAGAGCTCTCCCAGAGTCAATCCGGAGCCCATACGGAGTCAAAGCGGAGTCCGTATGGAGTCTGTCCGGACTTCCGGACTCAATTAGAGCCTTAAAAACTATAATAAAAAATCTAGAAAAATTACACATGATAGAGCTACTTCCCCTTTATATTCCAAACTAATTTTCGTAGTCTGCGCAGCTCTAATTACCCCGTGAAAATTCATCAAAGTTAAGTAATTTCTGGAAACGTAAATATTTCTATAAAACTTTAAAATTCATTTAAAAATATAAGAAAAATAGTAAAAATTCTGGAAAAATTTCCCAAGGTTCTTGAGTGACTCGACTTGATACTTATAAACTTTTCAGACCATAAAAATAAGTTTTCTCAGTAAAATAAATTGTTTTGTGTAGGCATTTTCTCGTGACCAATTTCTTCATATTTAAAACTCAAATAAATTAAATAAAACCCTTTTATATAAAAATAATAACACCAATCTTGCATGCCGTAATAACTCCATTTACGTACTTAGGTGCCATACTAAAATTTAGGCTACCACAACGGAAGAGTCATGACATGAGCTGGGGCAGCCACTATGAAAAGCAATAAATTTTTATTGACATCCATACAAGTTGAAAAGCAATAGAGTATCAAGAAAGGAGATAAAAAGTCAGTTTATGAAAGATGTGAAATTGGAGAACATTTTGAAGAAAACGTTTTTTGCAATCAAAATAATGGTTGCCATCATAAGCAGGCTTTTGACTCAAAGGTATAGTCGTGCCATCAACAAATCCTACACATCCAGGGAAACCTTCAGCTTGCATTACTTGAGAGGATTCAAGTCGCAGTTGTGGAGTTGGCAAAGCAAATGTTTGAGACTTGAGGGAAAGGATGGCAATCATAAAGTGCTTGGTGGATAATATCACCGTCCCATATCCTATGGTAAAGAGATTTTCCAAACATCTTACAGCAGCACCATTTCCATTTGAGACAAAGCAACATAGTGCAACAGCAAGTTGAATAGCAGGATAACACTGTTTATTTTGAGAATTGTTATGAAATATAGGATGTTTGGAGATAAGTTGATAAATTTTTAAGAAAGAATTTCAAGATTTTTGAAATAGTTGAGGAATGTTGAGAATGGAGCCGAGATCATATCTTGGATCATGATGAAGATTTTGCCCTCGAGGGTTTATGTAATGCTTTTTGGAAAGAAAAGACATATAGGCTAAAGAATCTTCCAAATCAGAGTCTGTTTTATAGTAAAGAACTAAATTAAAGTGATAGCATTCATAGTTGAGTGAAGTAGCTACCTAGTAGAGAGGTGCTTCATAGTTGTCGGTGGAAGGCTTATGTGATGAGGGAAGTGGGAGTTTACCACCAAATGTGCAGTTGGGGTGTGTAGATAGAAAAAAACTTTAAGTGTTTGCCACTAAAAATAAGTAGCATAGAGTGAGAAAAGACTTAAGGATGGCATCAGCAATTATAAGTCATGTGACTTTCTTAAAAATCCATCATGGAGGTGATGAGTTTGGGATCAGGAATTAGGAATGGAAATTGGGTTATAAGAGGTGGGATAATGCATTATTGTGGATTCCTTATCCACTAGCCCTGGAGCTGGTGGATAAGAATTATCTGCAATTAATAATGTCTGATCCCTGGAAAAATAATTCCTGATCCCTAATTGTGGATTGGTCAACTTTGATACCCCCTATTAGGGGGCATCAAAGTTAAAAATTTGTAATTATTTAAAAGGCATTTCACACCACAAAAAGAAAGCCACAAACTTGATATTATCTATCAATAAAAAGGTGTTTTGGGGGCACAATATGTCATATTTAAAAATAAAGTCATGGTTGATTTGGTGGAAAAAAGAGGTATTTTGAAATGGAAGATTTCCAACTTTGATACACCCTATTAAGTACATAAGACCTATAAAAGGTGGATATATATGTGTATATAAGGTATTATTATGGCATATATTGTATTAAATCATTAATTTCACTTATGTATACATATTTTATACCTTTACTTATTTTCCCCATGTGTAATTCATGTGTTTAACATAATTTATGAGAAATTTTTACTTAGTCCTGAGAATATCCAGCTGAAAACTTTTATAAGTCTTTTAAGTATTATTTTAATCATTATACTATTTTTTACCACCTGTAAGTATTAAACATTATAATGAATCAGATTAAATTACTAAAACTATTATATTAAATTATTTTATTACTTTATTGGACCCTGAAAAACTCAAATTCATAATGAAACATTAAAATCTATTAGAAAACTGACTAACTCAAGCTATTCATGTCTCAGTACCTGAACTTACCCTGAAAGTCTAACTATAATAGTTTTTTATTAATTTGAATAGAGTAGTGAGAAATTGTGTCAAACATTCCTCTTATTTTTTGTTTATTTTTACTTGTTTTTTTACTGTATTTCTTGTAAGTAGATTATGTGGCACTTCAAAGGCTTCCAGGATTTATAAACTCCTTAGGAAACCCCTGTAGTTATGTTCTATTACCAACTATTATTTCACATACCTTATATTTTTATTTAATTATTTTGAAAAACTGAAAGGTTGAAATAAGATTCAATTCCATATTTTAAAAATTGTAGTAAATAAGAATTTATCATTATTTGCAAAATTTTATATTCCATTTTCCCAAAATTTTCAGTTTAATAATCAACTTAGTTTTTTATTACAGTCTCTTGTGCATCATCTCTACTTAGTGGGGGGTGTACAGGTCAACTTAAGGAAAATTAAGGGGATAAATAAAGATTAGTGGGAATGGTGAGACTTAAGTAGTAGAGAAGTGGAAATTTTTTTCCAGTCCTACTTTTAGTGTATATGAAAATATAATGTGTATAATTGTAAAGGGGAAAGTTACATAATTTGGACACCAATTTTTCCTAAATTAATCCAAAACTTATTTTTACCCTCACATTTCCATCACACATAGAATTGATTTAGCCTTAGACACATATATTTGGGTCATATTCTGATCTTATATGATAGGTTAGATATATCTCAGTAGTGGTGATAGTCATTTGTATATTGATAGTTAGAATCTATGTCATCTATTGATTTTCTTCTCTAAATAACTAATTAATTATTTACTTATTTATATTGCTTCATTTCAAAAATCTCATCTGCAGCACTCCATAACTATTTTTTTCTAGATATTTCCTCCCTAACTCTCATCAAACATCAGTTATCTTAATTAATCAATAGCCATACATGTCAGGCTGAGGTCAAGTACAAAGACGTGAAATAGCTTGAATGGTCAGATGTCTAGAAGATTTTAATGGTCCTATATGAATACTGTAGTACAAATCCAACAAATAGTAAAATATAATCCAAAAAAAAGGTCTCAGTAATATAATTCTCACTATTTTTATATGTGGCTTTACAATCTTTTTAGTTGGTGGAAAAATAGAGTTTAATAATTCAGATACTACTCAAAAGTCTTATAAAAGTACTAATTGATTTGGTTATATGGTGTAAATTGTAATGATAAAGAATGTAGAAACACAACCCAAAACCCTCCTCCTTTTATACACACTGAGTTCCCCAATGATTCCCTTGATGTACCACCCATTACACAGTTAATGACTCCTTGAAACAACTAATAGACATGCCCATCAACATTCCCAGTAACCCATTACATAATTAGAAGAGTAACAACTGTCAAATCCTGTAATAATAAGGAAAATCTATCAAAATTAAAGAATAAGATAAAAAGAGAGTATATGTGTATTAAAAAATAATATAAAAGTCTAAAGGGAAAATTTTAAGGTTAATAATAGCTTAATAATAAGTAGGATTCACTGTAGAAATAATGGGGCTAATCCTGACATTATACTACGTGAAATTGCCATTCAAAAATAACCAATATCGACTGAGAAACCACCCAAAAACTCAAAAAAGAGCGTGAGATGTGGGGTAACTACATGCAGTCCTTGGCAGGCGCTTGCACAGGTAAACACTTGACTAATTTTAGGCAAATTTAAGTGTGGTGATGAAATAAGATGCCAAGAGTGAGGTTATTAATGAAATTAGTGCATATAAACAAGGTCAATGCATTATTAATTAAGCTAGGACACTAAGTAAGCGCCTCTCGCCTATTTTAGCATGTTTCCCCACAGTGGGCATAGAATTTGGGGTAATTATAGTTTTAAAAAGCTAACTTTGCTAAAAATGAAGCTATTCACACGGGAAAAAGCAGGCAGTATGTGGCCAGTACACAGAAGCCATTTCTGGCATAAAAAACACCAAATTTGAAAAGTGTTATTTTTATGCATTTAAATAGCCAAATCAATAGTCCTAAATGAGACAAATTGATCTGTCAAAGAGAAATTTTGATATTCTCAAATTTATGGCGCATATCGTCAACTTTTAAGTGAAATAAAGTGCATTTCTTGTTTTTTGCATAAAACAGTGAAAATAACAGCTTTAAGTGTACTTAAAAATTATGTAGCCTTATACTTAAGGCTCTTAAGATTACCCTAACATATTCCAACTTAATATTAAGTACATAAGACTTATAAAAGGTGGATATATGCATGTATATAAGGTGTTATAATGGCATATTTTGTATATTATCATAATTTTACTTATGTATACTGTTTGTGTACTCTTAATTATTATTCCCATGTATAGTTCATGTGTTTAACATAACTTATAAGTACTTTTTACTCAGTCCTGGGGATATACAGGCTGAAACTTTCCCACCCAAAAAAACAATAAAAAAATGATAAGTTATACATTTTATTTATTTATTTGTTTAATTTTCAGGTATTCAGATTAATTCTGTAGCATTAAAGATTATACTTTAAAGAAATAAAACATAATAAAATATTATGAGTACTGTTTTTTTAACCCCTCAGCTTGTTGAACAGAAACTTATTTCTGTTTAAATTTTTTAAGAAGGGTGGATAAATTAGAAATTTCTTTTTCAGGTATCCATTTATCAAATTCATTTGATTTCCCTTTAAATCTTAATAAATACTCAGTTCCTTTTTCTTTAGTAAGGATTCTTTTCGTGAGTATTTTTTCAATCTCTGCTTTTTCCACAATTTCTTCAGGTTGCTTTTTAGGCCTTCCCCTTCTTTTTGGAAATAAGTCAGGATCATTTGCATGGTAAGGTTTTAATAATGAGATAGGGAAAACTGGATGTTTCCTATCATATGGAGCATATAATATGACTTCCACTGCATTATTACCAACCATTTTACTTACTAAAAAAGGTCCTACAAAGGGATCCTTTAATTTAACATTACCTTGTAAGTTAAAATGTAGTGTTGATATAAGGACTTCATCTCCCTTTTTGAATTCGAATTCTTTATGAGATTTATCCCACCTTTTCTTTTCATATTCAAATGCTTTTTGGATGCATTCTTCTGCATGCTTTCTACACATTTGTTGCATATGAATAAAGGATTTAGTACCAGGGTGTATATCTAACCTTGGTAATTTATTTAAATGATTTACTGGGGTATTTGGTACATATCCCAGCCAGAGTTCACATGGTTTCTTCTCTGTTACAGAATGAGTTGTGCTGTTATAAGCAAATTAAAGGCCAGGAATTAATGTTACCCAGTCATGTGTGAATTTCTCATTGTCTTTGTATTCTAATACAAAGGCAAAATATCTTCTGATCATGTCTTCTAGAGTTTGTATCATTCTCTCAGCCAGCCCATCAGTTTGTGGATGGTGTGCTGTAGACAGTTTTAATTGACAACCTGATACTTCCATCAAAGATGTCCAGAACTCTGAAGTAAATTTAGGGTCTCTGTCAGAGATTATGGCTTTAGGGAACCCAGCAGTATTCATCATCTGAGTCCACCATAATAATGCCAAGTCTTTTTCAGATACCTCTTTATGGGTAGGGATATATTTACACATTTTTGTTAATGTATCTACTATTACCCAGCAAGAATTGAAACTTTCTTTTCCTGATAATGGCAAGCCAGTTACAAAATCCATGTTAATTATTTCCCATTGAGCTTTTAGCTGCTCTATTTGTTGTAACAACCCAGCTCTCTTCCCAGTTAATCTTTTACATTTCTGACAAGAGTCACATGTTTCAATGTATTTTTGTACATCTTCTTTCATGTTTATCCACCAGGCTGTGTTTTTAACTCTAGTTAATGTTTTGTTAAAGTCAAAATGACCAGCTAAGATGTCATCATGACAAGTACTTAACATTAACTCTTTCATAGAAGGTGGTATCACTATTACATTACTTAACTTTTTCCTGTAATATATGTATCCATCTTCAATTGACAGTTTTCCTTTTTCCAATGCATTTCTATACTTTGGAGGCAAGGTTTTGATTAATGCACTCATGGAGGCATTAGTTGGATCATTTAGAATGGTAGATATTTTAGTAAAATCTTTATCAGATGAATAATTTTCCAATATAGTTTGCATAAACTCTTCCTCTAAATCCACTATATAAATCCCAAATATATGTATAACCTCATTTTCAGGTACATAAGCTGGGTTGTCAGCATCATTTGGCAAAGGACTTCTGGATAATAAATCCACATTAGAATGCAATGTTCCTGCTCTGTGAGTGATTTTAATTCTTCCTCTGTACTCTTGTACAGCTACTTGCCATCTAAACATAAGCCTATTAGGGGTTTTCATGTTTAGTAATAATTTTACTGCACTGCAATCTGTTATAAGCTCAAACTTCTGGTCTTCCAGATAGTAATGAAGTTTCTCCAAAGCCCACACCATGGCTAAACATTCTAGCTGTGTGGAACCATACCTTAATTCTTTTTTTCTTAAGGTTCTGGACATATAACAGATAACTACTTCAGATAATTTTCCATTTATTATCTGTTTCTGCTGTAAAGCAGAACCTAAACCTATGAAGCTTGAATCAGTGTACAAAATAAAAGGTAGGGTGAAATCTGGAAGTCCCAATATTGGAGCTGACATTAAACATTCCTTTAATTTATTAAAGTCGTGTTGTCTTTCATTATTCGAAATGAAAGCCTCATTTTTCCTGATTAATGTTGTTAAAGGAGCTGCAATGGATTGGTAATTTTTAATATACTGTCTATAATATCCACACATACCCAAAAAACTTTGAACCTCTTTTACATTTTTAGGTATACCAATGTTTTTAATTGCTTCCACCTTATTCTGGTCAACACAAATTTGTAATCCAGATACACAATGTCCAAGTACTTTCAAGGATTGAAATCCAAACTTACATTTCTTTAATGCAATTGTCATATTTATTTCATCCATCCTTTGAAAGACTCTTTCCAGGTGATTTAAATGTTCATCATATGTTTTTGAAAACACTATGATGTCATCAATATAGATCAAAAGCCATCCTTCAACCATTTCCTGATGGAAAACACTATCCATTAATTTTTGGAAGACTGAAGGCACATTTTTTGGGCCAAATGGCATTCTCACATACTTAAATATACCCATATGTGTGGTTATTAATAAGTAATTTTGAGAATTCTTTTCCACAGGAATCTGGTGATAACCCTTGTTTTCATCCGGACAGGAAATATATTTTGCTCCTTGTAAAGTAGCATGGATAGAAGCTATCCTTGGTAGAGGGTAAATATCATCTACAGTGTATGTATTCAGAGCTCTATAATCACCGCATAATCTTGCCTTATCCTTTTCATAAGAAATCAATACTGGTGAAATGACACAATACTTAGATGTTGTGTCTACTTTTTCAACAATACCCATTTCCAACAATAATTTTAAATTGTCTTCAATATCTTTCCTTTTTTCAGAAGATTCTGGGTAAGGTTTCTTTTTCAGTCTTCCAGGAATATTATCCAAATCACAGCTTAAAGAGATTTTCACCTCATGGTCTTTGACCAATCCTAGTTCATTTGAACCATGAGCAAATGCCATAGGATATGATTTAATCAATCTCAAAATATTTTCTTCTTCAATTTTTGAGAGTTGAGAACTGAAAGAGGCCTTTTGGATTTCATTTTCCAATTCAACCATTTCAGTGGTGGTTATTCCACCTTGCAGTTGTTCTTCTCTAGGAGAAATGGCATACACTGAGTTTTCAGAACATATTTTGAATTTTCTCTTACCATTCACGCCTATAGTGAAGCAACTGTTTGCAGGATCTATTTTAATGCCAAATTTTGTCAATAAATCATTGCCAATAATAAACCAATCACTACAATTATTATTATCCATTACTACAAATTCACACACTGCTCTAACATATCCATTATTATATCTAAAGAATTAAGCAGTTTTGTATTTGCCAATTGGATTTAATACTGAACCCAAACCTCTCCAGTTCTTTGTTTGAACAGGTTCTAGTTTTTCCTGGTACTTACTATCGAGTTTCATTAATGTACTAATTGAAACTACACCACCTGCAGCCCCAGTGTCAAGAATGGGATTCATTTCCCTTCCACATATAATAACAGGTGCTCTGATAGGTGTTATTTTGTAAGTATCATAAGTTACATCTTTAATTATTTCAGCTTCCTGAATGGAAGTTAAAGATGTGTCTGTATGAGATATAGCATCATTCAGGAACATAATATCCTGTTCTAATACAGATATCTCATGTTCATCATCACTGTAAGATATGCTACTTTTACAATCCTCACTGTATTCCACGTTCTCATCTTCATGATTACTTGGTTCAGAATTCTGTCAGGTTTCAATAACATTTATTCTCTTCTTACATGTGTGACCCTTTACCCAAGGCTCATTATATTTGTAACAAGTGTTATTCTCTTGTCTCTTAGGGACAAGGGGAGCTGAAGGTTTTTTCTTCTCCACTGGAAATTTACTTGTAGTAGGTTTTACCATGTCAACACTTTGTCTGTAATTACTATACTTGGTTTCATACTTGTGGTTTAATAATATCTCATTGCATATATTAATGAACCCAGAGGTATCTGATGGTTTCAGTACTAGCTACAATAATGTCTCTAACTGATATAGGCAACTTGTATATTATTTTTTCTTTCCACTCTTCATAATCCATTTTTGGATCCATAGCTTTCATGATTTTTATTGAATTCATTAAAAAGACCATGGGTTTATCTCCAGAATTTGGATTATATCTTGGTCTTTCATACAATTTTTGTTGAGTGATTCTAAATTTTGGGCCACCAAATTACCTTTCAATTAGTGCCTTCCATTCATTCCAGGAGTAATTAATTCCCTCACTCAATACAGATTCAAACCATAATAAGGCCACATCTGTAAATAAAGATATTAAATTTGAAGTAATTTCTTCATCAGGTAATTTGTATGAAAATTTTAAGTTATCAATTCTTTGTATGAATTGCTGCCAATCAGATTTTGAATCACCATCAAAAGAAGGGTACTGATCTAACTTAGGCCAGTTCTTTTGGTTAGTTTTTGCTTCCCTAACATGAGGAATATTCAGTAATTCACTTACTTTGGAAAGATGATCATTTATTTCATCTTTTACTGATTTACTGTTCTCAGAGCCCATGACACTATGTTCATGTTCCATCATTGGTGTTTCATTTGCGTGTTTCATGAAAACAGGTACTCCTGCCACATAAGAAGTGTTATTTTATATTTTTTCAGTATTTTTCAATATGTTTTCTACTTCTATTTCTACTCTTTGTAACCTATCCTTTATTAAAGGTACATGAGTCAGAGTATCATTTAAATTTGAAAAAGATAATTTAACACGTCCCTCAATGGTAGCCATAACATTCTGAGAGTCTTCTAATTTACTTTCTAAATTTCTAATCTCAGAGTTCAATTTTTTATTCTCATTGATTAATTCATCATTTTAATTTTCAATAATTTTTAATCTATTGGCTGTGGTAATCAATGATTGTGTTAGCTGTAATAATACATTTTCTGTATTATTGTTTGACTCTTTTGATAACTCTTCCAATTTTTCAATTCTCAATAATAATTTACTTATTATTTTTGATTCCATTGGATTCTCTTTCAAAAAATATTCTATTTTTTCTGTGTCCAACTCAGAAGACTCATCATTTGATTCCATTTTTTTATTAATAGAATTATCCTGGTGATCAATAAAACTATTTACATTCTCCTCATTTAAAGACAAGTTTAACATATTTTTTTCAAATGAATAATCCTTCAAATCTTTATCAATTATATCCAATTTTTCCTTATCAATCTCCTTACCTATAAGTAATTTATTGCCAGGTTGATAAAATTGAATATGAGGAGTTGGATGACTTACCAAGGTCTTATCCCACTTCACCTGTCTCTCCTTGCCTTTCCCCTGTAAGTGTGACTGCTGGAGCCCTGCTGTTGAGGGTTGTTGTAGTTTTGGGCATACCAATATCATTTCCATTTGCTTACTGTAATTTTTTGATCCTCCTCTTGGGCTGGAGGTGTTGCTATGGAATTGTTGGGTGCCACTGTTGGTGGTTCAGCCTTTATGTCCACTAGAGCTTGGTTGACTTCGATGAAACCTTGAGCTTCTCTTTTCTCCATATTGTTGATCTGGTCCACTATATTGTCAACTCTTATTGTCAAGGTGTTCAGTAGGGTGGATAGGGAGTGGATTTGTTCTTGTAATATATTTTTTGTTTTCTTTATTTAAAATTGCTTTAAAAGACTTTCCCTTTCCTCCAGAGACATTGGTGGAGTGTTGTTTATTATGGGATAGTCCTGGCCCTCCATTTGAATGTCCTGTAACAGGTCTTTCAGCTCTAGGTCTTAAGTTATAAGGTTTTGCCTTATTACTTACAATGTCATTGTTGTCACACATTTTTACGTGGAATTTCTTTTAAAGAATTGAAAGTTTAGATATGAAAACTTCAAAAGGAGTTTTATCAGTATTTATCAATACCACTGAAGACAATTTTATTGCTTACTTATTGGTATGAAGTGAATTTCTAAGTGCCAAAAGTCAAATATGCTTTTTAAGTGGTCACTTGATTTAACTGGTCTACAATATGTAGCCGTGTTTTTATATTTAAAAAGAAAACAACTGTCGGTAAGATTCTTTTCAAATATTAAATGAATATTACAAACCAATGGAAAGGGATCAGAAGTCCTTTTTAAAATAAAACAATTAATCAGTTTAATTGTTTTATTATCTGAAAAGTACACAAATTTAATTGGTCTATTGACAGACTCCCACTAATAACAATTTTATGTTAAATTAGTGGTAAAAAATTTTATCTGCAAAGATCACAAATTTAATTGGTCTATTGACAGACCCACTAATAAAAATTATATGTTAAATTAGTGGTAAAATTGTTGATTCAATATCACAATTTTATTATATAACAGGGCTTCTTTTTCTGAAATCACTATATAAGTGACCCCAACCTGTTGTAATTATCCAAATATTTCTATAGGGATTTTATTTACGTGTACCTTCTTTGAAACTTTTACTTACTGGATTATAAAAGAATTCTTGAGGAAAGGTCCCCAATTGTCAGGCTGAGTTCAAGTACAAAGATGTGAACTAGCTTGAATGGTCAGTTTTCTAGAAGATTTTAATGGTCCTATATGAATACTGTAGTACAAATCCAACAAATAGTAAAATATAATCCAAAACAAAGGTCTCAGTAATATCATTCTCACTATTTTTATATGTGGCTTTAAAATCTTTTTAGTTGGTAGAAAAATAGAGTTTAATAATTCAGATACTACTCAAAAGTCTTATAAAAGTACTAATTGATGTGTATTGTAATTTATTTGGTTATATGGTTTAAATTGTAATGATAAAGAATGTAGAAACAAGACCCAAAAAACCACCTCCTTTTATACACACTGAGTTACCTAATGAATCCCTTGATGTACCACTCCAATACACAGTTAATGACACCTCAAACCAGCTAATAGACATGCCCATCAATATCCCCAGTAACCCATGACATAATTAGAGTGCTGTTGACTCCAAGATTGATAATGGGATTATGCAGCTTAATTGAGGGGTGCACCTGGCATAAGATCAATGAAAAATCTTTATGGTCAATGAGGTGGCAGGGTCTTGAATTCTCCATCTTCAAACAATGGTAAGAATACACAATAAGCTTCAGGAACCATTTCCTTGAGGCTTCTTGTTGGCTTTGAGGGCTGGGCCTTGGCTTCAATCTTGGAAGATATATTCCATGCTGTTGCATTTCATTCCAGTTCCTTCTCTTCCTCCAGAGCCCCCTCCAGGTCCTGAAACTTAGCATCAAGAGAAAGTGTCAGCTCTTTCAGCAAGTCTACTGATGATAATAAAACACCAGGAGACTTGCCCGACAGGGTCAAGGAAAATTCTTTCTCTGAGCCATCCATCTTTCTCTCTCCTTCCTTCTCCTTCCTCTTTTGCACCTTCTCATCCTTTTGGCGCCTTTTATCTCCCCTCTGGCCCTCTCCAGAGTTCCCTGTTGGTGACCCATCCCCAGCCTGCGTGATAGGACCCTGACCCCTTAAAGGGCCAGGGGACCCATACTTTAGCACCAGTGTCCCCTTTCCTTCCCATCTGAACCTTCTTTTCCTTCTAGTCAATTTGTGGGCTATAATGGTCCAGCCATGTCATCCCCAGTACCATTTCATACTGCTCCTTCAGGTTTTTTACATATGCCTTGCATTGAGACTCCCTTCCATCACACCAGAATCTGCAAAAAACCTTCTCTCTTACTTCTCCTCTTCCACTTGGGGATCTGTCAAAGATAATTAGACCCCTGGGTTGAACCATTTTTTATTTTTTATTTTTATTTCTCTGTAAAAACTTGTTAGAAATAAAACAGTTTGTGGCCTCACAGTGTAGTAGGGCTTGTGCATTTTTTGTGGTGTCAAGGGTCATCAAAGGCAAGTTCAGTGTAATACAATTATCATTTACTTCAAGTGGCTTACATGCTGATAATTCTATTCTTAAATTTTCCTAATTTTTTCTCTCTAATCTACTCAAGGAGGGAACAACCTTCACTCCCAAGTGCTGTTTTTTACCTGCACTTTTCCTACGCTATCCTCCACCTCACTAACCCTCATTTTTTGCCTACACTCCCTTTCCATATGACCACTACTCCCACATCAGAGGCACATCCCTCTTCTCATACGCCTCTGGTATTCCTCATCATATAACCTTCTTTTTCCACTAGCACCACATGCATTTACTGCATCAATATCCATAGCATTTGGGTCCCTGGCACTGGCCCCTCTTGATGAGGTGTAGCTGCACCACTGACAAGTGCCACTCCAACAGTCCATTTTCTGGTGTGTAACCTTATTATCAACTTAAATATCCAGCTCCATGAGTTCTTGGAGGGATGTTGAACAAGGGTGGCTGATTAGGGCATTTCTTATTTTTGATGACAGCCCATTGCTGAAGTGAAACATGAGTGCCCCTTTTCCCCATGTTGTGATGTAGCTGGAGTGGCCCTGGAATTCTGACATGTACTCCACCACTGAATGTTTTTTGGGTAAGTGGTTTAACACATGCTCTGAGGTTATGGTCATGCCAGGGTCACCAAAAGATAGCTCAAATTATTTCATGAACTGGTGGAATGCTGTTGCTGACTGAGTGTTTTCAAGGAGCACCTTGGTGTACAGCCTTGCCCAGTGCAATGCCTCATCTGTGAGGCACAATATTTCAAATCTAATTTTTGCTTGCTTGTCTGGAAAATGATACCTGTTGATCAGTACCTAGAGGTTTACCTGTGACACATACTGATATGCTTGGGGACCTTATTTTCCATTGAAGATTTCTGGGATTGCAATCTTTGGGCCTTTGATAAGTAGCACTGGTGTTGTAGGTGGTGCCTGTGCCTCAGCTTCAGTGGGGCCACAATATGAGGGCCTTTCCTCTGCTAGAAATTCCATGATTCTGGTGTTTTTTTCTTGCATTTCGGCAAGGTTTTCTGCATCAGGTTGACATGAGGGATTCATTGTTCTTCAGTAATGCACCAATTAAGATTGGAAAAAATGTTAGGACCTAAGAAGATAGACTACTACTAGCACTGATGCTATCCTGGGATGGGACTGACTATGCTACTAAGCATCAAGACTAAATAGACTGACTATTTTTGGGTTACCAACAGGGAGGCAGGACTGACTATGCTGATACAGAAGTGAGATTAAGACGTAACTGGATTACTATATAAGTTGTCCAATGAGGAGTTCTCTGCAGTTCTTTCCCCATATAGCCCCCTTATGCAATACCCACTTTTCTGCCTCTTTATAATACATAGTGCCCATAGTGGTCCTCCTTCTCACCTCTCAACCAAATCATTAAAGGCTTCCAAAATACCTCTGGGGACTTGCCTATCAATGGGCTTTGATTATCCACAACCGACTTCCTCACACCAAAGTTACAGATTCTACCCCACTTGAAATTGTTTTTTGCACCAAGCCTATTTTTAATAATCTATGTACGTTTTGTGAAAAGGCTTTTGTACATGTCCATAAAGAAATTAGGACAAAAATTGACAATCAGGCTATTGAATTCCAGGTGGTGGGTTACTCCAGTAACAATTATGGATGGTTATTTTGGCAGCAAGAAAGCGGATGCCTTTTTGAATCTGAAATGGCCAAGTTTTCTAATAGCAATTTTGAAGCCATCAAACTATCTTGTGAAAATCCTGTGTGTCAATCAAAAGGCTCTTTAGAATCCATCCTTAAATCATGATCTTTTGGGGACTTCACAACTGAAGAAATTATCAACAGTCAAGATGAGGCCCTCAAATTGATGCATTGTACTACTTCTCACTCTTCTATACCCATTCCTAGCAGCTTCACACAAGCAATGAAATTCAAGGAGGCTTACAAATGGAAGGAAGCATGTAATAGTAAAATGAAAAACGTGTCCTGTCTAAAATTTTGATCTGAAGTACCCGCACCCCCAGATATTACTCCACTTAAAGGTAAATGGGGTTTCTCTTTAAAAAACTCACCTTCTTGAGCTCTTTTGAAATACAAGACTTTTTTTTTTACAAAAGTATTTAGGCAAAGATTTGGCATAGACTATAAAGACACATTTGCACCAATTGCTACTTTTGTGTCCCAAAAGATCCTTCTTATGCTAGCTGCTATGCATGGATGGAAAGTTTGGTCTTTTGATGTCACTGCTGTCTACTTGCACAGCGACATAGACAAAGACCTATGGATTGAAGTGTCCCCTGGGATAAAAATAAATAAAACAGGTAATGTGTTGAAGCTACATAAGGCACTCTATGGCACAAAAAAGGCTGCCAGGTGCTGGTGGTTACATATTTCTGACAAACTTAAGTCCTTGAGTTTCATGGAAAGTCAATATGACACAAGCTTATATGTTCTCAAAAACAAGAAATCAACTGGTGTGGTGTGGTTAAATGTGGATGATAGGGTGGTGACAGGCAGTAGTGAAGAGGTTTTACAGGATTTGGTATAGGGGCTTGATGGGGGGCTAGAGGTGAAATGGTTGGAGAAGTTGGAAGGTATTTTCAGTATGGGGGTTAAATGAGTTTGAAGAGGTTTTGAATTGGACTGTCACAGGTTAATTTGAAAAGTTTTAGAAGACCACAATCAGGGAAGATTGAAGACTAAGATGCCTTTAACCTCAGATCTCAAACTGGGTTCAGCAAAACCATATGATGTGGGTGTCAAATCAACTGAATACCTCTCAATTATTAGAAGCCTCAACTATATTGCAATAGCTACTCACCCAGATTTATCTTTTGCAGTCAATTTCTTAGCACACCTTTCATCTAAGCCCTTAGATCACCATTGGAAGGCACTCACTCACTTACTGAAATATCTAGAAGCTACTAAAGATTTAAAACTACACTTTACCCAAACTTGTCACCAACTCCTGAATGGGTAATGTATTCAGATGCATCATGGGGTGGTGAGTATGCACAGTCAACCAGTGGCCACATCCTTTTTCTCAATGGCTGTCCAATTCTTTGTTCATCCAAAAGACAAACCACTATGGTAGACTTGACTTGTTTTGAAGAGTGTATAGCAATGTGCCAGGCTACTAAGAAGGGCATTTGGATACAGAACTTACTTTCTGATATCTTTGGACCCCTTTCTGGTGTTTTTCTAAGGTGCAATAATGAAATTGAAGTTGCCTCAGCAAAGAACAACCCATCTAACAAACAGAACAAGGCACTCAGACATGTATTTTTTTCTTAGTAAATGAACAATTATACAAGAAAAATATGCTTTTAGAGTGGGTTCTGGGTTCAAAAAAGTGTTCAGATATGTTAACAAAAAATGTTGGACCAATATTAACTGTAGACAAACAAGGTCAACTGGGTGTTACTTAATCTCTTCATACTGTTGCATTTTCTTTTATATTTCTTTTCTTTCATTTCCATTTCCACATTGGTAGCAAAGTGGGGGGCTGTTATGTGCTTAGACATATGATAACTTAGCTACTATGTGACTTATTGTATACAGACTGTGATAGTGCGTCTGAATAACTCCAACTCTTCTCGTAATTCTGTCACTGATGTACTATTACAGGTAGAGTAATGCATTTGTGATTTTTCTCAGAGTTCTGTTACTAACATACTATTACAAGCAGACCAGATTTTGAAATACCTTTCTGCTATGTTGCACTGATGTAGTGGTGGATATGTCAGCTGTTTGTCCGTGGTGTGATGAGCAATGCAAAATGGAAAAAAAAATTGGCAGGGAGAGGTGTGATTTAATGACCCAAAGTAAGTATCTGTGAGTATATATACTTACTTGTACCCAACATTTACTGAAATGAATAGCTAATGTGAGGTGTAAATGACATGGTGCTGAAATATGCATCAAAGTAATAGTTAAGTATGCATGGAGTGGGGTGTTACCAACACAATGGTAGAGATGCCCTTAAGGAATGGGGACAACATTCAACCCAATATATGTTCATGATGCATGGAAAAGGACTTTGAAATCTGATGATAATTTAAGAGCAAAATCAAATTATCCTTTTTATTGAGAGGGGTATATTGTATACTCAATTTATAAGTCAAAGGTACTTACAGTTTGAAGGAATAACAAACAGGGTTGGGTATGTAGCATAACCCACCTTTTAAAACATTGAGAGTGGGGTACACCACATACCCACCTTGTAAACTCACATTGAGAGGAGTACACTACCTACCCAATAAATAATTGTAAAGTACACCCTAAATGAATAGCAAACAGGTTTAGGTACACTACATACCCATTTGATAAGTGTGTATTTTATTTTACCTTCCTTTATGAAATTGAACTCATTTCAATTATATTTTGAAGGATATATATATATATATATATATATATATATATATATATATATATATATATATATACCACAAAAGTACACCTGGTACCTACTAACAGGTTCCTATCCCTGACTGAACTATGGTAATTCAATGAGGGGGGGGGGGGGGGGGAGACACCTGCTAGTAAGTGCTTGCCTTTTTTTCCAAATGAGAGGGAGAGTTGCTACCAACCAGATACCAACCAGTTTTATAATAATGTTCCATACTAAAAAATAAATGAAACTGGTGACTCCCCTTATGACTAGTTTGATATACTATGGCTCTTGTCCATTGATATTCCATTACTTTGAGTCATATTTTCACAAAAACAAAACTCTCCCATAAGCTCAATACAACATCTTCCTACCTCGCGACGCTCTTCAGTAAAACCAAACTAGTTTACAATAATAAGAATAAGGATTATTCATATCATGATGGTGGATTTAATTTGAAAAGGTGTCATTTTGTAATCCAGTAAGTATTTGGTTTACAGGCGTAATGGAAAAGGTATCCTAATTCACCAATAAAAAATTATAAGACAAACCACATGATTAAATACCTTTTCGGCTGTATTTTAATGACAAAAAAAAAAAAAAAAAAAAAAACAATGAAAAACTGATACCTCCAAATAATCAAGAACACCAGCATAACTAGCCAGAGAATTGAAATATTTTCTCTCTTCACGATCACTAAACCAACGATCAAGCATGTAAGCTAAGTGTCGATGATAAAGTGGAAAGATAAGGCCAGTTTGAGCAGAAATAGCAAGAAAACGCTGAATAAAAAGAAGAAAAAAGAAATGCAAATATCAGAAAGACATTCCCAAGATAGTGAACAGAGTTGAATGCTAACCTGAATCCCCTCCAAAGGAATGCGATTGTATCCAGCAAACAATGCTGGATTTTCAAGTAAACCACGGGCACTCATGATACCTCGAACACCACAAGTTTCACGAATAGTTTGAGCATCTTCTAAGCTGAAAACATCACCATTTGCAACCACCGGTACACCTCCATTTGAACCAGTGGAGGCTTCTTGAGCAGCAAACGTTATCCCTGATAATGAAACCGGCTCTGTGCTAGCCTGATGACGGGTACGACCATGAACAGTAATGAATGATACCCCAATGTTTGTTGCAGTGCGTATGAGCTGAGATGTGCATCTAGATAAATTTTCACCCATGAAATGCATAGTCAAGGATGAGTGTTAACAACAACAATAAAAAAAGAAAAAAGAAAAAAAAAAAAAAGACGAAAACTACTTTTGATTATTGTCTAATCTGATTTTTATTGAGACAGAAAATGAATAGCCACAACGTTCTTGGACAGCACGCACGAGAGACCTGACTAATTCAGGCTAACCATAAAGAGAGGAAGTAAATAAATAGTGAGAAGAGAAACGGTGAAGGATAACAATAAATAAGATATCTACATTTCTTAAGAGTGCGGAACCAATGCCATCTTTATAGGCCCAAGATTGAGGACACCCACAATTAATGTCAATGCCATCTGTATACCTGAAGGAAAGAATAAAGAAGGAAAGATGAGATGACAACAACAAGATAAAAAAACTTGAAAGATTGAAGGATAAGGAAAACAAAAGCACGGCATAACTAATTCTGAAGCAGTAGCCAGATAAAAAGGATCATTAGCACCGAACTGGGTGACCATAGCACCAGAGTAAGGTGGAGAGGAAGGAAGCGGGGAGGGGAATGAAGCGCGTTCGAAATGATTAGTTGAGAAATCAGATGAGCGGGCTTTTTGAGAGAGAGAGAATTCTTTTGCGCTGTAAGACAGAAGTGAATGGGATTGAGGGTAGTTAGGGTTGGGAAGATAAAGACAGAGAGGGAGAACAGGGAAGGGGGGTAGAAGGGAAAGAGAGACAGGATCATGGGAGTAAAAGTGACATGGGTGTTATAAGAAGCCACCAGTTGCCTGAATTGAAGTTTGGAGTATCTGACCATGGGTGCTGGAGAAGAAAGAGAGTGAATGGGGTGTTTTGTGGAGAGGGAAGGAGCAGGAAAGAGGCAGACCAGAGAAGTTGACCTCAGGAAGAGAGTCCAGCATCTGGCGGGGGGAGAGAGTGGTGGGCATGGATGTATGCAGGTGAAAAAAAGCAAGTGCGGGGGCGCATGCAGGGTGTATGCGCTATGCATTATGGGCTATGCAAGATGCGCTGCTGCCATCTTTTTCTCTCTGCCCGGCCTATTTCTGCCCAGCGCTCAACCCACGCCAACACGCCAGCAAGCAACAGGTCCAAGAACACCCCACAACAGATGAGTGAGAGATCCCATTTCACTCATCTGCCTTCTTCTCATCCGCTGCATCAACATCCTCTTCCTGCCACTTCTCAAAGTCCCTCTGATACTGACAATATAAATATTAACCACAACAACAACAAGCAAAATAATAGAAATACTAAAAACAATAATCATAATCACAAAAACAACAACAACAACAACAACAACAACAACAATAATAATAATAATTATAATTATAATTATAATGAAAGTAGCAGCAGCAGCAACAACAACTTGGTTCGTCCCACTCGCTCTGATTTGGCCCATCTTTTCTTTCCCCCTCCATCACTTTCAATAAACGCTCATTCCCCTCCTCCTTCCAACCAGGCAGACGAAGGCATCATTCGATGTATTTGCTCCTTTACGTCCGATGATGGCTTCACTATCCAGTGTGAACAGTGTGAAGTATGGCAGCATGCTGCTTGCGTCAATATTCATCCGGAACAAGTAACGCTATTCTTTTCTATCCTATTTCTCATATTTTCATTGACTTTAAAATAACTGTTCCTCCCTTTCTCAGGTTCCTGAAACCTATTTCTGTGATGAATGCGAACCCTCATTAACTAGAAGACTCGAGCTCAAGGCTCGCATCTCGATTGCCCAGTCCATTCAGCGTGATCGAATGAGGAGGGAAGACGATCAAGGTCATCTATGTCTTTCTAATTTAAAGCGTCTTACTTTTTGGCCAATCCACTCATCTACTGTCTCTATTTCTCGTTCTTCAGATTCTTTATCCCACTCCCACCCCAGCGGCACTCATTCCCATAGTAATCCAGTCGGTCTTTTCATTGACTTGGTCATTTTTCTCCTATTTCTCTGGCGCTTCCATTCTTATCTGTTTCTATCCTATCTCCTGCTACCTTTCAGTCTCGCGAACAAAACTCTTCTACGCAACAACCTTCAGCCGCTATATCGCCACAAATATCTTCATCCTATCCTACTCATTCATCCATCGGCCTTCCTGCGAAAAAACCCACCAAAAGAGCACGTCTTTTATCAACTTCGGCGTCTACCACTCTTCCCAATTTGCATTCACAAGATCATCCCAATATATTTGGACCTACTACACAAAGCCAACGACATCAATCTCCTGAACAAACCTCTGAGCCAAACTCCCGAAAAACGCTTCGTCGGCCCACTGATGTGGGCGAGGCTGCTTTGCCCCCATTAGATCACTCCGCTTCATCGATAGTTTTCTATGGGCCTCTATCTGCCTCGCTTGCTGATCAAGCTGATCGGTATGAACCCTGGAGATATGAGTACACGCCTATCAAAAATAATAAGTATTCTCCTTCTATATCAGAGTCCGTACTTCACCAAAGGGTAAGAATATTGGTTGAACAAAACAAAGACCTCCCTCCACCAGGGTTCGAAACCTTTTTGGTGCAAGGAGCCGGATCAACTCTTCCTCAGGCATCTACTTCCAAAACTTCAAAACGGAAGGCTTCCACTTCTGCAGCGCTCGAAAAAACTATTGCGAGTAGCACTGTGAAGAAACGGAAGCGGAGAGGCTCTACATTTGAGGAAGAACCATTAGCAAATGATGATAACGTGGATAACGTGCCCATATCAACGGCCTCTATTGAAACCCAAACCCCCCTTCTTTCTTCTTTTCCTGATTCTGCCTTGCCTTCTCCACTGCACCCTCCAGCCCAGGCAGACTCGAGTTCCACATCTTGTCTCCTTCCAAACAAGGTGGCTAATACATTCCAGCCTCCCTCTCCTCCAACTCAGTGGAATTTGGTGACTCATCTAACCAAATCTTTCAGACCTGTCGTCCTATCTTGTCACACTCAACTCCCTTCTCCCCTCAAACTCAATATCAAGCCCATATCTATATCTTCTATGGCCGCCGCTAACGCTTCCGCAACTGCTTACACTCGCCCTATCACATACGGCACCTTTTCGCAATCTTTAATTTCCAAGGGCACCCTCGTCGATTACGTCAAAGGCCAAATCATTGATTTCGAATCTTACAAGGCTGATAGGATAAACCAGTACGATCTGTTGGGCGTTTGCAAACCCTTTGTCAGGTTGATCAGAAATCTAGGATTAGTCGTTGATTCGAGAATGTATGCCACAGAATCTCGTTTTGTTCGTTTTGGCTGTCGCCCTAATTGCGTTGTCGACTTTATTGTTGTAGAAAAGAAGCCTGGCATTGGTTGTGAGTCTGCGAACGTCAATGATCAGCTGCAAAGCTCTCACGGCAGTACATCTGCATCGTTGTCTACAAAGCTGGCCAAAAGTAAGAAAAAAGGGAAAGACCGTGGTACGTAAATTTCTTGTTTTATTTGGCTCTAAGCATTGTTTCATTTTTGCACAAAAAATCGTTTTTCTCATGACAACCAACTTTATTTTTATTCTTTCTTTTTCTTTCTGTTCTCAAAAACAAATGACCATCAATCTTCAGATTTACAGGATGAAAAAGTAACGGAGAAGCCAATGAACCCTATTGTTTTAACTTCTACTTCAGAATTTGACATTCACTTTGCTATCTTTGCAGCACAGGACATTTCTCGGCGGGAAGAACTCGTTCTCCCTTGGGAATGGGATGGTCAACATATGATTCATATTCTTCCCTTATTTTTATCTTTTCCTCCGCCTCCTTATGCGCCGTCAATTATTCAGTCCTTGGATTTGCTTGCTTGCAAAATGTATAAAGTTTCCTTGAGTCTGATGGGGATTTGTAGTTGTAGTTGTGACAAGAAGAAGCTTTGTCCTGTTGCTTTGATGATGAAAATCGGTGGTGTTAGTAGTGCGGCAGTCTCACACGATTCTTCCAAAGGTGGCTCTTTTGAAGATCGTTTACGAGCAGTGTTAACTAGTGCCTCTGAACAGGCGAATAATGGAAATGTTACTAGCTCTCACAATTCTGCTTCCAATCCTTCCGCTTCGACTTTAAGTGGTGTTAGCTCCGGAGTAGCAAACCCCTCTGACCCCAGTGGCTCAACTGGCCATGCTCCTCTTGGAAGCTCTATCACAACAGGTAACAATACGACTGTAAAAACTAATATAAAAGCAAAAAAGTTCAAAAACGATTTTGGCCCCCTTATTGGCCTCCGAAGTTCTGCATCGATGGAAGCTCTAGCTCTTAGATCATCTCAAGCTACGAAGCATAGAAGAGAGCACAGTTTGTCGATTGGTAGTCATCTAACTAAACCAAAGAAAAAGAAAGACCTCACCGCTGTCAATGTAGATCTACCCCTCAAAGCCCCTACTCAAAGCTTAATGACTGCAGACTCTAAAGAAGAGGAAATCAATCAAACGTCCATTTCTCCTATTGATGCCGGTACAATATCAAAGACTCCGAATCAGATCCAACCCGAAGGTGAAAAAGAACAAGATACTGAACAATGCAAGAACGTAAGCGATAATGAGATGTCAGTTGAGTATCAGCCTCCACTTGCGGATGATACCATGCAAGACAAATTTTCTCAAGAAAGGCCTGTTATGAATATGGACGTAGAGTCTAGCATTGATGATGATGTCAAAGTTCATACTGAAGATGTCCAGAATGAAATGAATTCTCTGGAGGAAGATAATGGCCGAATATCGGACCAGCCTGCTCCGACTGATATGTTGCTTGATGATTACCACTCCAATGCTTACTCGGCTATCGATCAATCACAACGTGTAGGCAATTTAGCCTCTTCAGCGGTAGTTCTGGTTGCCCCCTCGACCCAAGTAACAGAAAAGGACGGTATGAACAGACCAAGTCCAGCTCAGCCCCATATTTCGGAAAACACATTATTAAGTCAAGTGAGTGCAGGATCCTCCGAAGACGAAAATGTAGAATCAGCAGCCGCTATTACTATGGATACTGGTGTGGATATAAATCCACAAAGCAAGCATCACATCTCCTCGGCGGCATCGGAAAACCTGGAAACTGCAGAAACCCGATTGCCTGAACTTTTGGATCCTGAAGTCATGACACAACCGTTCATTTTTGGCACGTCGTCATTGAAGGAAGACCTTGAAGCTCACGATACCAGTGATAAAAGAAGTCCAGAAAATGTTGCGATTCTTCTTGATAACGATAATTTGCCAGGTATGGTGCAAATTTCACCCAAGTCTTTCTCCTCACCTTCTATGCAAAAGGATGGGCAGCAAGACCTGCTGGACGATCAAATCCTAATATCTTCGTCTGTCAGGGATGAAGCTGAACCTGACCAGTCTGATCTATCAAACACATCATCTACTGACAATTATCAGACTTCGAAGTTGAAAATAAATACAGATTTTGATTCAAATGACTTCATCCAAAAGGACTTCTCCAAAGAAAATGAAGAAGAAATTCCTGCTAGCGCCATTTCAGCCACTAAAAAGACTGATTTAGAAGAGATTACTGAAGAAGTATCAAATAAACCAGAAACAGCTGGAGACGAAATTCAACAATATGTCGAGCCACCAGATACCCAGGTCCATGAAACCGATGATGAGGCGGAATTCGATTCAGATGCGTCCACCGCCATATTGAATTCCAGTGACTCGGAAAAATTGGCAAGTCGGTTTAACGTACCTCATTATCGCCGGGCCAAATTTTCAAAGGTATCTCGAAGCAGTGTTCAAAAAGTTGAAAACCCCTCAGAAAGTGAAAAGTTTAGCAAAGCTACCTACAAAAAAACAGTACGAAGCCAAACGCACACACCTGAAAAGCCAGGAGAATTTTCGAATTCAGAATCTTCACCTCAGGAGGGCAGAGAAACACAGAAATCTCATTTGGATCAAGGAAATGAAATTCAAGGTAGTGTTGTTTGTTTTTCTGATCAGTTAATGTCTGCTAAAAGCTTTGAAACAGAAAATGTTGACCATCTGGAAAAGTTGGATAACCCAGATTCTGCGGTAGAACTCTCTGACTTATCACCAAAGAAGCAGAGTTTTGCTCAGGATTGTGCTAAACAAAATCGCCAACTTGTTACTTCATCTAGTGGCCCAACAGGTTCAGTAGATTATAATTATATTTTTCATCTTTTATCTAAATCTTATATGAATGAATCCACTGAGACTTATCTTTTGAATTTCAATCCTGCCCTTCGTGAAGTCCAAGAGCCAGGAGGTTCTTTATTAACTTTGAACAGTAGTAAATTAGATTCAGGCCGACTACCAGCTTCATCAGACATTTTTCCTCCGAAACCTACAGGGCGATCAAAAGAATGCCCACCTTCTTCGCCAAGTGACCAAATTCATTCTCAATCTGCTGTTCTTCTCCCTGCAGCTAAGCCACCACCCAAGCGCATTAGCTTAAAAGACTATCGATCGCGAAGAGGTAATGAACCTGTTGTAATTTTGCCACCTCGAATTTCTGACAGCAAAAGATTAAATCGATCAAAGATCTCGACTCATGGTGAACCAAATCAACCCAATACATCATTTTTGTCAGCTTTGCCCCCACTCACTTCAAATCCTACTCGAGCTGACGGTGAGAGTTCAAAGAGTTTGATTTCACCATCCGGGGGGATGGAAGCCAATCAAGCCCCGTTGTCTCCCCGGAAACTAGAATTAATCACTTCGCTGTTGAAGAAAGATCATGAAGGTCATGAAACCCCTATTCCTAGCTCGGCCTCCAACTTAGATCCTGGCAAAGACATAAATCCAGATAATATAGGTAATGATGACACAGTTATTCAGCAAAAGTCTAAATCTTCTGAAGAGGATCCAAATGTTCTTTCAAACAAAATGGACCAGCAGAAGCATAAAGATAATGCGGACTTTTCACCAGACATCATTCCAACAGAATTGGATCAACACTCACAGGCTGACAAAATTACAGGTAAATATTATTTCAGTTTTTTGGTATCATTTCATTTCATTTTTTACTTTGTACCATGTGTCACTCATTAGAAAATGTTTGTTGTTGTTATACTTCTTGCTAACAAACTTCTTTTTATAGATGAAGCGCCAACTCAGTCCCAAGATGATCCTCCTCATTCATTCTCAGCTGACGGTGAAGCTATTGCTACATATTCACTGGATGGCGAAATGCTTGAGCAGTCATTACCATCGGCAGAGTTACTGATTGATGAAGAAGATATTGATGGGGTCGAAATTAAAAGTTCTACCCCTCCTGTGGGCGATTCTGTTTTATTCACCAATATCCGAGAGAAAGATGCGCCTGATTCAGATAGTAATAATAAAACTAATGGTCATGAAATTTTAGCATCTGATGAGGTAAAAATGGTACCTGGACAAGCAATTTGTGACCTGGGTATTGGTGACATGAGAGGTGTTGCCCCGCCTGAAAAGGAGGATCAGCCCAGTCAATCCACGAAGCAGAAAGAAGAAAACATCGATAAGAGCTCTTTTTCTTCGCCTCAAGTTAGTCGCTCTCGATCCCACTCGCCATCGCCCCTGCCACCACCTCGCCCGAGATTATCGCTCGCAGCATATCGTAAAAGATTAGCGGAATCTCACCCTCGTCCAGTTGGCTCTGTAGATATCCCATCGCGCTCTTCGGACACCCATATTAATGAGGTTGAAATGAATTCTGAGGTCTTAGGGCTGCACGGTAATTTGGTGAGTTCGAGTGCAGCCCCTGAAACTGAGCAATCTGTTCCAGAAGAGGATACCTCTGCATCTCTTCCCTCTAAAACCTTTCATGATAGTAAGGGGGTTTCGTCGAATGCCAATCTTAAGGATTTCGCATCCACGTCTACTGAAGATATTAGCGATTCAAACAGGTCTACAGGAGAACATGGACCAGCTCATCCCAGGTCTGCAGAAGCACATTCGGTTTACTTTCCCCCATTTTCTCCGTCTTTGGTTATCAATAAACGTTCTCATGTTTCTTCGCCTCGCTCCCCTTCACCTACTGTGGTCAGACGGCAGATGGAAGGGATGGAAAACCTCTCAAGTTTAGATTTTCAGAGATCTCGTAGCAGGACTCCTTTAGAACCATATCTCCGTTCTCCTTTGTCTCATTCAGTTAATTTAACTCTCCCTACCTCTCCTAAGTCTGAGGCATCAATCTTACCAGGAGGATCCAGGTCTCTCAAAGAAAGGATTCAAGTGGATAATAATACAATCCAGGCTCAAAAAATGGAAACCAAAAGAGATTCTTCTTCCTCAAAAGTCCCCCTAGCCAGTACTTTCAATCCAGTTAATGCTCCAAGAGCGCGTGAGTGTTTTTTGTTGTTATTTTCACTATGTTGTTTTAACAGGAGAGGCTTATGTCATTAAAAAACATACCGTATCTAATCTGTGTTTTAATTGGTGTGCTCCCCAGCTGGAAGACCATATCCCAGCTCACCTCTTGCCAGTAATTATGTCAGCGGTGTATCGGAGGCTGCAAGTCGTTCTACCGTAGACCGCCCTGTTGGGTTATCACCTGTTGTTTCAACTAATATGGCAATTTCAAATCATCCTCTGCCGCGACGTAGCTCCTTTTCTTCGTCACTGGCATTAGGTGATAAATCTCCTTCATCTTCAGGATTTGAAGCCTCATTGTCTCCGGTTGCTCCTAACTTTCCGTCCGGCCGAGGCATAAATTTTTCCCGCGGACCCCGATCTATTCAACCAATGAACAATCCAACCATGAGCCACTTGCCAAAAAATTCAAATACTCGCCAGTTTCGGTCTTCTTGGCCACTGAGCGCTCAGATCCCTACCTCTAGCAATCTTGGGCAAAGTAGCCAAACTGGGCCCAGGACATCACATCATTCCTCTAGTTCAACCAATGTGCATTCAAATACTGAAACCTCTAGCCTCAGCATTACCCATTCAATACCCCAAAATCCTCACCTTGAACACCCCATCCCTCCACATCCTTTGCCTCCTCGAGTACACGCCCCAATGCGTCAATATCGAAGCTCACATGTGTCTCATTTGCCTAATCAGCCATCTCACCATTATCATTCTCGATATCAATCAACATCATCAGTCAGCGATCATCGAGGTATTTCAATGCCGATTGGCAGTAGTTCAGCCCCTGTACCACCAGCTCCTGGTGCTCATGGATCCCAGTCATTTCTACCAACAATGGGTGGACATCGGCCAGTTCACATGCCAGATGAGCAAGCTAGATACAAGCGTTAGTCGTTGATTTTTTTCTCCTATTTTTTTAAAAAAATAAATACAAATACAAATTAATTGAAGAAATAAATCTCACTTCGCCTTGGCGGGACTTTTATATATATATATCAATGTAGGCGTTCCGCGAGTACCAACAAACACAATTCCAAGCAGTAGTGTAAACCCTAATAATCCTTCAGGAAGTGGAGCTGGTGGTTCCAGTAGCAATAACGTGCCATTACCTTATGGAGTAGGACGAGGAAGAGCTAAAGTTCGTGGTGGCATGCCTCCTGGTTCTGGTGGCCCTGGGGATGGGAGTGGGGGTAGCTATTGGCGTGGGAGGGGGAGAGGTTAGTTGATTGATTATATTATGCTCATATATTCAGATATAATGACGGAAAAGTACGTATGTTTACTTTGTGTAAGCTTGGCATATAAAAGTTATATCTATCATTTTAACACCTTGTGATTCAAGCATTCTAGCTTATCTGTAAAATAGTTTAAACCGCAATACAGTGTGAAAGCAGATTTTTTTTCTTCACTGTTACATAGATTGATAAATTGATAGAATAATGCAGTTTCTTTCTCAAAATAGTTGAAAAGAGAGATATCTTTGAGACTTGTTGCTTCTTTTTTTCATGTCTCTCTTTTATAGGAACGTTACAGCAGATTTTTATTTATTTATTTATTTTGATGATGATGATGATGTATATATCTAGAACCTCTAGTAGATTAAATGAAGTGTTGACAAAAGGTTAGGTTAGTAATGAAAAAAAATTTATTTAAAATTGAATAAATTTAAATTTAAAAACATAAAAAAAAAATTCAAAAAGGAACAATGATTGAATAGTTAAGGAATTGATTTGTTAGTTAGTTCATATGGTCTAAGAATTTTTATTTTATTTGGAAGGATGGGATACCGTGAATGGCTGTTTACAGGATCGATTGGTACATTACGTGCTCACGTTGTGTCCAAAAGGAGTACGGGGAAAGGCAAAAAGTTGTATATATATATATATATATATATTTTGCATTTTCACAAAGCTTTCTTGGTCTAGCTATATATAAATATAATCATAGTAAAGTATTTGCATGTTTTTGTGGAATGAATCATTGAATTAAATTTTAATTGACTCCATATTGGATTCTGTGTTGAGGAGGATGGGTTGTGGTGTGGCAGTATTCATTATGTGAGGGTTCCCGGAATTAAATCCTGGTCAGTCATTTTTTCTTACGTTTTAAACTCAAGTTTCATTGTATTTCATTGTAACTATAATCCCAGTTTGAACTGCATGTAGCATTTCAGAATATTTAATCAAAAATTTAATAACATACTTTGTTTTTATTTCATTTATATTTTTGTTAGACCCCCTTTATATCTAAGTACAGTAATAATAACATAAATACCATCATGAATTCTAATCCAGAACTAGCATGTAAAATCCGTTGATGCGTCAAAAAATTTGCCTTCTGCCTTGCCTCCCCTGGCCCAAGAATACCCCCCCCCCTCCCCCCTTCAACACACCAATCCCTGCTCCTGCTGGTGTCCCCCCACCTCTGCATTCTGGCGCACGTCCTTATCCCACACCCAAGAAAAGGAGTTATGTATCCCCTCCCCCCTCACCAGGTCCACACCTCAGAGAGGACACGGTTGACTCCATTGAGTATGCAAGACTGGCCCATCTAGAACTCCACTTCACAGCCTCTCAACTATGCTCTCCTCTCCCTCCACTGCCTCTACCCATGGATATTCCCCCTCCCCCCCCCCCTGCCCCCCCTGCCCCACATCAATCCAACTCACTCAAAGACTCCATCCACAACCCCCTCAAGCCCTGCTTTGGCTTTGGCCTTACCACTGCTCTGCCACCCTCTCTCAACCAAAACTCCCAATCTGTCCACCTCACCCGCCTGGTTGGCCAAGAAAACACCAGCAATCCAGTCTTGATCATGACATGCCTCAACAATCTAATAGGCACCTTCAAGGACCCTCCTCACAAAGGATCTAAAATATCAGTCCACACCACAACTAGGGCGGACATCTGAGCCCTCTCTTCCACCCTTCTGCCACTCCTCCAGAAGACTTCTTTCCAACAAAAACCTCCACCCCCACCCCCTGCACCCAAATCACCCTCTCCATCACTTTCATCCATTGATCAAAAATTAGAAACCATCCTTACCCATCTGAAATGTCTTCCTCCTGCTACTCACCAACCTTTGCCTCCCACTAAATCCTTTTCCAATGCCGCTGCATCTGCTACAACCAAAGACTCACCCAAGCAACACACTCCTTCCCAGGTTATGCAACACATCACCATCAAGAAAACAAATCCCATGTCCCCTGTACTTATGAAATACAGCAATTCCCAGCTACTCACCTTCAACAACAAACATATCTCCTCACAAAAAATATTTCTCAGCTCCTCAAACTCTCCTATTCACACCTGCAGTGCATTCAGGCACCTCTCAAATGACATAAAACTCATGATCAACACAGAGGAAGAAAAACAAATACTGGTGAATTTCTGGCAGAAATGGATACCCCAAGGTATGATCTTCAAACCCACCACCATCCCAGTGTTCATCCCACAGTATCCCAACACTCTTCAACCCGAATGATCAAACCTGCATTGACTCCTTCATAGCTGAAAATCCTGATACCCTCCAATCCCTTTATTGTATCTCTTGGCTCAAGTGGAAAGAAGATAGATGGGGAAAAAATCACTCCTCAGTCATTCTTCATCTTATTAGTAAAACTAATGCTGACCTCCTTTCTTCTCCCTCCCCTTCTTTTCCTTTCATATGTGATGGTCAAGTGAGATGCACCAAGACTATCAATAGGGAACATAACCTGTGCTTCCAATGCTGGGGAAGAGGTCATCTTAATATTCATTGCTCCCTCCCCCCCAGGTGTTGTAACTGTGCTGGCCACCACAACTCAAAGGCATGTGACAAACCAAAACTTACCCCCCCCCCCCAGTATGTTTTGGATGTGTGGACTCCCTCCCCCATGACAACCCTCTGAAAAGCACATCCATCAATCTTCAAGATCTGATAGATGGCCCCTCAACTGCTCCAAATATCTTTCACATCCCACATCAAGTCACCTGCCCTCACCCCCCTGCCCAATAATGGATCATCACCCCCTGCCTAATAATACCAATTTTCAAATCAAAAAATTACAACTCAACTGTCACTGCTCCTTCCATTGCTTCCACTCTCTCTTCAATGAACCACTCACCACTACATTTGAACTTCTGGCATTACATGAACCATTCTTGTCATATGACCACCTCTAACCAGCCCCAGAAAAGTGCTGGAACCTCATTCTCCCAACCTTGAACCCACCATCCTCCCCACCCCCATAAGATGTGATTTTTATGTCAACAAACACCTCCCTCCACACCTTCTCTCTTCCCTCCCCAGCCCAAGCCAAGACATCACCCTATTACTATTAAACATTTCTCCCTCCACCCTACTTATCTCTAACATGTATAACCCTCCAGTAGCCTTCTCCTCTCTCCCCCCACAAACACCTTCAATGCCTCCTACTAACCAACTCAAACCTCTACCACAACCTCTGCTCTGACCAATCCAAACAAACCAGAAACCATCCAGGAGATACCTCCCTCCTTGATTCCATGTCCTACCTCAACATGTCCCTTACCTCCCAGTCTGGAGTCGCCACCTTCTGCAACACTAGGAATTTCATAACAGTGATAAACCTAGTGTTTTCCAACAAGAAGGCTAGACAACTAATTGTCAAGTGTGCCACAGACCAGGATGGCTTATTCTCCCACCTCTCTGACCATTGAGCAATTCTTATCACTCTCTCCATCTCCTCCTCACCCCCTCCCCTACCTTTCCCTTATTGAAACTGGAATAAGTTTAATAAGTGTTCACTCCTCTCTGCACTATCCTCTCTCCCTTCCCCCCCTCCCCATACCTCCTCAGTCATGATTGAACTGGCTGCTGAACATCTCACTTCCTCTTTTATCAAACTAATGGATTGCTTTGTTCTGCTGCAGAAGCCCAGCTCATCATGCCATGCCTTGTGGAACCAAAGTATTCTGGACCCTCTCAAGCAAAACTGCTATCAGGACCAGCAACAACTAAAATTCTCCCAGGACCCCCACAATGTAGCTGAGCTCAACGCAGCATGCAAATCCTTCTGTGCAAAAATCAACTTCCTTAAAAAACAACACTGGTGCCAAAAATTGGCAACCCTTACTCCCACCTCACTCCATAAAACAAATAAGTACTCTCTATCCTCCCAACCCCCTCATACTAAACCTCCTTTAGTTTCTCAGGAAGGTAACCCTGTCTGGGACAACTTTGATGAATCTAGACTCCTTTTTGAAGGCACATCAGTAGCCACAATCCCATGTGACCTCTTTTATATTCCCCCTTCTTCCTCTCCCCCTTCTGCCTCTCCCCCTTCTGCCTCTCCCCCTTCTGCCTCTCCCCCTTCTGCCTCTCCCCCTTCTGCCTCTCCCCCTTCTGCCTCTCCCCCTTCTGCCTCTCCCCATTCTCCCCCTTTCACTAAAAATGAATTCCTCTCCACTCTCCAATCCAAAAAACTGAAGCATGCACAAGATCCAGATGGGATCACCAACCTTCTTCTCTGACTGTGCCCTCAAAATACTACTAGACTGCTTCTTCCAATATTCCAAGCTAGCCTTAAACGCAGCTACTACCCAAAGATTTGGAAAGGGAAAAGAAAAATAATTATCCCCAAACGTCACCAACCAGACTACTCTGTTCCCAATGCTTTCTGCCCCATTTCCCTACTCAACACAATAGGTAAGCTAGTTGACTCCTTCTCACAAAAAACTATGCTATTTTCTTGAAACAGGAAATCTTCTCCCCAAAAAACACTATGGTGGCTTCCCTACCCACTCAAAATCAGATGCTCTCCTAAATCTCACAACCTGAACTAAAGACAGGTGGAGAGTAGGTAAATTTGTGGGTACTCTATCATTAGATGGGAAGGGAGATTTCCCTTTGATTAACCTTGACATATTAGCAGCTATCTTATCATTTCTCCCCATCCCTCACAACTTCACCTCACTCATCAAAAACTCCCTCAAAGGTCATCTTACCAGTATCTCCTTCTCCTCCTATACATTCCCCCTGACCTTTGAACTAAAAGGACTCCAACAGGGATCCCCACTTTCTCCCATCCTATACATCACATGCAACTCAACACTAATTTCTCTCCCCTCCCTCTCACAAACATGCCTCTCATTAGGCTATATTGACAATCTCATATTTCTGGCTGCTAGCCAGCACTCAGATTGAGTTGTCAAAAAACTAGCGGCCCTTTCATGGGGCAAAAAACATGCCACAACTTTTGACCAATCCAAAACCAAATGGATCCTCCTTACAAAAAGACAGCCCCTCCTAAAAAACCCTCTTACTCTCTATTTTGACTCTTTCAACATCTCTCCCACCCCTACCCTCAAATGGCTGGGGGTGCTACTTGACCCTACCCTGTAATACAAAGAAAATGGTTCCAACATCTCAGCCACTGGTTTCCACACCGTATCCAGCATCCACAGACTGGCTTCTTCTGGATGGGGAATCCCACTTTTCCGATACAAAATTCTTATTTCATCACTAATCAACTCCCACACAGATTATGCTGCTAATGTATGGTACAAGCCAAAAAAGCATCAAGAACAACCCAAATGCTTCAGGTGGTTGATAAAAGAGCCATGAGAAGAGCATTAGGCTGCATCTTTACCACCCCTTTATGTATTCTCCTTCATGACACTGCATCCCTCACTTTCCAGCAACCTCTTGACTACACTGTCTACAAGGCTTGGCTCTGATTAATTTCCATCCCACTGAGCAACCCCAGGGAAAGATTAGCCAGAGATCTTTCCTCCTTCTGGGTTCTCAAATATTACCAGCACCAAATACACATGCTCCCTCACCCCTTCACCCCTCATCTCCCACTCACTGGCCTTGACACAAAATGACCTCTCCTGCTTCCACCATGGGAACCCCCTCTCTTTGTAGCAGACATTGGGTCCTGAAAAGACTCTGAAAAAAGAGAAGTTCTTTCCTCTATTTCATCCTCTCCCCTCTCATCACACTTCATTTACACTGATGGTTCAACGTCTGCAGTGGGTACATTTGCTGCAGCCTATGATCATAGTCTTAACTTCCCATTTTTCACTTGTTTGGGAGATGCCCAATTATATACAGTATTTAAAGCTGAACTGATTGGAATTTTACTAGTTCTGCATCTTTTCCTCAACAACCCTCTTCACTACATTACAAACTCAACTCACCCTACTTGTTGACAACCAAGAAACAATCAAATATATCACCACATCTCCCCATCCACTCACAACACTGCTGCTTTCCATGCCATTTCACAGGTGGTGTCTAAACTGAAACATACTAACCCACTCATTTCCATTACCCTTAGATTGTGTTCAGGACATTTGGGAATCTCAGGCAACAAAATAGTCGACTCACTTGCAAATGGCTTTCACCCCCAGGCACCAGCAGCTGTCTCTGCCCTCTGATTTTCACATCCTACCTCATCTTCAGCCTCACTCAAATCTACCTTGAAAATCCACTAAAAATCCATTCTACTTACTCCCCCTAATCCTGACACCCTGAGAAAACTCAGAGGAAGATTTTCCCCTCTCACTATCTTCAAACTGTTATCTGAGTTATCCTGCACAGAAGCTACAGTCTTTGCTCAAGTTTTTTCATGAAACTGTACTATTAACAACTATCTTTCATGTTTTGAAATTGTGGAATCACTAAAATTCCCCAATTGTGACTCTAAAAGTGAAGATACTCCTGAAAATCTCCTCCTCTTATGCCAAGCCTACTCAGATATAATGCCTGCACTTATCCAAGCTTCCACTAAACAAAAAATCCCTCTTAACACCTCTTCTCTACTCTCTCACTCTCCCATTATATTAGATGCTGCTAAATTTTTACTAAATGCAAAGGATTCACAAATAAATTGCCTCTCACATGTTAGACTCCCAAATTTCTCTCCCTTTATATAGTTTCTGATCATTGCCCAGTTGTTCCTCTACTAGTAATCACCCAGATGTAAGTACTTATATTTGAATTGTTCTTCATGCCCCTTGTTGGGCAAGATTGTATGAAATTAAAAAAAACATAAGTACCATGAGAATGGCATCATTTTTATATCTTAAAGATGATATAAAATATATCTGGGGAAAAAATTAAAAAAAAACAAGATTTTTCATACCTGGTTACCAAAAGCACTACAGAACATGTTTGTTTTGCTATGGGGCACAAAAATTATGCAACAGTTACAAAACAATTGTTTTTTGAACTTAAGACCAACCTAAGACCTTTAAGTGCCAAAAATAGTTGCTACATAAATGTTGCATAATTGTTGCACCATTGTTGAACCCCAAGACAAAACAAACATTTATTGTAGTGTGGGAAGATCCACCAGAGGCACCAATGACAGTATGCATTATTTCATGCATTGATACCACAAAATTTTTTTCAAGGTGCTAAAAGGAAGATTTTTCCATATTATTTACAAGGTATTAATCATTTCACTTTTTGTTTTAAGGTGATAGTGTTTGTGAATGTTGATTTTCATTAACTTACACAAGGTTTCAATTGGGTAGAGGTCAAGGGATTGGACTGTCCAATCCTTTTTATCTGTTTCAAGTTGAAAAGATTTCTGAACTTTTCATTTTTATTTGCTGTATGTATTGGAGAATCCCCTGGTGCCACCATTACCTCCTTTAACAATTTTCACAACATCACCCCTTTTTACTGACTCACTACCTGCTCTTTATTAGCTGGTAGGGGCTTTTTGTTTCTATTTGCACAAATTTTCCTTAATTAAATTTCTAATACTTATATTTAGTTTTACCATCTTACTAAATGATTCTCATCCCCAGAACTGGAAAACTGTCCAGAAGGCTATACCAAGAGTCCAGTAAATCTTATGTAAATTACTTAGAAGTAAATTAGAGACAAAAATATATGTAAATAATAGACACAAATTAATATTTTATTAAAAAATAAATTCATATAACAATACAATTAAAAAAATGTGATAAAAATTTTATTATTATATAAATTGTATATACAATTAAATACAAATAAAATATATTCTATTCTATAAAAATAGGTGCGTTTATAGGAATTTCATGTTTATAAATTAATAATTATTTAATTAGAAAGTTATATTATAATTATAAGTAGTAGATTTACCTTATAATTTAATTAATTAATTAATTAACTATATATATTAAAAATAAAAATAAAATTTTACAACAAATAATTATTGTGCACTTCTTTGACTTAAAGTTGTGTCCTCAAAGAAATTAAACAAGTGAAAAATTTTATTTAATAAAATATAAGTGTTTTATTTTAATATCTAGTGATTTCATTAACATAATTACTTGTTTAATATCAATAAATATTATACTAGGTCAATTTGTTTAACATACTTAATTAATTATGTTTTATACTATATTAACTATGTAATAAATTCTTTATGTCAGAATTAGTATAATTTTTATGTTTTCACTTAATCTGATTTTTAATAATCATGTAACCTGTTTTTAAAATTAATATATTTACATTATTCTGTTTTATACAAAATTAGTATCCCATGTAGTCTATTACATTGATTGAGGATTTAAAGGCTGTATAAATCAGGTTTTTATCTCTGTTTTAGAAAATTGTTACGTGGCAACATTATATTCTTTGTTACACTTAATTTTCATTTGTTGTATATTTTTGTACTTTGTATATACATCTAGTAACACCTCAGAGGGCCTCTCTTACCTATATAAAAAACTTGGCTCATCATCTTGTAGTCAGAATTACTTACACTACTTTACAATTTATAACTTACAAGTTTTTGCTACAATATATGTATTTTTTATAACAATTTTATTACAGTATTATAAATAATATTAAAATTCAAGAAATATATATATATTCAAGTTTGCATTAAGAATGGTCCAATTATTAACATTTGTTTTGTTATTAGCAGAGAGAAAAATTTTACTTACTTGATTAAATAAACCCTTATGTCCAAGTTTTTTTTTTAAAAAACCCTTAGTTTCCTTCTCTGTTATTGATGTTATCCTTTTCCACTTTTCCTCTTATTCTTCTTATTCTTCTTTTCTCTCTGTATTTTTCTTCTATCTTCTAGATGACTGGCCGACAATCAGGGGCCTTTCCTAATAAGAATGTATCAATTTTTTGGATGAATGACTTGATACATGGACTACCCTAGAACAAGAATTTGAAATTTTTCTGCAACCATGATTTGAGTGGGTGTTTGTACTAACACTTCATATATACTTAAATAAGTATATATTTCAGTGTTATTCTTTGATTACTATAGTAAGTCAATCTTTGCACCTGAAAATTTTACCATTGAGTTTTTATTGCAATAAAAATGTCATTGGCTACTTTTTGCTGATTCACTGTGTCAGCCAGGCTGCTAGACTGACCCAGTAAAATAATTAATTATTTACTGGGATGAAGCCACACCTTTATATTTCTTATATATTATTATTAATTATAATATATTTAACTTAAATCTACTTGTAATAAATTAAGTAGTTACAAAACAGTAAAGTTAGTAAATAATTAAAATTAATATTAAATGTCCCTTATATTTTTATTTCCTAACACCATGCTCAATGACAGGTTAAGAGAAATAAATATTAATATTAAAATAAAATTTAAATAAAAGCTAATATTACAGTAAAAATAAATATATACAAGAAATTCAAATTACTTATTTAAAAATGACACTTACAGTAATTCTTAAATAAACCAATTTATTTCTGACATATACCGTAAATACACATTTTTAACACCTTTCTAGAACAACTTTATTATTTGAAAATATTTTTTGGAATATTCTTTTTCTTCTCTCATACTCCTGTATATAGGACTTTAACTATGTGTGTCAAGGGGTCTTTCAAGTCTAGAAGGTTTTTGTCAGGCTAAGTCCAAGTCCAGAGACGCGAATAGCTTGCTGGTCTAGTGTCTAGAAGATTTAAAAAAGGTCCCAAATGAATACAATGGTATAAGACAAGCAAGTAGTGGAATAAAATCAATTATAAGACTCAGTAATTTACTCTCACTTATTATAACTGGTATTGCAAGGCTTATTGTTGTGCAGAAAAATAGATGTAATATATTTAAAATACTATTCAAAGACTCTCTAAAGTACTAATGAAATGTAAGATAAATTGTATTGGTTATATTGTAATTGTAATTGTAAAGATGATAAATTGAATGTAGAAAACAAGACCAAAAACCCCCTCCTTTTATACCCACTAAGTTCCCCAATAAACACCTTGAAGTACCATCCAATACAATGTTAATGACGCCTTCAAAAAAGTAATAGACCTTTCCATCAACGCCCCTAGTGACCAATAACATAATTAAACAAACAACAACCACTAAAATCCTATTAATAATAAGGGAGATCCATCAAAATTAAAGAAAAGACAAAAAGAGAGTATATGCGTGGAAAACAATATTATAACAAGGTTGAAGGAGACTTTTTAAAGTTAATTATAGCTTAATAATAAGGAGGATTCACTGTAGAAATAATGGGGCTAATCCTGACATTATACTACATGAAATTCCCATTCAAAAATAACCAAAATTGACTGAGAAACCACCCAAAAACTTAAAAAAGAGCGTGAGATGTGGGGTAACTACATGCAGTCCTTGGCAGGCGCTTTCACGGGTAAATCCTTGACTAAAATTAGGCGAATTTAAGCGTGGTGATGAAATAAAGTGCCAAGAGTGATGTTAGTAATGAAATTAGTGCATATAAACAAGGTCAATGCATTATTAATTAAGCTAGGACACTAAATAAGCGCCTGTCGCCTATTTTAGTGTGTTTCCCCACAGTGGGCGTAGAATGTGGGGTAATTATAGTGTGAAAAAGCTAACTTTGCTAAAAATGAAGCTATTCACACGGGAAAAAAGCAGGCAGTATGTAGCCAGTACACAGAAGCCATTTCTGGCATAAAAAACACCAAATTTGAAAAGTGTTATTTTTATGCATTTAAATAGCCAAATCAATAGTTCTAAATGAGCCCAATTGATCTGTCAAAGCGCAATTTTGATATTCTCAATTTTATAGCGCATATAGTCAACCTTTAAGTGAAATAAAGCGCATTTCTTGTTTTTTGTGTAAAACAATGAATATAACAGCTTTAAGTGTACTTAAAAATTATGTAGCCTTATACTTAAGGTTCTTAAGATTACCCTAACATATTCCAACTTAATATTAAGTACATAAGACTTATAAAAGGTGGATATATGCGTGTATATAAGGTGATATAATGGCATTTTATGTGTATTATCATAATTTTACTTATGTATACTGTTTGTGTACTCTCATTTATTGTTCCCATGTATAGTTCATGTGTTTAACATAACTTATAAGCACTTTTTACTCAGTCCTGGGGATATACAGGCTGACACTCGCCCACCCAAAAAAAACAATAAAAAAATGATAAGTCATACATTTTATTTATTTATTTGTAATTTTCAAGTATTCAGAATAATTCTGTAGCATTAAAGATTAAACTTTAAAGAAATAAAACATAATAAAATATTATGAGTACTGGTTTTTAACCCCTCAGCTGGTTGAACAGAAATTTATTTCTGTTTAAATTTTTTAAGAAGGGTGGATAAATTAGAAATTTCTTTTTCAGGTATCCATTTATCAAATTCATTTGATTTCCCTTTAAATCTTAGTAAATACTCAGTTCCTTTTTCTTTAGTAAGGATTCTTTTCTTGAGTATTTTTTCAATCTCTGCTTTTTTTACAATTTCTTCAGGTTTCTTTTTAGGCCTTCCCCTTCTTTTTGGAAATAAGTCAGGATCATTTGCATGGTAAGGTTTTAATAATGAGATAGGGAAAACTGGATGTTTCCTATCATATGGAGCATATAATATGAATTCCACTGCATTATTACCAACCATTTTGCTTACTAAAAAAGGTCCTACAAAGGGATCCTATAATTTAACATTACCTTGTAAGTTAAAATGTAGTGTTGATATGAGGACTTCATCTCCCTTTTTGAATTCAAATTCTTTATGAGATTTGTCCCACCTTTTCTTTTCATATTCAAATGCTTTTTGTATACATTCTTCTGCATGCTTTCTACACATTTGTTGCATATGAATAAAGGATTTGGTACCAGGGTGTATGTCCAACCTTGGCAATTTATTTAAAAGATTCACTGGTGTATTTGGAACATACCCCAGCCAGAGCTCAAAAGGTTTTCTCTCTGTTACAGAATGAGTTGTGCTATTATAAGCAAGTTCTAAGCCAGGAATCAAAGTTACCCAGTCATGTGTGAATTTCTGATTGTCTTTGTATTCTAAACCAAAGGCACAATATCTTCTGATCATGTCCTCCAGAGTCTGTATCATTCTCTCAGCCAGTCCATCAGTCTGTGGATGGTGTGCTGTAGACAATTTCAACTGACACCCTGAAACCTCCATTAAGGATGTCCAGAATTCTGAAGTAAATTTAGGGTCTCTGTCAGATATAATGGCTTTGGGGAACCCAGCAGTGTTCATCATTTGAGTCCACCAAATTAAGGCCAAGTCTTTTGCAGATACCTCTTTATGGGTTGGAATAAATTTACACATTTTTGTAAGTCTATCCACTATTACCCAGCAAGAATTGAAACTTTCTTTTCCTGCTAATGGCAAACCAGTAACAAAGTCCATGTTTATAATTTCCCATGGAGCTTTTGGTTGCTCTATTTGTTGTAACAACCCAGCTCTCTTACCTGTCAATCTTTTAGATTTTTGGCAAGAGTCACATGTGTCAATGTATTTTTGTACATCATCCTTCATGTTTATCCACCATGCTGTGTTTTTAACTCTAGTTAATGTTTTATTGTAATCAAAATGACCAGCTAAGATATCATCATGACAAGTACTTAACATTAACTCTTTCATAGATGTAGGTATAACTATTACATTACTTAGCTTTTTCCTGTAATATATGTAACCATCTTCAATTGAAAATTTACCTTTTTCCAACGCATTCTTATACTTTGGAGGTAAAGTTTTTATTAATGCACTCATTGAGGCATTTGTTGGATCATTTAAGATGGTTGAAAGTTTAGAAAAGTATTTATCAGATGAATAATTATCTAATATTGTTTGCATAAACTCATCTTCTAAATCCACTATATAAATCCCATATATATGTATTACCTCATTCTCAGTCACATAAGCTGGGTTGTCAGTATCATTTGGCAAAGGGCTTCTAGATAACAAATCCACATTAGAATGCAATGCACCTGCTCTATGAGTGATTGTCATTCTTTCTCTGTACTCTTGTACAGCTAGTTGCCATCTAAACATGTGTCTATTAGGTGTTTTCATGTTTAATAATGATTTCACTGCACTGCAATCTGTTATTAACTCAAACTTCTGGTCTTCCAGATAATAATGAAGTTTTTCCAAGGCCCACACAACGGCTAAACATTCCAGTTGTGTAGCACCATACCTTAATTCAGTTTTCCTTAAGGTTCTGGATATATAACAGATAACTACTTCAGATAATTTACCACCAATTATCTGCTTCTGCTGTAAAGCAGCACCTAACCCTGTAAAGCTTGCATCAGTATACAAGATAAAAGGGAGGCTAAAATCTGGCAGTCCCAAGATTGGAGCTGACATTAAACATTCCTTTAATTTATCAAAGGCCTGTTGTCTTTCATTATTCCAAATGAAAGCTTCATTCTTCCTGATTAATGTTGTTAAAGGGGCTGCAATTGTTTGGTAGTTCTTGATATACTGTCTATAATATCCGCACATACCCAGAAAGCTTTGTATATCTTTTAAATTTTTAGGTATATCAATATTTTTTATTGCTGCCACCTTGTTCTGATCCACACAAATTTGTAAGCCAGATACAACATGTCCAAGTACTTTCAAGGATTGAAATCCAAACTTACATTTTTTCAATGCTATTGTCATGTTAATTTCATCCATCTTTTGAAATACTCTTTTCAGGTGATTTAAATGCTCATCATATGTTTTTGAAAAAACTATGATGTCATCAATATACACTAAGAGCCATCCTTCAACCATTTCCTGATGAAAAACACTATCCATCAATTTTTGGAAGACTGAAGGGGCATTTTTAGGTCCAAAAGGCATTCTCACATACTTATATATCCCCATATGTGTGGTGATTAGTAAGTACTTCTGAGAACTCTTTTCTACTGGGATCTGGTGGTAACCTTTGTTTCCATCCAGACATGAAATATATTTAGCTCCTTGTAAGGTAGCATGGATAGAAGCTATCCTGGGAAGAGGGTAAATATCATCCACTGTGAATTTATTTAGAGCTCTATAATCACCACATAACCTTGCCTTATCTTTTTCATAAGAGATTAAAACTGGTGATATTACACAATATTTAGGAGTTGTGTCTACTTTCTCAACAATACCCATTTCCAACAACATTTTAATGTTGTCTTCAATGTCTTTCCTTTTTGCAGGAGAAGCTGGGTAAGGTTTCTTTTTTAAGATGCCAGGAATATTATCCAGGTCACAACTTAAAGATATTTTCATTTCATGGTCTTTGACCAATCCTAGCTCATTTGAACCGTGTGCAAATGCCCTAGGATAAGATTTTATCAATCTCAATATATTGTCTACTACAATATTTGAGAGTTGAGGACTAAATGAGGCTTTTTGGATTTCATTTTCCAACTCAAGCATCTCAGAAGTGGGTCTTCCACTTTGTTGTTCTTCCTTTGGAGCAATGGTATAAACAGAATTTTCAGAGCAAATCTTGAATTTTCTTTTCCCATTTACTCCAATGGTGAAGCAACTATTTTCAGGATCTAGTTTAATACCAAATTTGGTCAATAAGTCATTACCAATGATAAACCAATCACTACAATTAATATTATCCATGACTACAAAATCACATACTGCTCTTACAAATCCATTATGATATTTGAAGAAAAAAGAAGTTTTGTATTTGCCAATTGGACTTAATACTGAACCAAAACCTCTCCAGTTCTTTGTCTGTACAGGTTCTAGTTTTTCTTTGTACTTACTATCCAGTTTCATTAATGTATTAACAGAAACTACACTACCAGAAGCCCCAGTGTCAAGAATGACATTCATTTCTTTTCCACATATTAGGGGGTGTCAGTTCTGGCAAATCTGCACTTAAATTAAGTGCGGATTTCAAACCAAATCAGCACTTACAAATCAGCACTTAAATTTTGCAAAAAAGTCACTTATTTCAAAAAAGGGTGTCAGTTATGACCTCAAATCAGCACTTTTTTCCCGTTTTTTTTCACAACCACATTTTGGCCACAAAACATCCCTTCCTTTCTTACCCCATCCCTGTCACATGTGACACACTGACCTTCCTCGCTACCTACCCATCAATCCTCGGCACACACCCCTTCCTGACATTTTCAATATTTTGACCAGGCATGTTTACATTCTTTTTTACTTATTTCTTCTACTTTTTAATCTTTTTTCTTGTTATGTGCCAGTTTCATAATGCCTCCCAGACATTCCAAATCTCAAAAGGTAACTCAAAAATCTGCTTCGTCACAAAAGTCTCCTCGTAAAGCAAGGATTACATATAAAAAAAATCAGTGACTTTTTCTATTACTTACAACTGTTTTTACAGAATTGAAAACTATGTTTCAGCTAATATTTTATGGAAGTGAACTCTGTTCTTCGCCCGAAGAACAGAGTTCATCCTCCTATTTTCACATTCTGTTTGCATCAATCTCCATCCCTTTCAATTCTATCAACACATGCTTGTCTTCCCTCCCCATGCCTTTCGCTATCCTCCCAGCCCCATTGTATGCCATCCTCTTTTGATCCCCATTTCACCCCTCTCAACCTCTCCCAGACCCTTTTCTTCATTTAAAATGCCTCGGAACCCTTAATCTTCCCTTCCAACTCTTTCCCAACCTTTTCGCTACCCCATATATCCTTCCTCACCCCTCTCTCCAGCCTTTCCAACCCTTGTAGCCCCATTCCTCCCCTTTACCTCGCCTCCACAATTATTGAACCCCAATTTCCTCCCTTTCAACCCAGTCCCTATTTCTGTATATAAAAATAAAGTGTTAGGGAGAAATGGGGAGGTAAGCGAACTGGAAGGAGAGGAGAGGAGAGGGGTAGAGAGGTGTGGAGAGGGAGAGGAAAATGTGGATAGGGGTTGAAAATGATGACTAAGGGAGTGAAAAGGTTGGGGAGAAGGATGAGGTGAGGATAAAGAAATATTTCAAAGGGAAAAGAGTGGGTATTCTTGAGAGGGAGTAAAAAAAGACAATAAAAGAAGATAGTAATACAAATATACAAAAAATATAAAATATATAAAATATGTTACAAAGAGTGGGCACAGAAACTCCTTGAATCCTAAAAATCCACAACTCCTATACCTGGGAAGAAGGTAACGTTTCCTGGCCATTTTTGATAAAACGACAAAATCTTCTTCTAGATCAGAATCAGAATCAGAGTCCAAGAGCAGTTCAAGCGCCATGAAAGTCATTGCTTTATGTAATTTATCACGATTTGAAAGTGAGGAAGGCATGACTCTTATATGATATGATATGAAGATGTAAGTGATGTACGATGTTTTGAGTTATGAAGTGTTATGCTGCGGAGTGCTGTGTATGAATGGGATGATGCTGACAAATCAGTGAAATGGGACTTGATGGTGAAATCAGCACTTTTGGTTGAGAAAGTGCGGATTTGAGTGAAATAAGTGACTTATTTCATTTTGAAATCCACCAGTATTGGGGCTAGTGTGTTTTGGAAATCCGCACTTATTTAAGTGCGGATTTGTAAGTGCGGATTTGCCAGAACTGACACCCCCTATTATAACAGGTGCTCTAATAGGCTTGATTTTGTAAGTATCATGATCTACATCTTTAATTATTTCAGCTTCCTCAATGGAAGTTAAAGATGTATCATTGGAAGATATTGTATCATTCAGGAACATAATATCCTGTTCTAATACCAATACTTCATTCTCTTCATCACGGTAAGAAATGTTACTTTTACAATCCTCACTAGACTCATCCTTTTCATCTTCATGATTACTGGGTTCAGAATCTTGTGAGTTTTCAATAACATTTATTCTTTTCTTACAGGAATGACCTTTAACCCAAGGTTCATTACATTTATAGCAAGTGTTACTTTCTTGTTTCTTTGGAACAAGAGGAGCAATAGGTTTTTTCCTTTCTGCTGGTAACTTACTTGTAGTAGGTTTTACTACCTCAATATTTTGCTTATAAGTGTTGTACCTTGTCTCATATCTGTGGTTTAATAATTTTTCATTGCATATATTGATAAAACCAGAAGTATCTCTAATGGTTTCAGTTCTAGCTACAATAATGTCTCTGACTGATATAGGCAATTTATATATTATTTTTTCTTTCCACACATCAAAATCCATTTTTGGATCCATGGCTTTCATGATTTTTATCAAACCCATTAAAAAGACCATTGGTTTTTCTCCATTACTTGGAGTATATCTTGATTTTTCATATAATCTTTGATGAGTGATTCTGAATTTTGGACCACCAAATTGTCTTTCAATTTGTGCCTTCCATTCATTCCAAGAGTAATTAATCCCCTCACGCAATACAGATTCAAACCATAATAAGGCCACATCTGTAAATAAAGATATAAGTTTTGATGTAATTTCTTCATCAGGTAACTTGTATGAAAATTTCAAATTATCAATTCTTTGTATGAATTGTTGCCAATCAGATTTTGAATCCCCATCAAAGGTAGGGTACTGATCTAACTTAGGCCAGTTTTTCTGGTTAGTTTTTACTTCCTTAACCTGAGGAATATTAAGTAATTCACTTACTTTTGACAGATGATCATTTATCTCATCCTTTACTGATTTGTGACTCTCAGAACTTATACCACTATGTTCTTTCTCAATTAATGATTTATCAAATGATTCTCTCTTATTTACTGGTGTATTGTTTTTATAAGAGGTGTTTACGTGCTTACTGTCATTATTTTTCAATATGTTAGCTACTTCTATTTCTAGTATCTGCAATCTATTTTGCAAAGCAGGTACATGTGGAAGAGTATCATTTAAATTGGAAAAAGACAATTTTACCGTCCCTCAATAATAGCCATAGTATTCTGAGATTGATCCAGCTTACTGTGTAACTGCTCAATATCAGATTTTAATTTGATATTTTCATTTAACAAATCATCATTTGACTTTTCAATGATCTTAACTTTATTGGCTGTGTGAGTTAAAGATTTAGTGAGGTTTAGTATTACCTCCTCAATGTCAGTTGAAGACTCCTTGGAATATTCTTCTAACTTTTCAATTCTTAATAACAATCTATTTATTATAGAAGATATAATAGGGGTTTCTTTCATAAAACCATTAATTTCTAACTCAGAAGTGCTATCAAGATTATATGGTTCAAGATTTGATTCATTTGTTTCAATTTTTATATTTTTATTATCACCACTATCAATAAAGCTATGTACAATGACATCCTTTAAAGATAAATTCAAATCACTATTATTGTCAGCCAGGCTATTCCAGGAGTCCAGTAAATGATATGTAACTTATAAAACCTGAAAGAGTGGGTAAGAATTGTATTTAATGAATATAACTTAATATTTTATTGCATAATAAAATTATATAAGTATTTTATTATATACAAGTGTTACTTTAAATTTATTGGTTATATAAATTTTTATATACAGTTAAATTGAACATAATATAATATATTCTACAAATCATGGCGCATTTTTATGTATTTAATAATTATAAATTTATATTTAATTAATTGAAAAACATATATTATAATTATAAGTGTAAAACTGACTGATAATATATTTAAATTAATTATTTAAATTTATATATTAAATAACACCTTTCATATAATACTAAACAATAATTAATGATGCTTCTTTTGACCCTTAATTGTGTCAGAAAAAACCAATTAATTAATTTATACTAAATTGAGATTATTTACATGTTTTGTTGCGTCAAAGTATTTTTTGTTTCACTTAAAATATCCTTTAATCAGACTGTACCATCTGTTTGGAATTATTTTTCTCATAGTTCCTATGTTCCAATCTTGTTTAGTTATTCACTATTTTTACTTACTGATTTGGGAATTAATGGCGGAAAAATTGGATTCTTAATTGGGGTTTTAATTATTTGTTTCATATTTTTCTCTACATTGTTATGTTTCATTTACTCTTTGATATATTTGTTTTATTCTATTCTAATCATTGTATTTACAAATATAGTGGCGCTTCAGAGGACCCATTGCCTATAAAAGGGCCTTGGATAATCCCCTGTAGCCTCATCACTTATTATACACTCAACAAATTAAATACTATTTTACTACGTTTATATTTTTTTTATTAGTAATACAATTCTAATCAAAAGTCTATATAACAAATTAAAGGTTGCTTTAAGTCTGATAGTAATTAAAAGTGTTTGCCGCGCAGAACCCTTACATTAAATAGTATTATTATTAATAAATTCTAAGTTTTTGTCATCTCTCAAAGTTGCTCGCCATTGTTTCCCTCTTAAATAAATTAAATATATTATTATAAATTATTTCTTTTATTTTCCCTTGTCCTCCTCCTTCTCTCCTCCTTTTTCTCCTATTTTTCTTACCTTCTTTTAGACGACTGACCGACAATTATCAAATGAATAATCCTGAATATCATTATCAATCAATTTTAATACCTCATTATCACCTATAAGTAATTCATTGTCAGTATTATATTGTTGAACATTTGAAGGTGGATGACTTACCAAGGTCTTATTCCACTTCCTCTTCCCCTTTTTCCCTTTCCCCTGTAAGGGTGATGGCTGGACTCTTGATGAGGGTTGCTGTTGTAGTTCTGGGCATACCAGTCCCATTTCCATTTGCTTACAGTTATCATCTGCTCTTCTCCTGGAGCTTGAGAAGGAGATGGTTGATTGTTTGAGGGAGTTGTTACTGGTTTCACCTGTGCCCTTAGGTCTGTTATTTGTTGGTTGACCTCCATGAAAGTTTGGCCTGCCATTTTCTCTAAATTCATAAGCTCCTCTTCCATCTTGTTGAACTTTACTGTCAAGCTGTTGTGTAATTGATATAGGGAGTGAATTTGTTCTTGAAGGGTATTTTTTGATTTTTTGATCTTTACAAGGTTGAGAAGCCTTTCTTTCTCCTCCAGACTCATATGAGGAGTGTTTCTGGGGGAGGTGTCCTCCATGGTGACGTCCTGCAACAAATTTATTAGTTCTTGGTCTTAAGTCATAAGGTTTTGCCTTATTACTTACAATGTCAACGTTGTCACTCATATTTATCAGTGAAAGTTGGACCAGAGGTTTGAGAAATGTGATTCAAACTACAAAAGAGTTTTATCAGTATGTTATAACTCTACTTAAGGCAATTAAATTGCTTACTAGTAGGTTTTAAGTGGATAAAATAAGTGCCAAAAGTCAAATATGCTTTTATGTGGTCACTTAATTGGAGTGGTCTACAATATGTAGCCGTGTTTTTGTATTTTTAAAAAGAAAATTTGTCAGTAATAGTCTTTTCAAAATCAAAAAAATTTTAATGAACAAACCAGAAAGAGGGATTAAAAGTCCTGTAAACAGAGAATCAATTAATCAGTTTTTATTTCTTGGTTTATTATTATCTGCAAAGAACAAAATTTTAATTGGTCTATTGACAGACTCCCACTAAGAACACGTTTTTTGTTCAATTAGTGGTAAAATTGTTGATTCAATATCACAATTTTATTATATATATAACTGGGCTTCTTTTTCTGAAATCACTAAATTTTTAGTGACCCAACCCTTTGTAATTATAATCCAGATATTATATATAAGGATTTCTAATTACTCAAGCCTCAATTAATTTTTATTTTTACTTACTTGAATAACCACTTGAATTCTTGAGGAAAGGCTCCCAGTTGTCAGGCTAAGTCCAAGTACAGAGACGTGAATAGCTTGCTGGTCTAGTGTCTAGAAGATTTACAAAAGGTCCCAAATGAATACAATGGTATAAGACAAGCAAGTAGTGGAATAAAATCAATTATAAGACTCAGTAATTTACTCTCACTTATTATAACTGGTATTACAAGGCTTATTGTTGTGCAGAAAAATAGATGTAATATATTTAAAATACTATTCAAAGACTCTCTAAAGTACTAATGAAATGTAAGATAAATTGTATTGGTTATATTGTAATTTTAATTGTAAAGATGATAAATTGAATGTAGAAAACAAGACCAAAAACCCCCTCCTTTTATACCCACTAAGTTCCCCAATAAACACCTTGAAGTACCATCCAATACAATGTTAATGACGCCTTCAAACAAGTAATAGACCTTTCCATCAACGCCCCTAGTGACCAATAACATAATTAAACAAACAACAACCACTAAAATCTTATTAATAATAAGGGAGATCCATCAAAATTAAAGAAAAGACAAAAAGAGAGTATATGCGTGGAAAACAATATTATAACAAGGTTGAAGGAGACTTTTTAAAGTTAATTATAGCTTAATAATAAGGAGGATTCACTGTAGAAATAATGGGGCTAATCCTGACATTATACTACGTGAAATTCCCATTCAAAAATAACCAAAATTGACTGAGAAACCACCCAAAAACTTAAAAAAGAGCGTGAGATGTGGGGTAACTACATGCAGTTCTTGGCAGGCGCTTGCACAGGTAAATCCTTGACTAAAATTAGGCGAATTTAAGCGTGGTGATGAAATAAAGTGCCAAGAGTGAGGTTAGTAGTGACATTAGTGCATATAAACAAGGTCAATGCATTATTAATTAAGCTAGGACACTAAATAAGCGCCTGTCGCCTATTTTAGTGTGTTTCCCCACAGTGGGCGTAGAATGTGGGGTAATTATAGTGTGAAAAAGCTAACTTTGCTAAAAATGAAGCTATTCACACGGGAAAAAAGCAGGCAGTATGTAGCCAGTACACAGAAGCCATTTCTGGCATAAAAAACACCAAATTTGAAAAGTGTTATTTTTATGCATTTAAATAGCCAAATCAATAGTTCTAAATGAGCCCAATTGATCTGTCAAAGCGCAATTTTGATATTCTCAATTTTATAGCGCATATAGTCAACCTTTAAGTGAAATAAAGCGCATTTCTTGTTTTTTGTGTAAAACAATGAATATAACAGCTTTAAGTGTACTTAAAAATTATGTAGCCTTATACTTAAGGTTCTTAAGATTACCCTAACATATTCCAACTTAATATTAAGTACATAAGACTTATAAAAGGTGGATATATGCGTGTATATAAGGTGATATAATGGCATTTTATGTGTATTATCATAATTTTACTTATGTATACTGTTTGTGTACTCTCATTTATTGTTCCCATGTATAGTTCATGTGTTTAACATAACTAATAAGCACTTTTTACTCAGTCCTGGGGATATACAGGCTGACAGTTTTATAGGGAGGTCCAATGGCGTTAATGACAGTTTTTAAGGGATTCAAACTCAGGTACATATTTTCCTATCTTAAAGATTATTTACTCAATAATAAGAGGTAAAGTTTTTAATTATTATTATAATTAATGAGTTAGAACTACGTAATTGTAATTACTAAAAACAATAATAAATAGTAATAAATATTTAAGTGTAGTAATTGTTTTAATAATATAAGTAAGTAATGAATGAATAAAAAACAACCAAGAGAGAGGCCTTATATAGGCAAAGGAGGGACAAACCACAGCAATGAAGTTCTAAAAAAAGGAGTATGAGAGAGAGAGAGGAAAAGAATATTCCAGAAGGAGTATTTCAAATAACAAAGTTGCTCTAAAAAGAAGGCATCAAAAAGATGTATTTAAAGATGTATTTACAGAGTATGTCAGAAATACATAAATTTATTTAATATTTACTGTAAAAGTCAATTCTAAATAAGAAATTTGAATTTTTTGTATATATTTAATTTTATTTGAATATTATAATTTTATTTTAATTTAAAATTTGTTTTTTAATATAAAATTTTATTTCTTCTAACCTGTCAATGAGCACGGTGTTAGAGAATAAAAATATAAGGGACATTTTATTTTTAATTTTAATTATTCATTTAATTTTACCATTCTGTAATTAGTTAATTTAATATAGGTAATTTTTAATGTAACTAATTTATAATTAAATAATTAAAATAATAAAGTGTGGCTTCATCCAGTAAATAATTAATTATTTTACTGGGTAAGTCTAGTAGCCTGGCTGACACTGTTCTTTGTCTCTCTTTTGCCTATATAAGGCCTCCACTTTCTGGTTTTTTTTTATCATCCATTACTTACTTATTATTTTATTAAAAAATTACTGCAATCAAATATTTATTACTATTACTTATTGTCTTTAGTATTTACTAACACGTAATTCTACATCATTAATTATACTAATATTTATAAATTTTTTACCTTTTTAAATTGAGTAATAAAATTATAAGATAAATTCATAAGTACCTTTGACTTTGAAACCCCAAAAATCCACATATCACCACCATTGGACTTCTGTTAAAATCTTCTAGACAAAAGGACCCTTCGACACATTGCATGAAAGTAATCAAAAAAATTAATTTTTTTTCTAGTTGACAATAATAGAGTAACACTGATAATCATAGAAGATAATTGTTTTTGATTTATTATTAAATTAATTGTAATTAATAATTGATAATTTGGTTGACAATAATAACACCTGGTGTTTAGTCCCAATTATTGCCATTATTTTGGTTAACATTAATACTCTTTGCATTCTGTCCCAATTTAATTGCAGTGGTTATTATTTCATTTTATGAATAAAAATCACATTTAGGAAATTAAAAATCATTTTTGTTTTGATTATTGTTGTATAATATAAATAATATTCATAATAAATATACTTATTCTTTTTACTTGCATTAAATAAACTAAAAATAAATATTTTATTTTGCTTATTGTTTTATAATTTAATAAATATTCATCATAAATATAAAAGTTTTTACTCATCCTGTTGAATTAAAGTATTAATTAAGATATATTTTTATTTTTATCACAACTTTAAGAAAAATTATTAATTATTAAACTTGTTTTTTTAATTTCACAGTTTTTGTCAGGCTAAGTCCAAGTCCAGAGATGTGAATAGCTTGGTGGTTTAGTGTCTAGAAGATTTACAAAAGGTCCCAAATGAATACAATGGTATAAGACAAGCAAGTAGTAGAATAAAATCAATTATAAGGCTCAGTAATTTACTCTCACTTATTATAATTGGCATTACAAGGCTTATTGTTGTGCAGAAAAATAGATGTAATATATTTAAAATACTATTCAAAGACTCTCTAAAGTACTAATGAAATGTAAGATAAATTGTATTGGTTATATTGTAATTGTAATTTTAAAGATGATAAATTGAATGTCCAAAATATGACCAAAAACCCCCTCCTTTTATACCCAATAATTCCCCAATGATGCCCCTTGATGATTCCAATCCTATAAACGGCCAAATGCGCCTCAACCTAACTAATAGACCTGTCCAACAACATAAGGAATGACCAATGACAACCAAAGAATAATATCACACGCCAAAATCCTGAAATAATAGGGATAATCCATCACAAATAAAGAATAACCCAAAAAAGAGTGTATATGCGTGTAATATCTATTTTTAATAGACTAAAAATAAAGAAAATATACTAAATATAACACAGTATTAAGGGGGATTAACATTAGAAATGTTAGAGTTAATTATTACAAATTTATACATGAAATCCCTGTCCAAAAATAAGCATTATTGACTGAGAAACCACTGAAAAACCCAATTTAATGCGTGTAAGGGCTGATCCCTGTATGCAGACTCTTGGCAGGCGTAACCACGGGTAAATCCTTGACTAAATAGGCAATTTTTAAGCGTGGTAGCATAATTGGGCGCCAAGACTGATGTAACTAATGTAATTAGTGCATTTAATAAGGTTAACTCACATTGAAACTAAATTAAGACACTAAATAAGCGCCCCTCACCTATTTTAGTGTGTTTCCACATATAGTGCATGTATGTGGGGTAATTTTAGCGTGAAAAATACTAACTTTGCTAAAAATGAAGCTATTCACACGGGAAAAATGCAGGCAGTATGTAGCCACTGCACAGAGGCCATTTCTGGCATAAAAAACACCAAATTTGAAAAGTGTTATTTTTACACTTTTAAATAGCCAGATCAATTGTTTCAAATAAGGCAAATTGATCTGTCAAGGCACATTTTTATTATCTTAACATTTATAGCGCATATATCCAGCTTTTAGTGATAATAAGCGCATTTATCAATTATTTCAATAAAATAATAGAAAAATTAGCTTTATGTGTACTTAAAAATTATGTAGGCTTATGGCTAAGGTTCTTAAGGCTACCCGAAAAAATTCTAACTTAATATTAAGTACATAAGACTTAAATAAGGTGGATATATGCGTGTATATAATGCTTTATAATGGCATATATTTGTATTAAATCAATTTTTTATACAACTATTTATTGTTCCCATGTATGCTACATATGTTTAACATAATTTGTTATTAATTTTACTCAGTCCTGAGAATATTCAGGCTGACAGTTTTTATGTCTAACAATTTGACTGACAGTGTCAGCCAGGCTGTTCCAGGAGCCCAGTAAATAAACATACAAATTTATTGAAATTAAAAGAGGACATAATATTTGCAGCTTATGTATTTACATTAAATTTATATTACATAATATATTATATAAATATTTTATTTTATAAGTAAAATAAATTTTATATTAATTTTATTATCATATATATTAAGTATACATCAATTTAATTATCATATTCCATATAAAGGGACACATTTTTATGTATTTAATAAATAAATAATTAATTACATTTTTATAATATAATTACATCCTTTTAATTATCTTATATTGTAATTACATTAATTATTTAATTTAAATATGTAACCAAACTATTTCATATAAAATATTATTCATAATTAGAGGCTCTTTTTTGACCCTTAATTGTGTCAATGAAATATTAAATAAATTAAAACACTTATTTAATAAAATAGTATTCAAATTCTCAATTTAAATTAGCAATATCATTAAATTAATTATTTGTTTCATTTAAACTAGTTATTTAATTACATAGTTAAAAAAATTAATTAATTTTTGCTTTACACTGAATTAAATTTGATTACATACTATTTTGCATCAAAACATTTTATTGTTTCACTTAAAACCCCTGAAAACGCATTGTAATACCTGTTTTGAATTATTTTTTCCCATAGTTCTTATGTCACAGGGTTGTTTAGCTACTAATTATATTAATTAACTAATTTGGGGAATTGTGGTGGGAAAATTATTTTCTTAATTGGGATTTAGTTATTTGTTTCATATATTTTTCTCTCAATTACTATGTTAAAATTATTTTCTTTTATCTTCTTGTTTTATCTTATTACTATTTTGTATATACTCATTTTTAGCGCATCAGAGGTCCCCTTGCCTATAAAAGGCCTTTGGTAAACCCCTTTTAGCGCATAACTTATTTAATAATCTTATTCTAAATATTACATTATATTTTATTACTGGTTGTGGCGCGTCAGTCCCCTTAAATAGTAAATAAAATTATAGGTTGCTTTAAGAATATTTAATATTCGATAGTTGATAATTGAGAATAAAGAAATAAATAGTACTTACTAGTATAACTACTCCAACCCACGTCAACCTTCTCTATTAGTCCAATATTTCATTTTCCAGTTCTTTCTTTTCCTTTTTCTTCTCCTTGTTCTTCTTCTTCTTCCTTTCCCTTTTCACCTTCTTCTAGACAAGCTGGCCGACAGACAGCATGGATAATCTTAATGTGGATGAAATTGAGGTTGAATTTGAGGTCAAATATGTAAGTTCTTTAAAATTCATTTAAAAAAATCTTCAGCTGAGAAAAACCCATAAAATTTGCCAGGACATAGAAATTTCAGAAGGAGTGGTAAACCCCCCTCCCCCAAGAACTCTGAAAGAATTCAAATCTCAAATAAATCTGGAGAATACTTTAAAAGTCATAAAGATAAAAATAATCCCTCTGGCACAGCAGGTAAACAATCTATCAATTCACATAAAAGAACTGAAAACAGACAATATGAGATACAAAGCCAGAGTAGATACTCTATGGGATCAGATTCAGGAGCTGTTAAAGCACAGTAAAGGTCAACATCAACCTATTCAGCCAAACTAACATCAGCCCCAGAAGACCCCAAAAACCATGGAGGTAGAAGAATTGAAATGGGACTATCTCATGAATCATTAACAGCAGAATGTGCAAACTCCTCTAGCCCATCCACCTGGCCCATCCAAGACACCCAATTACCATCCTCAACCTGCCCATCCTTACCAGGGAAGCAGGAAAAAGAAGGCCCAGGCTCAAGAGAAGCTTTCTCCTTTTCCATGGTGTGTAGTATTTTTTATAAGAATTTTGGTATATGCAATAATAAATCTTCTTCTTCAGGCAATATTGTTGAAAGTAGTGACAGAACTGTCAAACCTCATAAAAAACAAATTACTGCTATGAGTTTGCCTAATGATGTAATTAGTAAATTTTCATTTGATGAGACTTTACATTTAACTTCAAATTCTTTAGTTAATCCTTTGCTTGTAATAAAAATGATTCTGTTTCCCCTGAAGTTTATTTCTTGCTTGAGAAAACTTCTGAAGAGATTTTAAAAGATTCTTCTGATTTTAGTGCTATAAAAGACAAAGTTCTGAGAGATTTATTGAAGCATGAAGTTTAAAGATTAAATAATTTTCAATTAGATTGTAAATTGAGCTCTTCTGTACAAGATACAGCTTATTTAAAATTAAAAGACACCTTGAGTCATATAATTACTCAACAGAGACTTATAAAAAATGATCACAGAGCACTTTCAGATAAAAATCAACATCTGCACAAATTTATTAGTGAATTGAAACCTCTTATGGAATAAAACACTTCATTAAATAAAGATAATTAGAACTTTCATAGTCAATTGAAGAAATTGATAATTGATTTCAAGCTTTGAGTAATAAATGCTCAGTGGAGTAAGACAGAAATGTTCTATCTCTTGCAAAAATTAATGATCAACTTTCTTATATCCTTAAGTTAAGAAGAAATTTATCTAATGTTGAGGAAAAACTCTCTACATTACCAGTTATTCCTGATGAACATTATGATGTGGTTAAAAGTACTACACATACTTCTACTAGAAATAAAAGTAAACAGCCTGAAAGAGGGAACTCCTTTTTTCTTTTTAAAGTGGCTTTTATGAAATCTGACAATGAGTCTATGAAATATTTTGTGACCAACAAAAATATTTTAATACTCAAAATGAACCAGCTGCCTCTGTGAATAATGAGATTTTTGAACACCTTTCCAGGCTTCAGGAATTGGTTACAATGAATAACTAAAACCTTAAAGTTGACCAGTCTAGTAGCAGTAAGGATTGGCCTAAATTAGACCAATATCCTATCTTTGATGGTAATTCTTCATCTGACTGGCAGCATTTTATTCAAAGAATTGATAATTTAAAAAATTCTTATAAATTTCCAGATGAAGAAATTGTTTCTAATTTAATTTCTTTATTTTCCAATTTAGCCCTGATGTGGTATGAATCTGCTTTATTGGAAAGCAATTACTATACATGGAATGAGTGGAAAACATTAATTGAAAATCAATTTGGTGGTTCAAAATTTATGTTAGCACAACAGAAATTATATGATAATGCTAAATATACATCCTCCTCTGCTTAAAAACCTATTGTTTTCCTTATGAAAATAACAAAAATTCTTAGAGCCATGGGTCCAAAAATGGATTATGGTATTTGAAGAGACAAAATTCTCTATAAATTACCAAATTATCTCAGAGATTTGATTGTATCCAGAAATGAGCATGTAAGAGAACATTATTCTTTCATTAATATCTGTAATTAGGTATTACTCAACCATAGATATGAACCAAAGAATTATACCTTAAAATCTTGCAATGGTCAGCAAAAAACTTCATAAAAACTTCCAGAAATTTATGTTAAACCCTCTGCCTCAGTTTCACCAAATAAATATGCAATAAAAACTTGTTTAAATGTAAAAAATCATGGCAGAAATGAAATTTTTATGACAATAAAATTCATCTTGCTTAACAACTTGAGGATACTGAAAATACTGCAGTTGACCTTAATGGTTCCTCTAGTTAGTAAGATAGTAATATCTCTTACAAAAAGGATTCTTTGAATGAGGTTCTAATGTTTGAACAAGATGTCCAATATTTAGATAATTTATCTGAAGTTTTTAACTTTCATTTATCTTCAGTAGAATATTCTGAGATTATAAAAGATAATACTGACAGTTCCATATTAATATATCCCTTGAGAGCACCAGCTATCATAAATGGTAAAAATTTTGAGTTTGTTCTTGAATCTGGTGCTGGAGGAAGTGTAGTACCTGAGAGAGCACTGGCTTCAGTGGATAAAAATTATCATAGTAAATTATTACCTATGACATCTGAAAAATGTTGAGGTTATGGTTCTGTTTTATGTCTCATTGGTAAATAAAAAACCACTGTATTCTTTAAGTATAATGGTGGTTTTGTAAGAGCTACTTGAGAATTTTTTGTGATGAAAAATGATAACTTAAGCAATTGGTTTTTTATGGGAAATGACATCTTAACCATTTTTGGTATCAAATTGGATCCAGAAAACAATTGTTTCACATTGGGCATAAATGGAAAAATAAAATTTAAAATTTCCTTCTCTAAGAAACCTTATGCTCACCTTCTGAAATCTTGTAATTCATTGATTCAATTTAAGGGTAAATCAAAAGAAGAAATGGATAATTTAATGTCTGAAATAAATACTGCTTCATTTGGTGATCAGTTATCTGGTTAATAGAAAAAATCAATAATTTCCTTAATTACATCTTTTCCTATTGCTTTTTCGCAAGGATCCTATGAATTATGAATTGTTAAGGATGAAATTAAAAATTCTTTATCCTGTAACTTGAGTGATATTCCTCCTAGCCTTAAGTAAAAACCATATCCTTTTTCTCCCATAAAGAGAAAAGATATTGAGGATAATATTACTACCCTCTTGAAAATGAATATAATTGAGAAGCTTGATGTTACCCCAAAATATTGTGTCATCTACCCAGCTTTAATCTCTTATTAAAAAGATAAAGCTAGTTTATGTGGGGATTATAAAGCATTGAATACTTATACAGTAGATGATATTTATTCTTTACCCAGAATAAACTCAATACATGCCACCTTACAAGGTACAAATTTTATTAGGTTTTTAGATGGTAATAAGGGTTATCATAAAATACCTCTTGAGAAAAATTTCCAAAATTTCTTGCTTATTGCAACTCAAATTGGAATATACAAGTATGCTAGAATGCCATTTGGCCGTAAAAATGCCCCTTCAGTTTTTTAGAAAGTGATGAATAATACTTTTCAACATAAAATAATTAAAGGGTGGTTAATGGTCTATATTGATGAAATCCTTGTTTTTTCTAAAACCTTTGATGAGGAAATAAATCACTTGAATAGAGTCTTTCAAAATATGGATGAGATTAACATGACCTTATCTTTGAGAAAGTGTAAATTTGGTTTTTAATCCTTGAAATTCCTGGGTCATGTTGTGTCAGGTTTACCAATCTGTGAAGATCAAAAAAAAGTTACTGTGATTCAAAATGTAAAAGTACCAACCTCTGTGAGAGAAATCCAAAGTTTCTTGGGAATGTGTAGCTATCATAGATAGTATATAATAATTATCAAGTCATAGCCTTACCTCTTACAAAATTAAACAGAAAAGATCTAGCTTTTATCCGGAATGATGACACACAGAAAGAATTTAATATGTTGAAAAAATGTTTAATGCCTACCCCAATACTTGTTCTCCCAGATCTAAATAAACCATTTGTACTCTACACAGTTGAAATTTTTGTTCTAATGGGAGCTGCTCTTCACCAGAAACAAATTATTAATTATCAGAGTTCATGATTTTTTCATTTTTTATACTTTAAGGACCTTAAAAAATAGTGAATTGAAATATGGTTCCACTCAATTAGAGTTTTTAGCAGTTTTATGGGCTTTTGAGAAGCTTCATTATTACTTTCATGACCAAAAATTTGAATTGGTTACTGATTTTAGTGCAGAAAAATCCCTCTTAAACCTAAAAAGACCAAACAAACATATGTTTAGGTGGCAACTAGCTGTACAAGAATACAGGGGTAGGATGACAATTAATCACATGGCTGGAAATTTTCATTCCAATGTAGATATTCTGTCTAGATTACCTTTTCCAAATGATGAATCCAATCCAGCTTATGTACCTGAAGATGATACAATTCATATACATGGTATATATATTGTTTATATGGAAGAAGAGTTATTGCAATTAATTCTGGATTCATATGAAAAAGATTCTGATTTGAATAAGTTAGTTACAATCTTAAAAGATCCAAAAAATGCTTCAATTTAAGCATTAATAAAAACTCTCCCTCTAAAGTACCAAAATGCTTTGAATAAAGAAAGGTTTATATTGTTGATGGTTATATTTATAACAAGAGAAAAATCATAATCTCATTTTAATTCCTCCTTTCATGAAAGAAAACATCTTAAAATTTGTCATGATGACATATTGGCAAGTAATTTTGATCTAGAAAGAGTCATGGTCAGAATAAAAAACACTGCATGGTGGTCTAATATGTCTGAAGACACAAAATTTTATGTTGAATCTTGTGATTCTTGTTAAAAATCTAAAAAAAAAATTAATAGGTAAAAGAGCAGGATTATTGCAAAATATTGAAGCACCTGATTCTCCATGGAAAATCATTAATATGGACTTTGTTACTAGCTTCCTCTTTCAGGCAAAGACAGTTAAGATTCTTGTTAGTTAATAGTGGATATATTAACCAAAATGTGTAAATTTATTCCTACACATTAGAATGTATCCACCAAAGATTTATCTTTCTTATGGTGGTCATACATGTTTAATATTTTTGGGTTTCAAAAATGCATTATCTCTGACAGAGACCCAAAATTTACATCTGAATTCTGGATGTCTTTAATGAATATATGTGGATGTGAGTTGAAATTATCCACTGCTCACCATCCTCAAACTGATGGTCTAGATGAAAGAATGATTAAAACTCTGGAAGATATGGTTAGATGGTGTTGTGCCTTTGGATTAGAATATAAAGACAATGACAGATTTAATCATGACTGGGTTGCTCTATTACCAGGTCTTGAATTTTCTTACAATAGTACTGTAAACTTTTTCACTGAGAAAATATCCTTTGAGCTCTTGTTAATTTATGTCCCAAACACTCCTGCTCAAATTCTCAATAATAAATTACCAAAGTTGGAACTACATCCTGGTGTTAAATATTTTATGCAAATGCAAAAACTATGCAGAAATCATTCTCAATGTGGTATTGATAAGGCATTTGAATATGAGAAGAAAAGATGGGATAAATCCTATAAAGACTAAACATTAAAAAAGGGTGATGAAGTACTGATATCTACAGTCCACTTCAATTTACAGGGTAATATCAAATTAAAAGATCCCTTTGTAGGACCATTTGTTGTTAAAAGAATGGTTGGTGATAATTAAGTAGAAGTAGTATTGTATTCTTCATATGATAGAAAATATCATTTTTTCCCCATTTACCTACTTAAACCTTATACTTCCAACAGTTACTTAATTCCTAAAAGAAAAGGAAGGCCTAAGAAAAATCCTCAGGAAGTCACAGAAACTGCAGAAATAAATAAGATTCTCAATGATATAATTATCACTTCTGAAACAGGTACTGAATATTTATTGTGATATAAAAATAAATCATCTTCAAATGATGCATGTATAACAGGAAAAGAAATTTCTAACTTTTCTACTCTTTTGAAAAAGTATAAAAAGAAAAAATCATACAATTTTTTTTATTGTTTTTTTAGAGTGAGGAAGTATCAGCCAGGCTATACCAAAAGTCCAGTAAATATTATTTAAATTACTTGGACTTAAATGAGAGATAAAAATGTATGAAAATAAGATATAAAAATTAAAATTATACTAAAAAATAAAATTATATAACAATATAAATGACATAAATGTTATATTAACTTTATTATCATATAAATTGTATATACAATTAAATACACATAAAATATATTCTATTTTATAAAAATTTATGCATTTCTATAAATTTACTATTTATAAATTAATATTTAATTAATTAATAATTTATATTATAATTATAATTAATAGATTTAACTTATAATGCAATTAATTAATTAAATAATTATATATATTAAAAAATCAAAATCATATTTTATGGGCACTTCTTTGACTTACAATTGTGTCCTCAAAGAAATTAAATAAGTGAAAAATTTTATTTAATAAAATATAAATGTTTTATTTTAATATTAAGTGATTTCATTAAATTAATTACTTGCTTAAATTCAATAAATATTATACTAGTGCAATAAGTTTAACATGCTTAATTAATTATGTTTTATACTACATTAACTATGTAATAAATTCTTTACGTCAGAATTAATATAATTTTCATGTTTTCACTTAATCTGATTTTTAATAATCATTTAACCTGTTTTAAAAATTAATATAGTTAAATTTTTCTGTTTTATACTAAATTAGTATCCCATGTAATCTATTACATTGTTTGAGGGTTTAAAGGGTGGATACATTGGGGTTATATCTTTATTTTAGTAAATTGTTAAATGGCAAAATTATACTCTTTTTTAAACTCAATTTTCATTTGTTTTATATTTTTTACTTTGTATATACATCTAGTAATGCATCAGAGGGCCTCTATTACCTATATAAAGGCCTTGGCTCCTCATCTTGTAGTCCACATCACTTACAATACTTTACAATTTATAACCTACAGGTTTTTGCTACAATTATATGTATTTTTTATAACAATTTTATTACAGTATTATAAATACTATCAAAATACAAGAAATTTATATATATACAAGTTTTCATTAAGAAAATTTCAATTATTAACATTTGCTTTGTTATTAGCAGAGAGATAGATTTTACTTACTTGATTAAATAAACCCTTACATCCAAGTTGTTGTTTACAAACCCTTAGTTTCCTTCTTTGTGATTGTTATTATCCTTTTATCCTTTTCCACTTTTTCTCTTATTCTTTTTCATCATCTTTTCCCTCTGTACTTTTCTTCTATCTTTTAGACAATGGGCTGACAAAAAAACTATCACTTAACTGAAGCCAGGGCTATGGTGGCTGAGATGTGGATTTCTGACAGCAAAAAAATTCCACATTTCTCACAAATTGAGCCTTCCCTGCACCACAGTCTTATATTTTTATTGAGAAATATTAAGAAATCTGGCTGTTTTATTTCATTCCATACTTACTTTACATCAATTACCATATACAAATTAAATGCATTACTACTATTACAATTCTTAGTATTAAAAATTAATTATTCTAGTATTACAACGTAATAATAATAATAAATTTTTTTACCTTTTATATTGATTAATAAATTATAAGATAAAAATATGTACATTATTCTTGAAATCTTGAGTTCCTTATCTTCCTTGCCATTGGACCTCTGAAATACCTTCTAGACTAAAATCCCACTCTGAAAACTGAGGGCCTTTCCAAATTTTGGCAACACATTGATTTATTGACGCCGACAACTTTAGGACTGTAAGCCAGGCTTTTCCAGGAGTCCAGTAAATGATATGTAACTTATAAGACCTGAAAGAGGGGGTAAGAATTGTATTTAATGTATATAAGTTAATATTTTATTGCATAATAAAATTATATAAGTATTTTATTACATACAAGTGTTATATTAATTTTATTGGTTATATAAATTTTTTATATACATTTAAATTTAACATAATATAATATATTCTACAAATAATGGCGCATTTTTTATGTATTTAATAATTATAAATTTATATTTAATTAATTAAAAACATATATTATAATTATAAGTGTAAAATTTACTTATAATATAATTAAATTAATTAATTATATTTATATATTAAATATCATTTCTTATAATATTAAACAATAAATAATGACGCTTCTTTTGACCTATAATTGTGTCAGGAAAAACTAATTAATACTGAATTGAAATAAATTACATATTTGTTGCGTCAGAATATTTTTTGTTTCACTTAAAAATCCTTAAATCAGACTGTACCATCTGTTTTGAATGATTCTTCTCATAGTTCCTATGTTCCAGGCTTGTTTAGTTATTCACCATTTTTACTTACTTTCAGGCTAAGGTCAAGTACAAGGACGTGAACTAGCTTGAAATAGTCAGTTTTCTAGAAGATTTTAATGGTCCTATATGAATACTACAGTTTTAATCCACTAAGTTGTAAAATATAATCAAATATAAAGGTCTCAGTAATATAATTCTCACTATTCTTATATATGGCTTACAATCTTTATAGTTGGTAGAAAAATAGATTATATAAATTCAGATACTATTCAAAAGTCTTATAAAAGTACTAATTGATATGTATTGTAATTGATTTGGTTATATTGGTTAAATTGTAATGATAAAGAATGAAGAAATACAACCCAAAAACCTCCTCCTTTTATACACACTGAGTTCCCCAATGATTCCCTTGATATACCACCCAATACAAAGTTAATGAAGCCTCTAAACAACTAATAGACATGCCCATCAACATTCCCAGTAACCCATGACATAATTAGAAGAGTAACAACCGCCAAAATCCTGTAATAATAAGGGAAATCCATCAAAATTAAAGAAAAAGACAAAAAGAGAGTATATGCATATAAAACAATAATATTAAAGACTAAAGGAGACTTTTTAAGGTTAATAATAGCTTAATAATAAGGGGGATTGACTGTAGAAATAATGGGGCTAATCCTGACATTATACTATGTGAAATTCCCATTCAAAAATAACCAAAATTGACTGAGAAACCACCCAAAAACTTAAAAAAGAGCGTGAGATGTGGGGTAACTACATGCAGTTCTTGGCAGGCGCTTGCACGGGTAAATCCTTGACTAAAATTAGGCAAATTTAAGCGTGGTGATGAAATAAAGTGCCAAGAGTGAGGTTATTAATGAAATTAGTGCATATAAACAAGGTCAATGCATTATTAATTAAGCTAGGACGCTAAATAAGCGCCTGTCGCCTATTTTAGTGTGTTTCCTCACAGTGGGCGTAGAATGTGGGGTAATTATAGTGTGAAAAAGCTAACTTTGCTAAAAATGAAGCTATTCACACGGGAAAAAAGCAGGCAGTATGTGGCCAGTACACCGAAGCCATTTCTGGCATAAAAAACACCAAATTTGAAAAGTGTTATTTTTATGCATTTAAATAGCCAAATCAATAGTTCTAAATGAGCCCAATTGATCTGTCAAAGCGCAATTTTGATATTCTCAATTTTATAGCGCATATAGTCAACTTTTAAGTGAAATAAAGCGCATTTCTTGTTTTTTGCATAAAACAATGAATATAACAGCTTTAAGTGTACTTAAAAATTATGTAGCCTTATACTTAAGGTTCTTAAGATTAACCTAACATATTCCAACTTAATATTAAGTACATAAGACCTATAAAAGGTGGATATATGCGTGTATATAAGGTGATATAATGGCATTTTTTTGTGTATTATCATAATTTTACTTATGTATACTATTTGTGTACTCTTATTTATTATTCCCATGTATAGTTCATGTGTTTAACATAACTTATAATTACTTTTTACTCAGTCCTGGAGATATACAGGCTGACACTTACTGATTTGGGAATAAATGGCGGGAAAATTGGATTCTTAATTGGGGTTTTTAATTATTTGTTTCATATTTTTCTCTACATTGTTATGTTTAACTTATTCTTTTAAATTCTTGTTTTATTCTATTATGTTTCTTGTATTTACAAATATAGTAGCGCTTCAGAGGGCCCATTGCCTATAAAAAGGCCTTGGTTAATCCCCTGTAGCCCCATCACTTATTATACACTCAACAAATTAAATACACTTTTTATATTACATTTATATTCTTTTTATTAGTAATAAAATTCTAATTAAAATTCTATATAACAATTTAAAGGTTTCTTTAAGTCTGATAGTGATCATAGTGTCTGCTGCGCATAGTCCTTACATCATAATAATATTATTAATTAATAATAACCTCACTTTTGTCACCTCTCAAGAAAACCGTCGTTGATTCCTCTCAATAAATTAAATAATCTTTTTATATTTTATTTCTTTTATTTTCCTTCTTGTCCTCCTCCATTTCTCCACCTTTTCTTACCTACTTCTAGACAACTGACCGACAACTGAGGGCCTTTCCAAACGACGACGACAATTGAGCCTGGCGACGAACGACAAACGCACGGACCACCTAGCAAAAAACAAAACTTTTGCCGCGACTGTGTTTCGAACTTGGGTTCGATTTCTTAGGTTTATATTATATTAATTCATATATTATTTTGAAGTGATTTTTCGATCACTATAGTAAGTTCACCTTTGCACCTCTCACTCATATTACTATATTTTTACTGCAATAACAGTGATTGTGGCTTAATTGCTGATTCACTGAGTGTAAGTGTTCAATTATTAAAATTTTTTTTCCTAGTTGACCATTATAGAGTGTTAAATCCTCTTAGTCCTAGAAGAATTGACATTTTTATTAATACAAATTGAATTATTCATTTAATTTTTTATTATTATTAATTATTGTTAATTTTGGTTGACTTAAAACTACTTTGTGCTTAGTCCCAAATATATTGCCATATTTAATATTGGTAATTAATTGGTTGAATTAACTTGATTTTTTATTCCCAATTTAACCTTGCAATCCATTTTTTAAAAATTAATTTTTTTATAATTATTACTTTATATTGAAATTTTTTTTTATATAATTTAATTAATAAAATTTTTTTTTTATTTGGAGCAATTATTAACTAACTTTTATTATTTTTTTTTTTTAAAAAAAAGAAGTAAATTAAATCTTCCCACTATTATGTCCAACAATTTGGCTGAAAAAATGGATAACATGCAAGTGGATCAAATTGAAATTGACTATGATGCTGATACTGTGAGTTCTTCTAAAGTTATACATAAAAAATCTTATGCTAACACAAAGAATTCACATACTTCAGGATGTGGAAATGACAGGAAATGTAAACAAAACAAACCCCCTTCCCCAGCACAACAGAAGGAAGTAAAGCCTCTAGTACCTCAAAAAGGTCTTCCAAAAGGATTCAAAATAAAAAAGCTTCCTCTGCCACAACAAATCAGCAACCTGTCCAGTCATATAAAAGAGTTGAAGACAGAAAATATGATGTACAAAGCAAAAGTAGACACCTTGTGGGATCAGGTTCAAGAACTCAGGAACCAGATTCAGGCCCAGGCCCCTCCTCAGTTGCCTCCCAATCAGCCTCAGTTTCAGGCTCAACCTTCACAGCCACCCAGCTCAACCATCCAAAATCCAAATACTATGGAAGTAGAGCAATGTAAATGGGATTATCTAATGAGTCACTACCAACAGAATGTGCAACACCCTCCTCCTCATCAGCCTGGCCCATCCAGAACACCCAATTTCCATCCACCTCCTCATCCCTACCAACAAGGCAGGAGAAAGAAGGCCCAAAAACAATCCCAAACCCAGTCTCAGGGGAAGTTTCCTCCTCTGCCATGGTAAGTAATTTGGTTGATATTCACTTGGGTATGTTTTCTAATAAATCTTCTTCTGCAGGTAATATTATTGAACATGGTGAAAGAACAGTTAAACCTGTTAAAAGACAGCTTCCTGTAACTAGTAGCCCTATTGATGTAATTAGCAAATTTTCATTTGATGAACCTTTACATTTGACTTCTACTTCTTTAATTAATCCTTCTCTTTCAATTAAAAATGATTCTGTTCCCCCTGAAATCTATACCTTAATTGAAAAAACTTCTGAGGAAATATTGAAAGATACCCTTGATTTTAATGTTGTGAAAGACAAACATGTGAGAGATGTGTTAATCCATGAAAATGATAGATTAAATAATTTACACTTGCAATGTAAAGTAAGTTCTTCTGTACAAGATACAGCTTATTTAAAAATCAAAGAAACCTTGAATATTGTTCTTAGTCAACAAAAACAAATAAGAAGTGACCATAGAGCTATCTCAGATAGAAATATCAGTCTACATAAGACCTTGAGTGAATTGCAACCCCTTATTGAAGAAAATTATTCATTCAAAAATGAAATAAAATCTCTGCAAAATGAGTTTAAAAAGCTAAAAAATGATTTCCATGCACTAAGTACCAAACACTCAGTTTCTGAGGACAGAAATGTTCTATCTCTTGCAAAAGTAAATGACCAGATGTCTGAAATTCCAAGAATAAGAAACTATGTGTCTGACCTGCAGGAAAAGTTCTCAACCTTAACCATCAATAATGAATTAAATGAGATTGCTGTCAATAAGCTGCTTAAAAATAAAGGGAAAAAACCTGAGCAAAGTTCATCCTTTCTTCCTCATATTTCAACCATTAAACAAACTTACAATGAGTCTGTAAAATCTTTTGCTACTAGCAAAAAATCTTGTGATGGTCATGCACCAGCTGTTTCTGTAAATAATGAAATTTCTGAACACCTGGCTAAACTTCAGGAATTATTAATAATGAATAATTCAAACCAAAAAGTGGACCATCCCAGTAGTCAGAAAAATTGGCCTAAGTTAGACCAATATCCTACCTTTGATGGTGATTCTTCCTCTGATTGGCAACACTTTATCCAAAGAATTGATAATTTAAAGAGATCTTATAAACTACCTGATGAGGAAATTGTTTCTAAGCTAATTTCTTTATTTTCCAATGTAGCCCTGATGTGGTATGAATCTGTTATTTTAGATAACAATCATTATACATGGAATGATTGGAAATCCTTGATTGAGAATCAGTTTGGTGGTTCAAAATTCAGGTTAGCTCAACAGAGACTGTATGAGAATACTAGATATGTATCCTCCTCTGTTGAAAAGCCCATTGTTTTTCTGATGAAAATAACTAAAATCCTTAGAGCAATAGATCCAAAGATGGATTATGATATTTGGAGAGATAAAATCTTGTATAAATTACCAAATTCTCTTAGGGATTTGATTGTGGCTAGAACTGAGCATGTAAGGGAAAATTCTTTTTTCATTAATATATGTAATGAGGTACTGCTCAACCAAAGATATGAACCAAAGAATTACCTTGGTAAATCTTATAATGATCAGAATAAACCTTCTACAAAGCTCCCAGAAAAATCTGGTAAACCCTCTGCCCCAGTTGCACCTAAAAAAATGCAACAAATACTTGTTATAAGTGTAAAAAACCGTGGCAGAAGGGTCATGTTTGTGACAAGAAAATTCATCTTGTTGAACAAAATGAAGACACTGATGAAGTTGAACTTGATGTCAATAATTATTCCAGTGACTGTGAAAGTAATATCTACTATGACAATGAATCTGTTAAAGATGTTTTAATGTTGGAACATGATGTCCATTATTTAAATAATATATCTAAAGATTGTGTATTGAATTTATCTTCAGTAGAAAATGCTGAGATAATTAAAGATATTACTAACAATTCTATTCCTATATCCCCTTTAAAGGCACCTGTTATCATTAATGGTAAAAATGTTGATGTAGTTCTTGATTCTGGTGCTGAAGGAAGTGTAGTATCTGAAAAAGCTTTGGCTTCAGTGGATAAGGAATATTTGAGTAAATTATTACCTATAACTTCTGAAAAATGGAGAGGGTATGGTTCTACCTTATTTCCTATTGGCAAATACAAAACCTCTGTATTCTTCAAATATAATGGTGGTTTTGTCAGAGCTATTTGTGAGTTTGTTGTCATGAAAAATGATAATTTGAGAAATTGGTTTATTATGGGAAATGATATTTTAACCATTTTTGGTGTGAAACTGGACCCAGCAAATAATTGCTTTACCTTAGGAATGAATGGGAAAAGGAAATTCATAATTTCCTCTCCTAGAACTTCTGGGCATTTGTTGAAATCTTGTAACTCACTGATCCAGTGTAAAGGTGGAACAACAACTGAAATGGATGTTTTATTACATGAAATAAATACCGCTTCTTTTGGTGATCAGTTGACTAGTGAACAAAAGGATTCTATTGTTGCCTCTATTACCTCTTTCCCTATGGCTTTTGCTCATGGTTCTCATGTCTTGGGAATTGTTCAGGAAGAGATGAAAATTACCTTATCCTGTAATTTGAGTGATATTCCTCCTACCCTTAAGAAAAAACCATATCCTGCTTCTCCATCAAAAAGAAAAGATATTGAAGATAATATTGAAATATTATTGAAAATGAATATCATTGAGAAAGTGGATGTCACCCCCAAATATTGTGTCATCTCCCCAGTCTTGATTTCTTATGAAAAAGATAAAGCTAGATTATTTGGAGATTACAGAGCTTTAAATACTTATACTATTGATGATATTTATCCTTTACCCAGAATTAATTCAATACATGCTACCTTGCAAGGTGCAAAATTTATTAGTTGTCTGGATGGTAATAAAGGTTATCATCAAGTTCCAGTTGAGAAAAATTCTCAAAATTTTTTGCTTATTGCTACTCATATGGGAATATATAAGTATATTAGGATGCCATTTGGCCCTAAAAATGCTCCTTCAGTTTTCCAGAAAGTTATGGATAATACTTTCCATCAAGAAATTATTGAAGGTTGGCTCATGGTTTATATTGATGATATTATTGTTTTTTCTAAAACTTTTGATGAACATATGATTCACTTGAATAGAGTTTTCCAAAAAATGGATGAAATCAATATGACCTTATCTTTAAAAAAGTGTAAATTTGGTTTTCAATCTTTGAAAGTCCTTGGCCATGTTGTGTCAGGCTTACAAATTTGTGTAGACCATAACAAAGTTGCTGCCATTCAAAATGTGAAAGCACCAACTTCTGTAAGAGAAATCCAAAGTTTTTTGGGTATGTGTGGCTATTATAGACAATATATTAAAAATTATCAGGTCATAGCCTTGCCTCTTACAAAACTGACCAGAAAAGATGTTGCTTTTCTCTGGAATAATGACTGTCAAAAAGCTTTTGATACATTAAAAAGTTGCTTAATGACAGCCCCTATATTGGCTCTTCCAGATTTTAACAAGCCATTTGTCCTTTATACAGATGCTAGCTTTATTGGTCTGGGTTCTGCCCTTCACCAAAAGCAAATTATTAATGATAAGTCCTCAGAGGTTGTAATTTGTTATATTTAAAGAACCTTAAGAAATAGTGAATTGAAATATGGTGCCACTCAATTGGAGTTCTTAGAAGTTGTTTGGGCTCTTGAGAAACTTCATTACTATTTGGATGACCAAAAATTTGAGTTGGTAACTGACTGTAGTGCTGTGAAGTCCCTCTTAAACCTAAAGACACCTAACAGACATATGTTCAGGTGGCAACTTGCTGTTCAAGAATACAGAGGAAGGATTAAAATTATCCATAGAGCTGGAAATGTTCACTCTAATGTTGATATGCTCTCCAGATTGCCTCTGCCAAATAATGACTCAAACCCTGCCTATGTACCTGAAGATGATACTGTTCATATCCATGGTATATTTATAGTTGATATGGAAGAGGAGTTATTACAATTATTACTGGATTCATATGATAAAGATTCTGATTTAAATAAATTGGTTACTATCTTAAATGATCCTAAGAATGCTTCAATTCAAGCATTAATAAAAACTCTTCCTGCAAAGTACCAAAATGCTTTAAATAAAGGAAAGTTCTCTATTGAAGATGGTTATATATATTATAGAAGGAAGCTTACCAATGTAGTTGTAATTCCTCCTTCAATGAAAGAAACTATCCTCAAACTTTGTCATGATGACATATTAGCTGGACATTTTGATCTTGAAAAAACATTGATTAGAATCAAAAACACTGCATGGTGGGCTAATATGTCTGAAGACACAAAATTATATGTTGAATCTTGTAATTCCTGCCAAAAATCTAAAATGTTAACAGGTAAGAGAGCAGGGTTATTACAACATATTGAAGCACCTAGTGCTCCCTGGAAAATCATTAATATGGATTTTGTCACTGGTCTTCCTGTTGCAGGTAAAGACAGCTTTAACTCTTGTTGGGTAATAGTAGATAGATTCACAAAAATGTGCAAATTTATTCCAACCCACAAAGATGTATCCACCAAAGAATTAGCTTTCTTATGGTGGTCTTACATGTTTAATATTATTGGTTTTCCAAAAGCCATTATCTCTGATAGGGATCCAAAATTTACTTCTGAGTTTTGGACCTCTTTGATGGATATTTGTGGCTGCGAGTTAAAATTGTCTACAGCTCACCATCCTCAGACTGATGGTCTAGCTGAAAAAATGATTCAAACTCTGGAAGATATGATTAGAAGGTATTGTGCCTTTGGTTTAGAATATAAAGACAATGACAGATTTACTCATGATTGGGTCACTCTTTTGCCTGGTCTTGAATTTGCATATAATAGCACTGTTCATTCTGTCACTGAGAAAAAGCCTTTTGAGCTTTGGTTAGGTTATGTCCCAAACACTCCTGCTCAAATTCTCAATAATAAATTACCTAAGTTGGAACTACATCCTGGTGTAAAATATTTTATGCGAATGCAACAGCTATGCAGAAAACATGCTCAAAGCTGTATTGATAAAGCATTTGAATATGAAAAGAAAAGATGGGATAAATCCCATAAAGAATACACATTTAAAAAGGGTGTTGAAGTGTTGATATATACTGTCCATTTCACTTTACAAGGTAACAACAAATTAAAAGATTCTTTTGTGGGACCATTTGTTGTTAAAAGAATGGTTGGTGATAATGCAGTATAAGTTGTATTGTATTCTCCATATGATAGGAAACATCCTGTCTTTCCCATTTCTTTGCTTAAGCCTTATACTTCCAACAGTGACTTATTTCCAAAAAGAAGAGGAAGACCTAAGAAAAACCCTCAGGAAGTCACAGAAACAGCAGAAATTGATAAAATTCTCAATGATAGAATTATCACTTCTGAAAGAGGTACTGAATATTTATTGAGATATAAGAACAAATCATCTGAACATGATGCATGGATACCTGGCAAGGAGATTTCAAATCTGCCTACTCTGTTGAAAAAGTACAAAAAGAAAAAATCTTAGCATTTTTTTTATTGTTTTTTTTATAGTGAGGGAGTGTCAGCCAGGCTATTCCAGGAGTCCAGTAAATGATATGCAACTTATAAGACCTGAAAGAGGGGGTAAGAATTGTATTTAATGTATATAAATTAATATTTTTTTGCATAATAAAATTATATAAGTATTTTATTACATACAAGTGTTATATTAATTTTATTGGTTATATAAATTTTTTATATACATTTAAATTTAACATAATATAATATATTCTACAAATAATGGCGCATTTTTTATGTATTTAATAATTATAAATTTATATTTAATTAATTAAAAACATATATTATAATTATAAGTGTAAAATTTACTTATAATATAATTAAATTAATTAATTATATTTATATATTAAATATCATTTCTTATAATATTAAACAATAAATAATGACGCTTCTTTTGACCTATAATTGTGTCAGGAAAAACTAATTAATACTGAATTGAAATAAATTACATATTTGTTGCGTCAGAATATTTTTTGTTTCACTTAAAAATCCTTAAATCAGACTGTACCATCTGTTTTGAATGATTCTTCTCATAGTTCCTATGTTCCAGGCTTGTTTAGTTATTCACTATTTTTACTTACTGATTTGGGAATTAATGGCGGGAAAATTGGATTCTTAATTGGGTTTTTTAATTATTTGTTTCATATTTTTCTCTACATTGTTATGTTTCACTTATTCTTTTAAATTCTTGTTTTATTCTATTATGTTTCTTGTATTTACAAATATAGTAGCGCTTCAGAGGGCCCATTGCCTATAAAAAGGCCTTGGTTAATCCCCTGTAGCCCCATCACTTATTATACACTCAACAAATTAAATACACTTTTTATATTACGTTTATATTCTTTTTATTAGTAATAAAATTCTAATTAAAATTCTATATAACAATTTAAAGGTTGCTTTAAGTCTGATAGTGATCATAGTGTCTGCTGCGCATAGTCCTTACATCATAATAATTTTATTAATTAATAATAACCTCACTTTTGTCACCCCTCAAGAAAACCGTCGTTGATTCCTCTCAATAAATTAAATAATCTTTTTATATTTTATTTCTTTTATTTTCCTTCTTGTCCTCCTCCATTTCTCCACCTTTTCTTACCTACTTCTAGACGACTGACCAACAAGGACCATTGACTCCAGCACCTATAGCAATTTTTGGACAAACAACAAATTTCAAATCTCAAAAGCATGTGGCTGAATTTTTTTTGGCAACCGGGATTTGAAACTCACTCCAAATTTAAGGTTTAAGAATTTTTGTAGTGACTATAGCAGATACTATCTGTAGGTCTCACTCTGCATATTTCATATTATATGTATGTCTTTTTTACTTTACACTCTGTAGTTGGCATTTAATTTCTCAAATTACAGGGGGAGGTGTCAGTTATATATAATATTTTTTTTCTAGTAGACCAAGATAGAGCATAATTGTTCTTAGTCCTAGAAGTAATATAGTTTAGATTATTTAATTAAAAAAATTTATTAATTAAATATTTCAGTTGACTATTTGTCCTGATAATTAAAATATTATTTTATTATTTTAGTTGACTTTTAGTCATGGTAATAAAAAAATAACAATATATAAATTAATTATTTGATTAAAAAATTATATTAATTAATTATTTCAGTTGACTATTTGTCCTGATAATTAATATGTAATTTAATTATTTCAGTTGACTTTTAACCCTGGTAATAAATAATAACAATATTTTAGTTAATTAATTGATTAAAAATTGTATTAATTATGTATTTCAGTTGAATATTGGTCCTGATAATTTATATATTTTCATTATTTAATTTAAATATTAGTCCTGGTAATTGATAATATATTGAAAATTATTTTTAATATTTTTCTCTCTTATTATTTTTAAACAAAAAAGAGTAATAACTGAAAAAATATTAATATATATTTTTTCAGCTCAAGATATACAAACAATGGCTGATTTAAGTGTTTCTTCTACCCGTGAAGAGGAATTGTATCTAATTTATTGTGATGAAAATTCTGTAAGCTCTCATTTGACTACTAAATTTTCTCAAATTAATCAATCATTGAATCAAAAAGGATGTAGAAATGCAGGAGGTGGAGATCAAAAAAAAACTCCCCAAGACTCCAAGCCCCAGGTGCTCCCCCAGAAGAACTTCCAAAAAGCTTCAAAATCTAAAAGATTCCAGTTCAGCAAAAGGTAAACAACCTTTCAACTCACATCAAGGAGTAAAAGTCAGAGAACCTGAGGCTAAAAACAAAGGTAGATTTGCTAGATGAAAAACTAAAAGGTGTAGAGACTTTTCACCAAGAGAAGAGGAAACCTCCACAGTTGGCTCCTCAACAACAAGAAAAGGTTGAAGTATCCAAATGGAAGTGGGACTCCCTCCAAGCTCAACAAGTGCAACAAGCTCCCCAGGCAGGTCCCTCCAGACCCCAACAATTCAACCCAACTCCTCCTCACCCTTAACAAGGAGGAAGAAGAAGAAGGAGTAAAAACAATCAATTTCAAGTCTTTCCAAAACCATGTTAAAGCCCTCCATTGAATCTCAAGTTCCCTTTCTTGTTACTGATTCAGTTCCTTCAGGTAATTCTGGAATGGGAGATGATACCTTCAGACCAGTAGAGGCTGTTTCTAGTAGGAATATCAATCAGTATTCTAATGTAGCTACCCCTTTAGTGTTGATTTCTACGTCACTGATAAACCCTGATATGGCTAATATAGATGAAACAATTGATCCTGAAGTTTATGAGACTCTGGAAAATTACTCTGTCTCTCTATTGAGAAATGCTCCTGATGTAGCTAATATTAATGATGGATATTTGAGATATATTATTACTAAAAAAAATCAAATAATGAACAACCTAAAATTGACTCAGAAATTTAATAGTTTTTTAACTGGACCAGGTTTCCAATCAGTGAGAAGTGAATTGCAGAGGGTCTCTGATGATTTGTATAATTACAAAGTAACTCATGAAAAGAAAGTTTCTTTGTGGTAAAATATCAAGAATGATTTGTCCAAGTTACAAGAATCTGTGTCTGTCTGTTTCCAGGAACTAGAATGACATAAGTTGAACATGAAAAAACTGAGTGACCATTATTCATCTCTGCAAAACAAGAATCAATTATCTTGTACAACTATCAATGAGAAATTATCCAGTATTTCAAGATTGAAGACTAGGCTAACAAACATTAAAGAACAGTTGAACTCATTGTTACTTGACCAAAAATATTCTGCCACTTCTTTGAAAGAACCTGTTGCACAAGATACTCCAATTGTACCTGAGACAAGTTCATCAAAAGTAAAATTGGTGCAAGAAATTCGTGTAGATATTCCTGAGTTTCCATCAAAAATTGATGATGCAACCTGTTCATCTACAGAAGGGTTAAACAATGAGATTACTACTCATTTAGAGAATTTACAACTTCTTCTTACACAGAATCAACTATGTAACAAGGAAATTGTCTCAAATCAAAAGAATTGGTCCAAACTTGACCAATACCCAACATTTGATGGTGATTCTTCCTCTGATTGGCAGAAATTTATTTGCAGAATTGATAATCTTAAGAGTTATTATAAGCTTCCAGATGAAGAAATTGTGTTTAAATTAATTTCTTTATTTTCCAATGTTGCCCTGATGTGGTATGAATCTGTCCTTTTAGATAAAAATGACTACTCCTGGGAGGATTGGAAAAAATTATTAAAGAAAAGTTTGGTGGTTCCAAGTATAGGTTAGCCAAACAAAGGCAGTATGAGGAAGCTAGATATAGCTCATCTTCTACAGGAAAACCTATTGAGTTCATAATGAACCTAGTAAAGATCCTGAGAGCAATGGATCCAAACATGGACTTTGAATTATGGAAGGACAAGATCTTTTATAAATTTCCTATGTCTCTGAGAGACTTAATAGTTGCTAGGAATGAATTATCAAGGGAACCTTCTTCTTTTATTAATACTTGTAATTAGGTCCTTTTAAATAACAAGTATAATTATAGAAGTTTCACTCCTAGACCTTCATTGGAGAAGACCTCCAATTACAAACAAAAACTTTCTGAAAAATTTGGTAAACCTTCTGCCCCTGTTTCACCTAAAAATTATGCAACAAACACTTACTTTAAATCCAGAAAGCCTTGGCAGAAAGACCATGTTTTTGAAAATAAAATAAACCTTCTTGAACAAACAGAGGAGCCTAATGATGACACAATTGCACTATATGATACTTCAAGTGATTTTGCCAGCAACATTTCTTATGAGTCTAACCAGGAAATTTTGATTCTGGAAGAAGATATTCAATATTTAAATAATATTGACATTGATACCAATGACTTTACCAAAGTTGAAGGTGCTGAAACCATAAGAAATCTTGAGGACACCTCAATTATTATTACCCCTCTCAAGGCACCAGTCTTGATAAATGGAAATAAAACTGAGGTCTTTTTATATTCTGGTGCTGGAGGAAGTGTTGTATCTGAAAAAGCACTTTCTTCAGTTTATCAGGATTATAAATCAAAACGTATTCCTATCATTTCTAAAAATATGAGAGGTTATGGATCTTTTTTTCCCCCATCGGTAAACAAGAAGCTACAGTATTTTTCAAATATAACCATGGCTTTGTAAGAGCTATGTGTCATTTTATAGTTATGAAAAATGATAACATAAGCAATTGGTTCATTCTGGGAAATGAGATATTAACCAAATATGGCATTAAGCTTGATCCCTCAAACCAATGCTTCACAATGGGGTTGAATGGGAAGAGAAAATTTAAAATTTCCTCCCCCAAAAGATTATTAAAACCAGGATTGAACACATGTCATTCTGTATTTCAATATAAAGGAAGATCTACAAAAGAAATGCCTTCCCTTCTGTCTGAAATTGAAACAGCTTCTTTTGGAGAACAAATTTCTGGTGAGGAAAAAGATTCCATCACTCAATTGATAAAATCTTTTCCCATGGCTTTTGCTCATGGGTTACATCAATTAGGATTGGTAAAAGAAGAAATGAAGCTTTCATTATCTTTCCCATTAACTGAAATACCACCTAGCTTAAAAAAGAAGCCTTATCCTGCTTCCCCCACAAAGAGAAAATATATTGAAGACAATATCTCTACCCTTTGAAAAATGAATATTATTGAAAAGGCAGTTGAAACATCTAAATATTTTGTTATCTCACCTGTCCTAATTTCTTATGAGAAAGATAAAGCCAGGTTATGTGGTGATTATAGAGCATTAAATACTTATACTGTAGATGATATCTATCCTTTACCCAGAATTAGCTCTATACATGCTACCTTACAAGGTGCTAAATATATCAGCTGTTTAGATGGTAATAAGGGATATCACCAGGTACCTGTTGAGAAGAATTCACAGAATTTTCTTATGATTACTCCTAATATGGGTATTTATAAGTTTCAAGGGGTCTTTCAAGTCTAGAAGATTTTTTCAAGGAGGTCCAATGGCAGTAACAACAGGATTTATGGGCTCAAAATATAATGTACGTATTTTCTTATCTTATAGATTATTTACTAAATATAAAGATGTAAAAAATAGGATTATTATTATAATTAATGGATTAGAATTACGTTTAATGTAAATACTAAGGCAATAATAGATAGTAATAAAGAGATTGTAAATAGTTGTAAAAAAATAAGTAAGTAAAGAATGAATAAAAAACAACCAAAAGAGAGGCCTTATATAGGCAAAGTAGGGACAAAGCATGGAAATGTTATTCTAAAAACAGTAGTATGAGAGAGAGAGAAAAAGTATACTCCAGAAGGAGTATTTTAAAATAATAAAGTTGTTCTAAAAAGAAGGCATCAGAAAAATGTATTTAAAGATGTATTTACAGAGTATGTCAGAAATACATAAATTTATTTAATATTTACTGTAGAAGTCAACTCTTAATAAGAAATTTGAATTTTTTGTATATATTTATTTTTATTTGAATATTAAAATTTTATTTTAATTTCAAATCTATTTTTTAATATAAAATATTATTTCTTCCAACCTGTCAATGAGCACGGTGTTAGAGAATAAAAATATAAGGGACATTTTATATTTAATTTTAATCATTCATTTAATTTTACCCTTCTGTAATTAGTTAATTTATTATAGGTAATTTTAATGTAACTAATTTATAATTAAATAATTAAAATAATAAGGTGTGGCTTCATCCAGTAAAGAATTAATTATTTTACTGGGTAAGTCTAGCAGCCTGGCTGACACTCCCTCACTCTAAAAAAACAAAAAAAAAAATGCTATGATTTTTCCTTTTTATATTTCTTTAGCAGAGTAGGAAGATTAGATAATTCCTTTCCAGTTATCCAAGAATCATATTCAGAAGATTTATTCTTGAATCACAATAAGTATGCTGCACCTTTTTCAGCAGTAACTATTCTGTCATTTAGAATCTTATCAATTTCTGCTGTCTCAGTGATTTCATTAGGGGTCTTTTTTAGTCTTCCCCTCCTTTTGGGAAATAAATCACTATTGAATGTGTAAGGTTTCAAAAGAGATATTGGAGAAACAGGATGTTTTCTGTCATATGGAGAATACAAAATAACTTCAACTGCATTATCACCAGCCATTCTTCTTAAAACAAATGGACCAACCAATGGGTCTTTCAATTTGTTATTACCTTGTAAATTGAAGTGGACTGTAGAAATCAAAACCTCATCACCCTTTATAAAAGTGTATTCTTTATGGGATTTGTCCCATCTCTCTTCTCATATTCAAATGATTTTTAAATACATTTTTGAGCATGATTTCTGAAAAGTTGCTGCATTTGAAGAAAAGATTTTACACCAGGATATAAACCCAATTTAGGTATTTTATTATTGAGAATTTGGGCAGGTTTATTTGGAACATATCTAAGCCAGAGTTCAAAAGGCTTTCTTTGAGTAACAGAATGAACAGTGCTATTATAAGCAAATTCCAACCCAGGCAGTAAGTTAACCCAATCATGAGTGAATTTGTCATTGTCATTATACTCAAGGCCAAAGGCACAGTACCTTCTTATCATGTCCTCTAGAGTCTGAATCATTCTTTCAGCTAATCCATTAGTCTATGGGTGATGGGCAGTAGATAGTTTCAGATCACAATCACAAACATCCATCAGAGACATCCAAAATTCAGAAGTAAATTTAGGGTCTTTGTCAGAGATTATGGCTTTAGGAAAACCAGCAGTATTAAACATATGAGACCACCATAAGAAAGCTAATTCCTTAGTGGAAACATCCTTGTGAGTAGGGATAAATTTACACATTCTGGTGAATCTGTCCACAATAACCCAACAAGAGTTATAACTGTCTTTTCCAGCAATAGGTAATCCTGTTACAAAATCCATGTTTATTATCTGCCATGGTGCATTAGGAGGTTCAATATGTTGCATTAATCCAGCTCTCTTACCAGTCAATCTTTTTGATTTTTGATAAGAATCACAAGATTCAACATATAATTTGGTGTCTTCAGACATATTAACCCACCAAGAAGTGTTTTTAATTCTGATCATTGTTTTTTCAAGATCAAGATGTCCAGATAATATGTCATTATGACAAATTTTCAAGATGATTTCTATCATAGAAAGAGGAATAACAATGACATTACTCAACTTTCTTCTATAATATAGATATCCTTCATCAATTGAAAATTTACCTTTCTCCAAAGCCTTCTGGTACTTTGTTGGAAGGGTTTAATTAATGCTTGTATTGAAGCATTCTTTGGATCATTTAAAATGATGCATAACTATTTTAAGTCAGTGTCCTTATCATATGAATCCAGAATAAGCTGTAATAGCTCTTCCTCCATATCAACCACATATATCCCATGAATATGAATATTTTTATCGTCAGGATCATAAGCAGGATTAGAGTCATCATTTGGTAAAGGTAACCTTGATAACATATCCACATTTGAGTGAACAATACCAGCCCTATGAATAATTGTCATTCTCCCTCTGTATTCCTGAACAGCTAACTGCCATCTGAACATATTTCTGTTAGGTGTTTTCAAGTTTAAGAGGGATTTAACTGCACTTCAGTCAGTGACAAGTTCAAATTTCTGGTCATCTAGGTAATAATGTAGCTTTTCTAGAGCCCACCCTACAGCTAAACATTCAAGCTGAGTGGCACCATATTTCAATTCAATATTTCTCAAGGTTCTTGAAATATAACAAGTTACTACTTCTGATACTTTATCATTCATCACTTGTTTTTGATGGAGGGTAGAACCAAGACCAATAAAACTGGCATCAGTGTACAAAACAAATGGTTGATTAAAGTCAGGTAAAGCAAGAATTGGTGCTGATATCAAACAGTGTTTTATAGTGTCAAAAGCTCTCTGTCTTTCACTATTCCAGACAAAAGCAACATCCTTTCTAGTCAGCTGGGTAAGGGGTAAAGCTATGACTTGGTAATTTTTAATATACTGACTATAGTATCCACACATTCCCAAAAAGCTCTGGAGCTCTCTAACTGTGGTAATTTCCTTCACCCGCTGTATGGCTGCCACTTTATTTTGGTCAACACATATCTGTAACTCTGAAACAGCATGACCCAGCACTTTTAAGGAATGAAAACCAAATTTACATTTTTTCAAAGCAAGTGTCATATTTATTTCATCCATTTTTTGGAACACTTTACACAGGTGATTGAGATGGTCCTCAAATGTTTTTGAGAATATAATGATATCATCAATATAAACCATCAGCCATCCTTCAATTATCTCTTTATGGAATGTGTTATCCATAACTTTTTGAAAAACTGAAGGGGCATTTTTAGGGCCAAATGGCATCCTAACATACTTATAAATACCTATATGAGTAGAAATCATCAGAAAATTCTGAGAATTCTTCTCAACAGGTACCTGGTGATATCCATTATTACCATCCAAGCAGCTTATATATTTAGCACCTTGTAAGGTAGCATGTATAGAGCTAATTCTATGTAAAGGGTAGATATCATCAACATTATAAGTTTTCAATGCTCTATAATCACCACATAACCTGGATTTATCTTTCTCATAATAAATTAGGACAGGTGAGATAACACAATATTTAGGTGTTTCAACTACCTTTTCAATAATATTCATTTTCAAAAGGGTAGAGTTATTATCCTCAATATCTTTTCTCTTTGTGGGAGAAGCAGGGTAAGGCTTCTTCTTCAAACTAGGTGGTATGTCAGTTAATGAACAATATAATTAAAGTTTCATTTCTTCTTTAACTAATCCTAGTTCATGTGACCCATGAGCAAAGGCCATAGGAAAATATTTTATCAATTTAATTATGGAATCTTTATCCTCACCAGAAATTTGTTCTCCAAAAGAAGCATTGTCAATTTCAGATATAAGAGCATGCGTTTCCTTTGTAGACCTTCCTTTATATTGAATCACAGAATTACATGTGTTCAATTCTGGTTTTAACAATTTTTTTGGGGGAAGAGATCTTAAATTTTCTCTTCTTATTTATCCCCATTGTGAAGCATTGGTTTTAAAGGATCCAATTTTATGCCATATTTGGTTAAAATATCATTTCCTATAATAAACCAAATGCTTAAGTTATCATTATTCATGACAAAAAAGTCACAAATAGCTCTTACAAAACCATGGTTATATTTAAAAAATACTGTGGCTTTGTATTTACCAATGGGGGACAAAACTAAACCATAAACTCTCCAATTTTCAGAAATGATAGGCATCAGTTTTGATTTATAGTCTTGATCCACTGAAGCAAGTGCTTTTTCAGATACTACACTTCCTCCAGCTCCAGAATCCAGAACAACTTCAATGCTGGTTCCATTGATCAAGACTGGTGCTTTGAGAGGGGCAATAACAATTGAGCTATCCTCAATGTTCCTTATGATCTCAGCATCCTCAACTGTAGATAAATCATTATTATCAATATCAATAGTATTTAAATAATGAATCTCTTCTTCCAGAATCAAGATTTCTTGTTGAGATTCATATGAAATATTGATGGCACAATCACTAGAAGTATCATCCAGTGCTTTTGTGTCATCAGCCTGCTCCTCAGTTTTTTCAACAAGATTTATCTTCTTGTCACAAACATGGACTTTATGCCAAGGCTTTTTGCACCTGAAGCAAGTGTTTTTTGCATACTTTTTTGGTGCAACAGGGGCAGAAGGTTTACCAACCTTCTCCAGAGGTTTCTGTTGGTAAGTGGAGGATTTCTCCAAAGGGGTCCTAGGAATGAATCTTCTGGCATCATATTTGTTGTTTAGAAGGATCTTATTGCAAGTATTAATGAAAGAAGAAGGTTCTCTGGAGAACTCAGTCCTAGCCACTATCAAGTCTCTCAAAGACATTGGCAATTTATAAAGGATCCTGTCCTTCCATAACTCAAACTCCATATTTGGGTCTATTTCACTCAAGATTTTTACAAGTTTCATTAAGAGCTCAATAGTTTTATCAGTAGAAGAGCTATATCTAGTTTCCTCATACTTCCTTTGTTGAGCTATCCTAAACTTGGAGCCACCAAATTGTGCTTTAATCAATTTCTTCCAATCTTCCCATGAGTAGTCATTCCTATCCAAGAGAACAGATTCATACCACATTAAGGCTATATTGGGAGACAAAGAAATTAACTTAGACACAATTTCCTCATCTGGGAGTTTATAAGAATTTTTTAAGTTATCAATTCTGCAAATGAATTGCTGCCAATCAGAAGAAGAAGCACCATCAAATGTTGGGTACTGGTCAGGTTTTGGCCAATTCTTTTGATTTGGAGGATCCTCCTTAAAATTAGCTTGTTTATGAGTAAGAAGAAGCTGTAACTTCTCTAATTGTGCAGTTATCTCATTGTTTAATCCTTCCGTTGAAGATCCTGGTGCATCATCAATTTTTGATGGAAACTCAGTGGTATCAACAGGCATTTCTAAATCTAATTTTACTTTAGATGAACTAGCAACAGGTAAACTTGGAGAATCCTGTACCCTATGTTCCTTCAAGGAAGTTTCAGAATATTTTTTATCATTAAACAATGAATTCAATTTTTCTTCAATGGTTGTTAGTCTGGTTTTCACTTTTGGAAGACTAGATAAACTCTCATTGACTGTTGCAAAATTATAACTGGGTTTTATTTTGAAAAGATAAATAATGATCATTCAATATTTTCAGGTTCATCTTATCTACCTCTAGCTCCAGGCAACAGGTAGATACAGTATCTTTCAGTTTAGACAAATCATTTTTGATATTTTGCCATAAAGCAACTTTCTTTTCATGGGCTGCTTTGTAATGAAAAAAATCAACAGAAACTCTCTGTAACTCACTCCTCAATGCTTGATAACCCTTTTCAGTTAACAAACTATTATATTTCTGAGTCAATTTGTCAGACAGGCTACTACACTTACCCAGTAAAATAATTAATTATATTACTGAGATGAAGCCATGCCTTTTAATCCTTATTAATAATTAATTATTTACAAACTACTTATGTATTACTTACAACTAACTAGCTAATTACAATAATTAATGTAAATAATTAATAAGAAATAAGTAACTTTCACATACATTTTTACTCCCAAACACCATGCTCAATAATACAGATGAGAGGGAATAAAATTAGTATTAAAAAATATAAAATATAAAAATATAAAAAGAAGAAAACTTTTCAAATTCCTTTATTTATATTTTGTTGACTCAATATTTTAAATCAAATGTTCTTGCACTAAATGTGACTGACCAAGGGATTCAGATTTTTATTTCAAATAAAATAATACCTTTTATTTATGCACTATTTAGTATAACTCTTATTATTTCACATACACTCTATATTTAACTTCTTTTTCTCACACTCTTGTATTAGGTGGTGTTAACTCTGTATTTTATTTCTCACCTCTTTGCCTATAAAGTCCCTCTCTTTTTGTACTTTTCAGGACATTCCTTTTTACTTACAATATTTACAAACCATTACTACTATTAAAATTTATTACTATTTATTACTGACTTAGTTTTTACATCTAGTAGTTCTAAATCAATAATTATAATAATAATTGAAATTCTTACCTCTAATCATTGAGTAATAAATCTTAAAACCTATAAGAGAAATATTTACATTGTTTTGAGTCCTTTAAATCCATCGTTGCCAGCCTTGGAATACCTTGAAATTCTTCTAGACATTAGAGTCCACCTTGAAAATTGGAGGCCTTCCCGAATCGTCGATGGCGCATTGTTATTTTGAGGACCGGAGACTGTGGGAGCATTGCCATCAAGGTACCTATAAGGATGAGTGGACGACAAAAACAACAAATGTCATACATCACGTGACTTATTTTTTTGCTGTGAACGGGAATCAAACCGCGCTCCAAAACTTAAGCTTTTATACTATCTAATAGTTATATATTTTGTGGTAATTATTGATTACTATTTGTGGGTCACTTTGCACTCTTCATACTCTATGTGTTTCCTTTTACTCAGCACTTTGTAAGTGGCATTAATATGCTCATTTAACAGGGGGAGGTGTCTAGTAAATTGGAATTAAAAATTTTTTATTTTATTTTTCCTAGTTGAAAAAGATAGAGCAATTGTGCTCTTAGTCCTAGAGGTAGTAAATTATATATTAAAAAAAAATTTTTAATTTTCAGTTGACTCTTGTCCTGATATTTTTAATTTTAATTGTTCCAGTTGACAAATTGTCCTGACAATAAAATTTTTAAAATTCATATTTAATATTTCAGTAGACATTAATTCCTGGTTAGTTATTAAATTCTCAGTTGATTTAAAATCCTGATAATAATTATCATAAAATTGTTAGTAAGAAAGTTAAATTTAATTCTTCAGTTGATTATTATATCCTGGTTTTAAATTGTTTTGAATTAATAAATTGATTATTATTTTAGTTGATTTTATCCTGAAATTTTTTTATTTTAATATTTTTCTTTTAAATAAAAAGTAAAAATACAAACTAATTCATCTTATTGTCTCCCTCTCTCGTTTCAGTAAAATTTAGAAATGACTGATCAAGGTGTCTCTGCTGCACATGAAGATGAATTGGATTTATATGATTATGATGAGGCTACTTCTGTGAGTTCTCACTTGACTAGTAAATTACCTCAAATTATTCAATTAATTCACCAATCAGGATGTAGAAATGGAGGATGTGGAAATTCTGATAGAAACAACTCAGGAACATAAACCTGTAATAAACCCCCCAGAAGAACTTCCAAAAGGCTTCAAGATAAAAAAGATGCCACTACCTCAACAAGTAAAGAACCTGTCAACACACATAAAGGAATTACGGACAGAAAACTTGAGATTGAGGTCAAGAGTAGATGCTCTAGAGGAAAAGGTAAGAAAAATAGATGCTTTTCTTCAAGAGAAGAGGAAACCTCCTCCCCCCAAGGATCTTCATCAATTGGCTCTCCAGCAGCCAGAGAAAGTGGAAGTATCCAAGTGGCAGTGGGATTGGCTAAACACTCAATGGGATTACCTGTCTCGAAATCAACAGACTCAATTGCCCCAAGCAGGTCCATCAAGACCCAACAGCCAAGTCAACCCCACACCTCCTTACCCCTATCAAGGAGGAAGAAGAAGAATAAACAATATGATCTTGCCCAGCAAACCTTGGTAAGCCCCTCTATTGATTCACAAGTACCATTTCTTGTAACTAATTCAGTTCCCTCAGGTAATTCTGGAAGAGGAGATGAGACTGTGAGACCTGTAGAGGCTGAGAACAGTAGACAAATTGCTCAAATTTCAAATGTATCTAATCCTTTAGTTCTAATTGCTACTTCAATGATAAATCCTGATATGGCTATTATTGATGAAACACTTAAACCTGAGTTTTATGAGAATCTGGAAAGTTACTCTGTTTCCTTACTGAGAAACACTCCAGATGTAGCTAACATCAATGATGAATATTTGAGATATATTATTGCTAAACAAAATCATATCATGAAAAACATGCAATTGACTCAGACATATAATAGTTTTTTAGCTGAACAGGGTTATCAAGCATTGAGGAGTGAGTTACAGAGAGTTTCTGATGATTTGTTTCATTACAAAGCAACCCATGAAAAGAAAGTTGCTTTATGGAAAAATATCAAAAATGATTTGTCTAGACTGAAAGGTACTGTATCTACCTGTTTCCTGGAGCTAGAGGAAAATAAGATGAACCTGAAAAGATTAAGTGATCATTATTTATCTTTTCAAAATAAAACCCAGTTGTCTTTTTCAACAGTCAATGAGAGTTTATCTAGTCTTCCAAAAGTGAAAAACAGACTAACAACCATTGAAGAAAAATTGAATTCATTGTTTAATGATTAAAAATATTCTGAAACTTCCTTGAAGGAACGTAGGGTACAGGATGCTTCAAGTTTACCTGTTGCTAGTTCATCTAAAGTAAAATTAGATTCAGAAATGCCTGTTGATACTACTGATTTTCCATCAAAAATTGATGATGCACCAGGATCTTCAACAGAGGGATTAAACAATGAGATTACTGCACAACTAGAGAAGTTACAGCTGCTCCTTACCCAGAAACAAGCTGGTACTAAAGAGACTCCTTCAAATTAACAGAGTTGGCCAAAACTTAACCAGTACCCAACATTTGATGGTGATTCTTCTTCTGATTGGCAGCAATTTATTTGCAGAATTGATAACATAAAAAATTCTCATAAACTGCTAGATGAGGAAATTGTGTCTAAGTTAATTTCTTTGTTTACTAATGTTGCCCTAATTTGGTATGAATCTGTTCTCCTGGACAGAAATGACTACTCATGGGGAGATTTGAAAAAAATTGATTAAAGCACAATTTGGTGGCTCCAAGTTCAGAATGGCTCAACAAAGGCAGTATGAGGAAGCTAATTATAGCTCTTCCACTGATAGACCCATTAAGCTATTAATGAAACTTGTAAAAATCTTGAGGGAAATGGACCCAAATATGGACTTTGAGTTATGGAAGGACAGGGTCCTTTATAAATTACCAATGTCTCTGAGAGACTTGATAGTGGCTAGGACTGAGTTCTATAGAGAGCCCTCTTCTTTCATTAATACTTGCAATGAGATCCTTCTAAACAACAAGTATGATTCCAGAAGATTCATTCCTAGGACCCCTTTGGAGAAATCCTCCACTTGCCAACAGTAACCTCTGGAAAAGGTTGGTAAACCTTCTGCCCCTGTTGCACCTAAAAAGTATGCAACAAACACTTGCTTCAAATGCAACAAACCTTGGAAGAAGGGCCATTTTTGTGACAAGAGGCTAAATCTTGTTGAACAAACTGAGGAGAAGGCTGATGACACAATAGAACTGGATGATACTTCAAGTGATTGTGCCAGCAATATTTCATATGAATCTCAACAAGAAATCTTGATGCTTCAAGAAGATATTCATTATTTAAATACTATTGATATTGATAATAATGATTTATCTACAGTTGAGGATGCTGAGATCATAAGGAACATTGAGGATAGCTCAATGGTAATTGCCCCTCTCAAAGCACCAGTCTTGATTAATGGAACTAGAATGGAAGTTGTTCTGGATTCTGGAGCTGGAGGAAGTGTAGTATCTGAAAAAGCACTTGCTTCAGTGGATCAAGACTATAAATCAAAACTGCTGCCTATTACTTCTGAAAATTGGAGAGGTTATGGCTCTGTTTTGTCCCCCATTGGTAAATACAAGGCCATAGTATTTTCTAAATATAACCATGGTTTTGTAAGAGCTATTAGAGTTTTTTTTCATGAAAAATGATAATTTAAGCAGTTGTTTTATCATAGGAAATGACATTTTAACCAAATATGGCATAAAATTAGATCCTTCAAACCAATGCTTTACAATGGGGATAAATGGGAAGAGAAAATTTAAGTTTTCCTCCTCCAAAAAATTATTAAAACCAGAATCAAACACATGTAATTCTGTGGTTCAATATAAAAGAAGATCTACAAAAGAAATGCATGCTCTTATGTCTGAAATTGAAAATCCCTCTTTTGGAGAACAACTTTCTGGTGAGGATAAAGATTCCATCATTAACTTGATAAAGTCTTTTCCTATGGCCTTTGCTCATGGGTCACATGAACTGGGATTAGTTAAAGAAGAAATGAAACTTTCATTGTCTTGTCCATTAACTGATATTCCACCTAGTTTAAAGAAGAATCCTTATCCTGCTTCTCCCACAAAGAGAAAAGATATTGAAGACAATATCTCTACCCTTTTAAAAATGAATATTATTGAAAAGGTAGTTGAAACACCTAAATATTGTGTTATCTCACCTGTCCTAATTTCTTATGAGAAAGATAAAGCCAGGTTATGTGGTGATTATAGAGCACTAAATACTTATACTGTTGATGATATCTATCCTTTGCCTAGAATTAGCTCTATACATGCTACCTTACAGGGTGCTAAATATATCAGCTGTTTGGATGGTAATAAGGGATATCACCAGGTACCTGTTGAGAAAAATTCTCAGAATTTTCTAATGATTGCTACTCATATGGGTATTTATAAGTATGTTAGGATGCCATTTGGCCCTAAAAATTCCCCTTCAGTTTTTCAAAAAGTCATGGATAACACCTTCCATCAGGAGATAATTGAAGGATGGCTGATGGTTTATATTGATGATATCATTATATTCTCACAAACATTTGAGGACCATCTCAACCACCTGTGTAAAGTGTTCCAAAAAATGGATGAAATAAATATGACACTTGCTTTGAAGGAATGTAAATTTGGTTTCCATTCTTTAAAAGTTCTTGGTCATGTTGTTTCAGGCTTACAGATATGTGTTGACCAAAACAAAGTGGCAGCCATACAACAGGTGAAGGCTCCTAATACAGTTAGAGAGCTACAGAGTTTTTTGGGAATGTGTGGATACTATAGACAGTATATTAAAAATTACCAAGTCTTAGCTTTATGACTTACCCAATTAACTAGAAAGGATGTTTCTTTTGTCTGGAATAGTGAAAGACAAAGGGCCTTTGACACTATGAAACACTGTTTGATGTCAGCACCTATTCTTGCTTTACCTGACTTTAATCAGCCATTTGTTTTATATACTAATGCCATCTTTATTGGTCTGGGTGCTTCCCTCCATCAAAAACAAGTGATGAATATTAAAGTATCAGAAGTAGTAATTTGTTATATTTCAAGAACCTTGAGAAATAGTGAATTGACATATTGTTCTACTCAATTGGAATGCTTAGCTGTAGTGTGGGCTCTAGAAAAGTTACATTATTACCTAGATGACCAGAAATTTGAACTTTTCACTGACTGCAGTGCAGTTAAATCCCTTTTAAACTTGATAACGCCTAACAGACATATGTTCAGATGGCAGTTAGCTGTTCAAGAATACAGAGGGAGAATGACAATTTTTCATAGGGCTGGTATTGTTCACTCAAAAATGGATATGTTATCAAGGTTAACTTTACCAAATAATGACTCTAATCCTGCTTATGATCCTGAGGATGAAATTATTCATATTCATGGGATATATGTGGTTGATATGGAGGAAGATCTATTACAGCTTATTCTGGATTCATATGATAAGGACACTGACTTAAAAATGTTATGCACCATATTAAGTGATCTAAAAATACTTCAATACAAGCATTAATTAAAACCCTCCCACCAAAGTACCAAAAGGCTTTGGAGAAAGGTAAATTTTCAATTGATGAAGGATATCTATATTATAGAAGAAATTTGAGTAATGTCATTGTTATTCCTCCTTCTATGAAAGAAATCATCTTGAAAATTTGTCATGATGACATATTAGCTGGACATTTTGATCTTGAAAAAACAATGATTAGAATTAAAAACACTGCTTGGTGGGTTAATATGTCTGAAGACACCAAGTTATATGTTGAATCTTGTGATTCTTGCCAAAAATCAACAAGATTGACTGGTAAGAGAGCTGGATTAATGCAACATATTGAACATCCTGATGCACCATGGCAGATAATAAAAATGGATTTTGTAACAGGATTACCTATTTCTGGAAAAGACAGTTATAACTCTTGTTGGGTTATTGTCAGTATAGTCTAGTATATAAGTATGATATAATAGTGTTATTTTATGGTCCTACTACTTATTTATAAATGATTCAGTGATTAAACCTCAGGGGAAGACTAATAGAATAGTTATACTCAAATAAAACTCACAATACTTGGATTTAAATGCGTGCTAGTGGTGGAAAATAGAAGAATAAAATATAGTTATAGCTTTTATAAAGATAATATCAATTTATAAGGGCTTTATAATATATTTCTGAATGTTAATAATTGTATTGTAGTGTTTGTTTGAAATGTAGTAATTGAATGATTATTATAAACCGTCAAAATCCCTCCTTACTTATACCCAAATCCACTGGAGTGCACAGACCTTCAATCCAGATGATGTCACTGCTATCCCCAGAAATTACAGCACTGTGAGGGCCCATCACCTCCCCATGGCGTCCACTTCAAGCAGTTTCAACACCCAGACCTCCAGTAAGGACCCTCCATCACTATTAATAATAACACAGAGTCATACCATAAATAGAAACCCCAGATAAAAGCGGATACCATAAAGAAACAGGTAAAATAAATGATCAAAAAGAGATTTAATGAAACTAAAAGTATATAAAGGAAACAAATAAAATGTCCAAGCCCCCAATAACATCCCCAAGCATCCACATTAACCCATAAATCCGTGAATAACCATCCAAGGAAGTAATTTTAGTTGTCCAAACTGGGTGTATGCGCCTGATATAGGTGTCTATGCTTCTGTAGGCGTTGTGAGTCCACTGATTTCGTCCATATGACCTAAAATAAGCAGAAAAACAAAGGTTATAGGCTATTAAGGGGCTAAAACCCACTTATATACCTAAATATACATAATATACTGCATATTTCACTGAATATGAGATTTATGTATACATATAAGCTTATGTATGTCAATAATTACTTCATATCACTTAAGATAAGTATATTATGACTCCATTAACACCTTAATAAGTATTATTAGGCCATGGATAAGCTATTTAAACTATTATAAATTATATAATAGAATAATAATTATATATATATATAATAAAATAATATATATTATTATTTTAACCTTATTTTTAAGATATAAGCTTAATCTAGTTAAGGTTATCTTATTTTAAGCATAAGAAATACTCAGTCCTAAGGATATTTAGGCTGACAGTTATTGTGGACAGATTCACCAAAATGTGTAAATTTATCCCTACTCACAAGGATTTTTCCACTAAGGAATTAGCTTTCTTATGGTGGTCTCATATGTTTAATACTGCTGGTTTTCCTAAAGCCATAATCTCTGAAAGAGACCCTAAATTTACTTCTGAATTTTAGATGTCTCTGATGGATGTTTGTGGTTGTGATCTGAAACTATCTACTGCCCATCACTCTCAAACTGATGGATTAGCTGAAAGAATGATTCAGACTCTAGAGGACATGATAAGATGGTACTGTGCTTTTTGCCTTGAGTATAAAGTCAATGACAGATTCACTCATGATTGGGTTACCTTACTGCCTGGGTTGGAATTTGCTTATAATAGCACTGTTCATTCTGTTACTCAAAGAAAGCCTTTTGAGCTCTGGCTTGGATATGTTCCAAACACTCCTGCCCCAATTCTCAATAATAAAATACCTTAATTGGATTTACACCCTGGTGTAAAATCTTTTCTTCAAATGCAACAACTTTGCAGAAGTCATGCTCAAAAATGTATTGAAAAATCATTTGAATATAAGAAGAAGAGATGGGGCAAATCCCATAAAGAATACACTTTTAAGAAGGGTGATGAGGTGTTGATTTCCGCAGTCCACTTCAATCTACAAGATAATAACAAATTGAAAGACCCATTTTTTGGTCCTTTTGTTGTAAGAGGAATGGTTGGTGATAATGCAGTTGAAGTTATTTTGTATTCTCCATATGACAGAAAACATCGTGTTTTTACAATATCTCTCTTAAAGCCTTATACATCCAATAGTGATTTGTTTCCCAAAAGGAGGGGAAGACTAAAAAAGACCCCTAATGAAATCACTGAGACAGCAGAAATTGATAAAATTCTAAATGACAGAATAGTTACTTCTGAAAAAGGTACAGAATACTTATTGAGATTCAAGAATAAATCTTCTGAATATGATTCTTGGATACCTGGGAAAGAAATATCTAATATTTCTACTCTACTAAAGAAATATAAAAAGAAAAAATCATAGCATTTTTTTATTGTTTTTTTTAGAGTGAGGGAGTGTCAGACAGGCTACTAGACTTACCCAGTAAAATAATTAATTATCTTACTGAGATGAAGCCATGCCTTTTAATCCTTATTAATAATTAATTATTTACAAACTACTTATGTATTACTTACAACTAACTAGCTAAGTACAATAAGTAATGTAAATAATTAATAAGAAATAATTAACTGTCATATATATTTTTACTCCCAAACACCGTGCTCAATAATACAGATGAGAGGGAATAAAATTAGTATTAAAAAATATAAAATATTAAAATATAAAAAGAAGAAAACTTTTCAAATTCCTTTATTTAGATTTTGTTGACTCAATATTTTAAATCAAATTTTCTTGCACTAAATGTGATAGACCAAGGGATTCAGACTTTTATTTCAAATAAAATAATACCTTTTATTTACGCACTATTTAGTATAACTCTTATTATTTCACATACACTCTTTATTTATCTTCTTTTTCTCACACTCTTGTATTAGGTGATGTTAACTCTGTATTTTATTTCTCACCTCTTTGCCTATAAAGTCCCTCTTTTTTTGTACTTTTCAGAACATTCCTTTTTACTTACAATTTTTACAAACCATTACTACTATTAAAATTTATTACTATTTATTACTGACTTAGTACTTACATCTTGTAGTTCTAAATCAATAATTATAATAATAATTAAAATTCTTACCTCTAATCATTGAGTAATAAATCTTAAAACCTATAAGAGAAATACATACATTGTTTTGAGTCCTTTAAATCCATTGTTGCCAGCCTTGGAATACCTTGAAATTCTTCTAGACATTAGAGTCCACCTTGACACAAGTGCATGTTTTTCATTATATGATTTTGTTTAGCAATAATATCCCTCAAATATTCATCATTAATTTTAGCTACATCTGGAGTGTTTCTCAATAAGGAAACAGAGCAACGTTCCAGATTCTCATAAAACTCAGGCTCATGTTTTTCATCAATAATAGCCTTATCAAGATTTATCATTGAAGTAGCAATTAGAACTAAAGGATTAGATAGATTTGAAATTTGATAAATTTGTCTACTGTTCTCAGCCTCTACAGGTCTCACAGTCTCATCACCTCTTCCAGAATTACCTGAAGGAACTGAATCAGTTACAAGAAATGAACTTGAGATTAAATAGAGGGGCTTACCATGGCTTGGGAAAGACTTGGATGTGGTTGTTCTTTCTCCTTATTCCTCCTTGATAGGGATGAGGAGGTGTTGGATTGAACTGATTTGTTCTTGAAGGACCTGCCTGAGGTGCTTGTTGCTGTTGCATTTGTGGCAGATAATCCCACTGGGTGTTCAGCCAATCTTACTGCCACTTTGAGACTTCCACCTTTTCTTGTTTCTGGGGGGCCAGTTGTGGAAGGGTTTTTGGAGGAGGAGTTTTCTTCTTCTCTTGAAGAAAAGACTCTATGTTTCTTACCTTGTCTTCTAGACAGTCTATTCTTGACCTCAGCTTGAGGTTTTCTGTCCTCAACTCCTTGATGTGAGTAGAGACATTTTTTACCTGCTGGTTTAAGGGCATCTTTTTTATCTTGAAGCCTTTGGGAAGCTCTTCTGGGGGGTTTATTGAAGGTTTTTGTTCCTGGACATTTATCTCTACCAGAATCTCCACTTCCTCCATTTCAACATCCTGATTGATTCAATGATTTATTAATTTGAGCTAATTTTGTAGTTAAAGGAGAGCTCACAGAAGTAGCCTCACCATAATCAATCAGATCCAGTTCATCTTCACATGCAGCAGAAAAACCTTGGTCAGTCATTTTTTTAAATCTAACCTGAAGTGAGGGAAGGAAACAATATGATGAATTAGTTTTATTTTTGCTTTTTAAAGAAAAATAATAATAAAAGAATATAAAATTCTTCAGGAAAAAAAATCAACTGAAAATAATAATCAATTATAATTAATTCAAAGTAATCTTATAACCAGGATTTAAAAGAAATCAACTGAAGAAATAAAAATAAATTTTAATTTAACAAATTAATTTATGATAATTATCAGGATTTAAATCAACTGAAAGTTTTTTTAATTACCAGGACTCAATGTCAACTGAAATAATTTAATATATTTTTTTTTATTAATTATTAAAATTTTATTGTCCGGACAATTTGTCAACTGGAACAAAAAAAAGATTTATTAATTTATCAGGAAAGAGTCAACTGAAAATTACAATTTATTTTTAAAAAATAAAAATTTATTACTTCTAGGGCTAAGAACACAATTGCTCTATCTTTGTCAACTAGGAAAATAAATATATATAAAAATAAACTTCAATTTACCAGACACCTCCCCCTGTAAAATGAGCAAATTAATGCCACTTACAGAGTGCTGAGTAAAAGGAAATACATAGAGTATGAAGAGTGAAAAGTGAGCCAAAAATAGTAATCAATAATTACCACAAAATATATAACTATTAGTTAGTATATAAGCCAAAGTTTTGAAGCGCGGTTTTATTCCCGTTTTCAGCAAAAAATAAGTCATGTGATATATGACGTTCATCGTTTTTGTCATCCACTTGTCCTTATAGATACCTCAATGGCAATGGTCCCACGGTCTCCAGTCCTCAAGATAACGATGTGCCGTCAATGATTAGGAAAGGTTCCCAACTGTCAAGGGGTCTTTCAAGTCTAGAAGATTTTTTCAAGGAGGTCCAATGGCGGTAACAACAGGATTTATGAGCTAAAAATATAATGTACGTATTTTCTTATCTTATAGATTATTTACTCAATATAAATAGGTAAAAAATAGGATTATTATTATAATTAATGGATTAGAATTACGTTTAATTTAACTACTAAGGCAATAATAGATAGTAATAAAGGGATTGTAAATATTTTTAATAAAATAAGTAAGTAATGAATGAATAAAAAAACAACCAAAGGAGGGACAAAGCACGGCAATGAAGTTCTAAAAACAGTAGTATGAGAGAGAGAGAAAAAGAATATTCCAGAAGGAGTATTTTAAAATAATAAAGTTGTTCTAAAAAGAAGGCGTCAAAAAGATGTATTTAAAGATGTATTTACAGAGTATGTCAGAAATACATAAATTTAATTAAATTTTACTGTAGAAGTCAATTCTAAATAAGAAATTTGAATTTTTTGTATATATTTATTTTTATTTGAATATTAAAATTTTATTTTAATTCAAAATCTATTTTTTAATATAAAATTTTATTTCTTCCAACCTGTCAATGAGCATGGTGTTAGAGAATTAAAATAAAAGGAACATTTTATATTTAATTTTAACTATTCATTTAATTTTACCATTCTGTAATTAGTTAATTTATTATAGGTAATTTTAATGTAACTAATTTATAATTAAATAATTAAAATAATAAGGCGTGGCTTCATCCAGTAAATAATTAATTATTTTACTGGGTAAGTCTAGCAGCCTGGCTGACAATAAGTATATTAGTATGCTATTTTGCCCCCAGAATTCCCCTTCAGTTTTTCAAAAAGTTATGGATAACATATTCCGTCAAGAAATAATTGAAGCATGGATAATGGTTTACATTGATGATATCATCAAATTCTCCAATACATTTGAGGATCATCTTAACCACCTATGTAAAATGTTCCATAAAATGGATGAGATAAATATGACACTTGCTTTGAAAAAATGCAAATTTCTCTTTCATTCTTTGAAAGTGCTTGGTCATGTTGTCTTAGGGTTTCAGATATGTGTTGAACAGAACAAAGTGTCAGCCATAGAACAGGTTAAAGCTCCTACTACATTTAGAGAGCTCCAAAGTTTTTTTGGGAATGTGTGGATACTATAGACAATATATTAAAAATTATACAGTCATAGAATTCCCACTAACCCATTTAACTAGGAAGGATGTTGCTTTTGTCTGGAAAAGTGAAAGACAAAGAGCCTTTGACACTTTGAAACATTGTTTGATGTCAGCACCAATTCTTGCATTGCCTGACTTTAATCAACCATTTGTTTTATACACTGATGCCAGTTTTGTTGGCCTTAGTGCTGCTCTCCACCAAAAACCAGTTATATATGACAAAGTATCAGAAGTAGTATTTTTTTATATTCTAAGAACCTTGAGAAATATTGAATTGAAATATGGTGCCACTCAACTTGAGTGTTTGACAGTTGTCTGGGTTCTGGAGAAACTACATTATTATCTGGATGACCAGAAATTCAAATTTGTCAATGACTTCAGTGCAGTAAAATCCTTTTTAAACTTTAAAAACCCTAACAGACATATGTTAAGATGGATTTTGGCTGTTCAGGAATACATAGGAAGGATGACAATAGTTCATAGGGCTGCTATTTTTCACTAAAATTTGAATATGTTATCAAGGTTACCTTTGCCAAATGATGACTCTAATCCTGAATATGATCTTGAGGATAAAAATATTCATATTCATGGGATATATGTAGTTGATATGGAGGAAGAGCTATTACAGCTTATTCTGGATTCATATGATAAGGACACTGACTTAAAATAGTTATGCACCATTTTAAATGATCCAATGAATGCTTCAATACAAGCATTAATTAAAACACTCCCACAAAAGTACCAGATTGTTTTGGAAAAAGATAAGTTTTCAATTGATGAAGGCTACCTCTATTGTAGAAGAAAGTTGAGTAATGTTATTTTTGTTCCTCCTTCTTTGAAAGAATTCATCTTAAAAATTTGTCATGATGAAATAGTGGCAGGACATTTTGATCTTGAAAAAACATTTATTAGAATTAAGAACACTGCTTGGTGGGCTAATATGTCTGAAAACACCAAACTATATGTTGAATCCTGTGATTCTTGCCAGAAATCAAAGATATTAACTGGGAAATGAGCTTGATTGATACAGCATATTGAATCTCCTGATGCACCATGGAAAATTATAAACATGTACTTTGTAACAGGACTACCCATTTCTGTGAAAGAAAGTTGCAACTCTTGCCGGATTGTTGTGGACAGATTTACAAAAATTTGTAAATTCATTCTTACTCACAAAGATGTTTCCACTAAAGAATTAGCCTTCTTGTGGCTGTCTCATATGTTTAATACTGCTAGTTTCCCAAAGGCCATAATCTCTGAAAGAGACCTCAAATTGACTTCTGAATTTTTCATGTCTCTGATGGATTTTTGTGGTTGTGATCTGAATATTTCTACTGCCCATCACTCTCAAACTGATGGATTAGCTGAAAGGATGATTCAGACTTTAGAGGACATGATAAGAAGATATTGTGCCTTTGGCCTTGAGTATAAAGACAATGACAGGTTCACTCATTACTGGATTGCCTTACTTTCTGGTCTAAAATTTGCTTATAATAGCACTTTTCACTCTGTTACTCAAAGAAAACCTTTTGAGCTCTGGCTTGGATATGTTCCAAATACTCCTTCCCGATTTGTCATTAATAAAATACCTAAATTGTATTTACATCCTGGCATAAAATCTTTTCTCCAAATGCAACAACTTTGAAGAAGTCATGCTCAAGAATGTAGTGAAAAATGTTTTGAATATGAGAAGAAGATGTGGGACAATTCCCATAAAGAATGAACCTTGAAAAAGTGTGATTAAGTACTGATTTCTACAGTCAACTTTAATTTACAAGGCAATAAAAAATTAAAAGACCCATTTGTAGGTCCATTGGTTGTCAGAAGAATGGTTGGTGATAATGCAGTTGAAGTTATCCTGTACTCTCCATATGACAGGAAAAATCCTGTTTTTCCAATATCTCTTTTGAAACCTTATACATCCAATAGTGATTTATTCCCAAAAAGGAGGGGAAGACCAAGGAAAACTCCTAAAGAGAACACTGAGACAGCGGAAATTGGTAAGACTCTAAATGACAGAATTATTACTTCTGAAAAAGTAATGAATAATTATTGAGTATCAAGAATAAATCTTCTGAATATGATTTTTGGATACCTGGGAAAGAGATATCTGACCTTTCCGCTCTACTAAAGAAATATAAAAAGAAAAATCATAGCATTTTTTTAGTGTTTTTTTAGAGTGAGCAAGTGTCAGCTAGGATACCAGACCTACCCAGTAAATAGTTAAAATTATTTACTTGAGCAGAACTATGCCTTTAACTCTCACTTTATTAATTATATTTACTTTATAAATTACTAATAATTTTTTAACTAGTTAATAAGTAAAATTAGATTAAATATATAATTATAAAAGTTCCCTCATTTTCTTATTCCTTGACAGCATTCTCATGACAGCTGAAAAGTAGAATAGAATATAATAAAACTGTATATTAAAATCATATAATTCTATTTTCATTGACATATACAGAAGCACTAAATAAATCAAATAAATTTAGTTAACCTGACATATACAGATAAATACTGTATATGAGAACATTCTTTCTAGAACAAATTTGAAATTTGAAATTTCTATTGAGGGATTTTTCCCTTGTGACACTCTTGTACGTAGACCTGTGGTTCTGTATTTTCTCTCTCTTTTTCCTATAAAAGGCTTCTCAATATGGCTGTTTTATTTCATTCCTTACTTACTTTCCATCAATTACCATATACAAATTAAATCCATTACTAATATTAAAATTCTTTGTATTTACAATTAATTATTCTAGGACTACAACTTAATAATAATAATAATAATAGTAATAATTTTTACCTTTTAAATTGAGTAATAAATAATAAGATAAAAAATACATACATTATTCTTGAAATCTTGAGTTATCTTATCCTTCATTGCTGTTGGACTGCTGAAATAAATTCTAGACTAAAAGCCCACTCTAAAAATTTGGGTACTTGTGGGTTGATTTTTGGTTAAGAGAATTTTACAAAAGTAGGACATATTTTTCCCCATGTTTGAGATCCCAAGTAACAAATCAGCCATTTTTCATGGTATGTTTGTGTGGTGTTTTTCAAATGAAACATGCTAGGCATGTTTGATAATGTTTGAAACCCCCTAACATTAATTTATAAAGGCTTTAAAATATATTTTTACATGCTAATAATTTTTTTATAATGTTTATTTGATTTTTAGTAAGTAAGTGATGTCCAATAGCCTGTCAAATCCTCCCTTACTTATACCAAGGTCCACTGGAGTGCACAGACCTTCAATCCAATGATGTCACTGCTATCCCTGGTAATAACAGCACTGTGAGGGATCATCACCTCCCCATGGTGTCCACTCCAAGCAGTTTCAGCACCCAGACCTCCAGTAAGGACCCTCCATCACAATTAATGATATCATACACCCATACCATAAATATAGAAAAAAGATAAAAGCAGATACCATAAAGAAACAGGTAAAATAACTCATCCAAAGAGAATAAAATGAAACCCAAATCATATAAAGGAACCAAATCGAATTTCCAAGCCCCCATTAACATCCTCAAGCATCTACATTAACCCAGTAATCATATTCCAACCCATAAATCCATGAAAATCCATTACAGGAAGAAGATTAAGTTGCCCAGACTGGATATATGTGCCTGAAAAAAGTGTATATGCTTGTGTATGGTTAAGAAAATCCTATAGTAATAGCTATAGGCCTTAAATACGGGAGTTGGAGAAAAGCCTGAGAGAAAATCCCCTGTTCCTTTAGAAAAATAAAGTGAGATTTACCTACTAAAGTAAATTGAGTCTTGTTTTCTAAAACCCTTTTCCAACACACTTGAATTCTTGATCAGCCAAGAAAGTAGTCCCCATACAGACTACAAGACTAAGGAGCTGAAATGTAGACCAATTTCCACACCAGAGAAAGAAATGATACTTGATGTAGGTTGCAAAGCCACAACAGAGACAGAAATAATACTTGATATAGCTTTCAAGACTATACCAGAGAAAACAGTGACAAGATTTGAGGTCAAGTAAGAACTAAACTTTTACAACCCAGCCAAAAGATTCCACAAAAACAAAAAAGAGTGAAGCACAGAGATTCCAGGTTTACAAGATTGTTGATGATAAACTAGAATGTCCTTAAACTTGCTTCACTATCTCACATACAGACCACCCTGGCCTTTCACCAGCCAAATGAAACTCTATCACCTCTCTACATGCATATAATCACCTTTAGCCGATTCCACACACGCAGGTGGGTGGGCCGCTTAAGCTAGTGATGGCTTCTTAGATGTGGGCCGCTTGTTTTAGGCCTTTAAACACCCAAAAACACCCTCTAAACAGCAAAACAACAGTAACTACATGTAGAAACAAGCTACTCACACATAACACATACCAAAATGATTAGAAAAGAAAGGACATTAAGCTGAGACATAATAAGTGACCCTAGTTTAAGCCTACAAAAACACAACTAAAAATTTAAAAACAACCAATAAACAACACCATAACCCCAACTATACCCTACATACCAAATACCTCCAAATACACACTCCAAAGGCCTACCCAGCTTTGGAACACCACAGCATGGTGAGCTCACTGAATATGTCCATATGACCTGGAATAAGCAGAAAAAATTCCTATAGGCTACTTAGAGTGTTAAACCCCCATATAGGCCTATATATACATAATATAACTGCATATTTCACTGAATGTGAGGTTTATGTGTACATATAAGCTTATTTATGTCTATAATTGACATCCCTTAGCACCTTAATAAGTATAATGAGTTTATGAATAAGCTATTTAAATATATATAAGTCCCATAATAATGTAATAAATATATATATAAGCATGATAACCATATATATAAGCATTATAACCATAATATTGACTTATAAGATTAATGCAATTGGGGTTATCTTATATTAAACATAAGAAATACTTGGTCCTGGGGATACCTAGGCTGACACTTCCTCACCCAAAAAAAAAATAAAAAAAATTTAAGACATTTTAATTAATAAGTAAGGTTTCAAGAGTTTTTTAAGATCAGAGATTTCATTTTCTGGAATCCACTGGTCATATTCACTTGATTTATTTTTAAACCTAAATAGATACTCAACTCCCTTTTCTTTAGTAAGGTGTCTCTTTTTAAGTATCTTTTCAATTTCTGCTTTTTCAACTATTTCTTCAGGTTACTGAATATACCTTCCTGATCTTCTTGGAAATAGAGTGGTATCATTAGAATGGTATGTTTTTATAATAGAGAGAGGAAATACTGGATTTTTTCTATCATATGGTTAATATAATATAACTTCAACAGAATTGTTACCAACCATCTGTTTAACTACAAATGGTCCAATAAATGGATTTTTTAATTTAAAATTACCATTTAAATTGAAATGTAGTGTAGAAATAAGGACTTCATCACACTCTTTGAGAATTTGCTCTTTATGGGATTTATCCCATCTCTTCTTCTCATACTCAAGTGCCATATTAATACATTCTTGAGCATGCTTTATGCATAATTGTTGAATCTGAACAAAAGATTTTGTACCTGGATGGATATCCAATCTAGGTAATTTATTAAGAGTTTTAGCAGGGGTATTAGGTACATAACCCAACCATAACTCAAATGGCTTTTTGACAGTGACAGTATGTACTGTACTATTGTATGCAAATGCTAAACCTGGGATAAGGGTTACCCAATCATGCATGAATTTTTCATTGTCTTTAAATTCAAGACCAAAAGCACAATATCTTCTTATCATATCTTCTAAAGTTTGTATCATTCTTTCTGCTAGCCCTTCAGTTTGTGGATGGTGTGCTGGAGAAAGTTTTATTTGACAACCTGAAACATCCATAAGTGATTCCAGAACTCAGAAGTAATTTTTGGATCTCTGTCTGAAAATATTGCTTTGGGGAGAGCTGCTATATTTAACATTTGTGTCCACCATGAAAAAGCTAAGTCTTTTGCATAAACTTCTGTGTGAGTAGGAATAAATTTATACATTTTTGTAAACCTATCTAAAATTACCCAGCAGGAGTTATAACTCTTATGCCCTGATATTGGAAAAACTGTTACAAAGTCCATGTTAACTATATCCTCTGGAGCTTTTGATTGCTCAATTTTCTGTAACAATCCAGATTTTTTGTCCTCCAATCTTTTGGATTTTTGAAAAGAATCACATGTCTCAACATATTTTCAAACATCATCAGACATTTTTATCCATAAAGCTGTATTTTCCACACTGTTTAACTGTTTAATGTTTTATGGAAGTCAAAATGACCGGCTAATATGTCATCATGAGATATACTTAACATTAACTCCTCAATTTAAGGGAGAATTAAAATTACATTACTTATTTTTTTCTATAATATATAAAACCATCTTCAATAGAGAATTTACCTTTCTATAGTGCTTCTCTATATTTCAGAGATAATATTTTTATTAAAACACTCATTGAAGCATTAGTTGGATCATTCAATATTGTAGTAAGTTTACTCAATTCATGATCCAAAGCATAATTTTCAAGAATTGATTGCATAAATTCATCCTTAAGATCTACAATATAAATGCCATAAATGTTAATAATATCTTTTTTGGGAGCACAAGCTGGATTATCATCATTATTAGGTTGAGTTACGCTAGATAAAATATCTAAATAAGAGTGTAAATTTCCTATTCTATGTGTAATAGTCATCCTTCCTCTGTACTCTTGTACAGCCAATTGCTATCTAAACATATGCATATTTGGAGTTTTCATGTTTAAGAGTGACTTAGCTGCACTAAAGTCAGTTATCAGCTCAAATTTTGGTCCTAAAGGTAATAATGCAGATTCTCAAGAGCCCATACCACTTCCAAGCATTCAAATTGAGTAGCACTATATTTCAATTCACTACTTATTAGAGTACATGAAATATGGCAAATTACTACTTCTGACATTTTTCCTTCAATATGTTGTTTTTGATGCAAAGCAGCACCCAAACCAATAAAACTTTCATCAGTATACAAGACAAAAGGTAATTAGAAATCTGGTAATCTCAAGATAGGAGCTTTTATCAAACATTCTTTCAACTTATCAAAAGCCTTTTGTCTTTCATTTTCCCAAATGAAAGCTTCTGATTTCTTTATCAGTGTGGTCAATGGTGCAGCAATTAATTATTAGCTCTTTATATCTTGTCTATAATAACCACACATACCAAGAAAATGTTGTGAATCCTTTAAATTTTGAGGAGCTCCAATATTCTTGATTGCAGCCACCTTATTTTGGTCAAAACATATTTGTAAGCCAGATACAATATGACCAAGCACCTTTAACGACTTGAACCCAAATTTACATTTTTTCAATGCAAGGGTCATTTTTATTTCATCCATTTTCTGAAATACCTTATTTAAATGGAGTAAGTTTTCATCATATGTCTTAGAGAAAACTATTATGCCATCAATGTATACCATTAAACATCCTTTAATCATTTCATTATGGAATGTTATATCCAAAAACTTCTGAAATACTGAAGGAGAATGTTTTGGTCCAGATGGCATCCTGAAATATTTATAAATTCCCATATGTGTTGTTATCAATAAAAAGTTCTGTGCGTTTTTTTCAACAGGAATTTAATGGTACCCTTTATTTCAATCTAGGCAACTAATGTACTTAGAACCTTTCAGGGTAGCATGTATAGAGGCAATCCTTGGAAAGGGGTAAACACCAACTACTGTAAATGTATTTAATGCTCTATGATCACCATACAGTCTTGCCTTATCTTTTTCATAAGAAATAAGCAATGGTGATATCACACAATATTTTGGTCTAGTTTCTACCTTTTCAATAATTTTCATATTTAACAACATTTTAATATTATCCTCTATGTCTTTCCTCTTCATTGGTGAAGGGGGTTATTGTTTCTTTTTAAGGCTAGCAGGAATATTATCCATTTCACAGGCTAAACTAATTTTCATCTCATGGTCTTTCACAAGGCCAAGCTCATTGGTCTCATCTGCAAAAAGCTATTGAAAATGCCTTAATTAAGTCCAAATTATTTATCTTCTCAGCTTCACTTATCTGAGTTCCAAATGATGCTTTTGAAATTTTTATTTTCCAGAAGTTCTATCTCACTGGTTTTTCTTCCTTTTCAGGGAATATCTATTACTGACTCAATTTTCAAGACTGTGTTCAAAGAATTTATTTTAAATTACCTTTTACCATTCAATCAAATTGATAAAATATTATTATTAGGGTCTAATTTTAGACCAAAATTTGTCAGAATTTCATTACCCATGATAAAACAGCTACTACAATTATTATTATCCATTACTACAAAGTCACAAGTTACTCTAACATAACCATGTTGATGTTTAAATAAAACAGAAGCTTTGTATTTACTAATTAGGTGTAGCACTGATCCCAAAACTCTCCAATTTTTACTTTGAAGGGTTTCAAGCTTTTACTTATAATCACTATCAATTTTCTGTAATGTACATGCAGAAACAACAGAAACAGAAGCTCCTGTATCCAATATTATATATACAATTTCTCCAGAAATTATTACTTAAAATGTGATAGGTGTCATTCTTAAGTTATCAGCTTTTATATCTTTAATGATCTCAGCATCTTCAAAGTACATTAATGATACATTTGAGTCCATACTTAATATTGGATTTTCAAAGATGGAAAAATCATCTTCCAACATACATACCTCTTTTTCATCACTATATGGGATACTACTGTCAAATCACTTGAATATTTACTTTTTTCTGTTTCATTTTCAGATTCTTGCTGATTTTTTAATAATAATTATATTTTTCTCACATTTGTGACTTTAACCCAAGGCTTATTACACTTATAACAAGTATTTGTCTCATACTTTTAAGGTACTACAGGTGAAGTAGGTTTTTTCTTCCTTTCCTGAAGTGGTTTTGACTTCTTATTTTTAACAGGTTCATTATTTTTTATCAGTGGTGTACCTTGCTTCATACTTATGGTTTAATAGTATTTCATTACAAATATTTATAAATTCAGAGTATTCATCAACCATTATTGTTCTAGCTACAACAATGTCTCTGACAGATATAGGTAATTTATATATTATTTAATCTTTTCATAAATTAAACTCCATATTTGGCTCAATGGCTTTTAATATTTTATTTAAATTCATTTAAAATAACATATGTTTGTCACCATTTAATGTATTATACCTTTTTTTTATATAATTTTTACTGAGTGAGCCTGAATTTAGACCCTCCAAATTGTTTTTCAATTAGTTGTTTCCATTCAGCCCAAGAGTAATCTTTACCCTCACTCAAAACAGCTTCAAACCATAATAAGGCAACATCCTTAAATAAAGAGATCAATTTTGATGTTATTTCTTCATCTGGTAACTTATATGAGAATTTCAAATTGTCAATTCTTTGAATAAAATGCTTCCAATCAGAGCTAGTTTCCCCATCATAAGTTGGGTACTGGTCAATTTTTGGCCAATTATTCTTATTGGATTTAATCTCACTAATCCTGAGAAAATTCAATAACTCATTTACTTTAGATAAATGGTTTTGTTTTTCCTCTTTTACTGATTTGTGAATTAAATTTTTTCTTTCATATCTGACACTTCCACCAGATGTTTTCATTTTTGCAAATGAAAGGATTATTATTATACTATGTATACTTTTGATTATCCTGATGTATTAGTAGATTGGCAGTTTCAATTTAAACCTTAGTTAATCTTTGTAACAAATTAGAGTCAGTTTGATTTGTTTGTGCAAAAGAAAACTTTGTTCTTGATTCAGATTTTAATAAATGTGCCTCATACAATTTTTCTAACTCACAGAATTTGTTTGAAAATTCACTATATTTATTACTTAAAGAATCATATTTAGGAGTAAGATCTAAGTGTTCTTTCTCTAATTCTTTGATTTTTGTTTCAAGTTGAGAAATATTCAATTTTAAGGACAAAAGTGTTTCACTTGTGAGCTTAACTGTCTGTTCCTCACAATCATTCATTCTATTCCACAATGCTGAAAAAATTCTATGGACAGTTGTATTATTGTTAAAATACTCCATGTCTTCCTTCTCAATTCTCTCACTATCTTGTGAACTTCTCATCTCACTAGTAAGTGGTGGCAACTGAGGATTAACTGTATTATTATTATGAATAGTACTGTTGTTATTGACAAAAGATAAATTAGGTGTATCTACATCAAAGCCCAATGGTCTTAAGTCTCCTCAATTTTATGGACAGATTTCACTTCAATTAAATTACCTGAATTATAATAATAAGTATTGTCTGAAATCTGAGTAGGCAATCTACTTAAAAAGAGATATGATGAAGCCCTGGTTTTTGGCACTTTTGCTTTGGCTTGTAAGAGTGAGTTGAAGTGGTCTGATGAGGAGGTGGATCCCTGTTGCAGTTGTGACTGTCCCACTGTTGTTGAAACCAATCCAATTTCCATTTTCCCACCAAGATCTTGTCCTGGGACTGACATTATGCTCCTGGGGTATGGGTTTGATGGTTTTTGTGTACTTCTTTCAGCTCTGCCAGTTTTTGATTTAATTGCTGGAATCTTATCCTGCAATTGTTCTTCACTTTCTCCACCTCTTTGGTGATAGAATACTTTGACTCTTCCAAATTCAGAACTTGTCTTGCCAAGTGGGACAGTTGATTCTGAAGAGGAGGTGATTTATTCTTTATATTTATTATTTTTTAGGAGGGCCTCCTTTTTATCTGTGCTCATTTTGTCTGGCTGGGGGTAAGACTGACTTTCCATAGTGATGTCCTGGTACATTGTTTTTAGCTTTAGATCAGGTATTAAAAGCAGGCTTATCACTTAAATTGTCCTGTGGAGGGCTCATAATTTCTAAAATAACTATTTAATATGCCTACAAAAGGGAAATTATGTATGATAATCAGTAGACAAAAAATATTAGTAATATAAATACTAATAATAGCACTGGAGCTTACCCTGAATTTATATTTTAATTTATTTAAATAAAATATAATAAAAAATTTGAAAAAAATCTGTTAAAAATTAAATAATAAGTCTAACTAGACTTTTATTCTGTTGAATAACTAGCTTAACAAGATTTAACCAAATACCAATTTAATTGGGTGTTATATTGGTGACCAAATACCAAGTGAAATTGGCTTTATATTGGGTACAGTTACTACTGTAAATACCTAATTTTTATTTAAAAAAATTCATACAGTTATTATAAGGGTTCTTTTCTACAATCACTGAGTTATGATGATTCAATAATGTGCTTCTGACACAAAAATTTGGTTTATATAAGCTATACTAGAGTGAAAATCATGTCCTAAGGCTTATACTAAAATAATAAGTAATAAATAAGGAAAGACCCCCAATTGTCAGTGTATGCTAGTATTTAAGTATAAGTTAATAGTAAATATTAATGGTCCTACTACTTATTAATAAATGATTTATAGAATAAAACTCAGGGAAAGACTAATAAAATAGCTATACTCAATATTAACTCACAATACTTGGATTGGTGCAGACTAGAGGTGGAAAATAGGCTAATACAATATAGTTTTAGCTAATATAAAGGTAATATCAATTTATAAAGGCTTTAACATATATTTGTATATTCTAATAACTTTTTTATAATGCTTATTTGATTTTTAGTAAGTAATTGATGTCCAATAGCCTTTCAAATCCTCCCTTACTTATACCAAAGTCCACTGGAGTGCACAGACCTTCAATCCAGATGATGTCACTGCTATCCCTGGTAATAACAGCACTGTGAGGGATCATCACCTCCCCATGGCATCCAATTCAAGTAGTTTCAACACCCAGACCTCCAGTAAGGACCCTCCATCACAATTAATGATATCATACACTCATATCATAAATAGAGAAAACAGATAAAAGTGGATACCATAAAGAAACAGGTAAAATAACTCATCCAAAGAGAATAAAATGAAACCCAAAGCATATAAAAGAACCAAATCAACTTTCCAATCCCCCAATAACATCCCCAAGCATCTCAATTAACCCAGTAATCATATCCTAACCTTTAAATCCATGAAATTCCATTAAAGGAAGCAGATTGAGTTGTCCAAACTAGATGTATGTGCCTGAAAAAGGTGTACATGCTTGTGTAAGTGTTGTGAGTCCATTGAATATGTCCATATGACCTAAACTAAGCCGAAAAATAAAGCTTATAGGCTATTTAGAGGGTTAACCCTGAATATAGGCCTATATATACATAATATAATTGCATATTTCACTGAATATGAGGTTTATGTATACATATAAGCTTATGTATGTCTATAATTACTTAATATCACTTGAGATAAGTATATTATGACTCCATTAGCACCTTAATAAGTATTATGGGGCTATGAATAAGCTATTTAAATTCATATAAGTCATATAATAATGTAATAAATATATATATAATCACAATAACCATGTATATATATATTATAGCCATAATATTAACTTATAAGCTTAATGCAATTAAGGCTATCTTATTTTAAACATAAGAAATACTTAGTCCTAGGGATACCTTGGCTGACAAGAATTCTGACCCAGCCAATAATTATCTCCTCTTCTTCAGGCCCTCCTGTAAATTTAGCATATCTTTTGAGACTGCTCTTTAGTAAACAAAAACATTTCTCAATTGGATTCAAATCAGCAGAATATGCAGGCAAATACAAAATCCTACATCCATGGTTGATTGCAATTTCTGATATTCTTCCGCCATGATGGAAGGAAGCATTGTCCAACACCAACACACTGTTGGGACCTGGATAGCACTTCATTATTGGCAACTAAAAAATAAAAATTGGAAATACTTGTAAGTACTTATATATGGCAAAATCATAGGAAAACTAACCAGCATTTTTTCTAAGTAAAACTCAAATTGAAACCATGTTACTGTTTCTTTCAGAACCATACTTGCAACAAGACTGGTAAGTGAAATAGCAGGAAACAAGTTGAATTGAAGATTACCTCCTACTTGTGGAATTTGCTTGGTTTGATGTCCTTTTAATGCCCACCCTTTATCATGTGTGGCCCCACTAACAATTATGCCACATTCATCTGGTATGATACAAGCATATATATATTATAATGCAACATATAATTAAAAAATAAATTAAACAAACACACCTATGAACACTAAATAGCTGGGGTCAAGTAAGCCAACATTTGCAAGAAATTTGGCTCTTTGATAAGGATTCTGGCTAGGATTGACTTGCTGTAGTTTCTTTTTGCTCAAATGAAGATACTCCAGCAATTCTTTTCTAATCATAGATTTTGAGATTTTAACATTGTGTTCTTCTAATAACCTCTGTTGAATTTCATCTTGATAAATTGTTGGGTCTTGTGATACCAGATTTAGAATAAATTGTTGATCTTCTTCCTGTAGTTTTAAAGGACAACCATGTCTGAGATAAGTAGTTGGATCAGTAACAATAGCTTTTGTGGTCTGATACAGCTTAAGCCATTTCCTTAGTGAATTTTTGTGGATGTTGCAACAATATTTTTCATTTATTTCATCAAGAGATTCTCCTTTCAAAGCATCCATTACCACAGAGACTTTGAACTCGGGATCATATTTCAAATACGGCATAGTGTGTGAAAAGCAAAACTGAAAAAAAAAAAAAAAAAAAAAAAAAAAGGCTTAGAATTAAAAATAAAATAAAATAAAAATTATTTGCAAAGTAAAGAAGGACTTACGAAACAAAAGTAACTAAATAGTAAGAAGATAGATTAACATTAAAATGAATAATATTGAATGAACACAATGTTAGTGGTTAAAATATTAAAAGTAATTAAAAGAGAAGAATTTTTTGTAAAAAAAATGAAAGCTTACATTTAAAAAAAACAAGCAGTGATTGATAAAAACCAAAAAATAAAATAAAAAATAAAAATTTACAAAAAATAGGAGTGAATGATTGAGTGGAGGGAACAAAAGGACACATTTGGGGGGATGCAACGAGGGATGTAATCCTGTAGTGAATTTTATTTATTTATTTTTATTTTTTTATGATTTTATGATTTTTTTTTTTTTTTTTTTTTTTTTTGTTTTGTTTTGGAAGTTCATTTTGCACTGCACTCAAATCGGATCAGTGTGTGCTCATGGCGCTTCCCAAAAGAGGTGCGGGGAAAGGCAAAAAGTTGTGAAAATTTTTGCAATTGCACAAAGCTTTTTTTGGTCTAGCTGTAATAATAATAATAATAATAATAATAATAATAATAATAATAATAATAATAATAATAATAATTTTAAGTTTAACGAATTATTATTATGAATTTTTTTTTTCTTCTTCACCCAAGGTGTGACGATATCTGTCAGCCATGTTTGTTGTGAAAGTTTTGGATAAGCCTAATTTTCATTATTATGTTATTATTAAAAAAACGCACTGACCTTCTATATGATGACATGGATCAGATTAGGTTAATGATGAGAGGAATTGATTTATTTCATATGTGTTACTGGTCGATTATTATAATGGATTCTTCTACTTACCAAGTGGTTTGTAATGTATTTATTTATTTTGATGATGATGATGATGATGGTAGTGGTGGTTTTTTTCATTTTTTTAATCATCCGCGTGTTTTCGTTCTTTTTTTCTTCTTCATAGTTTACCCGTGCTATAAAACAAACACACACTCACATTCTCTCAATAACTATAAGCTAGCGAATGCCAAAGCATGTATTATATTTCTCTGTCCATCCCGTTAGCCTTGCAGGTTTTCTGACTGGTGTTGGTCTACTGAAGAACATTAAGTTTCTTTCTACACCACTCTTTAACCTCTCTCTTCCCCATCTTCCGATTATTAGTAGTCGGTCGGTTGTATTGTCAATCCAAGTAACCCTTCTTCTTACCTCTTAATCTCTTCTCAGTTGTTTGCTTTCGAATGACATAGACGGATAAAGTTTGCAATATTTTACACTATGCTATATATCATGTAGATCCAACCCTATATAAGTTTGAAGAGATGTTGATAGTTGGTTCGGCTATAGATGTGGATGAGCAAGTGTAGAAGAGAGGATGGAAGGAGGAGATGAGCAAGGTTGAGAGTGAGTGTTAGTGTCAATGTCACTATACACTGCAACATATACAATACAATGTAAATGTCTGTGTAAAATAAAACACAACTTATAAATGTCTGTCTGGAATAAAACATAACTTGTAAATGTCTGTGTAAAATAAAACACAACTTGTAAATGTCTGTCTGGAATAAAACACAACTTGTAAATGTCTGTCTGGAATAAAACACAACTTGTAAATGTCTGTCTGGAATAAAACACAACTTGTAAATGTCTGTCTGGAATAAAACACAACTTATAAATGTCTGTGTAAAATAAAATTGTCTGAGTCTCGGACTGAGTGGGAAGAAGATTCCCTGCCGAGTCGCCCAGTCAACAATCCCAGCCCAGCAACGGTGGTAAGACTCATCCGAAGTACTTTATTAATCCTTCCCTTCCTTCCGTTTCTTTTTCTTTTATTTTCTTTTTCTTCTTTTCTTTTCTTTTCTTTTCTTCGCTTCCTTTCTTCCTTCCATTTACCATGATCCACTCTAATCCTCCCCTCCCTCGTCCTCCTCAGCCTATCAATCCCTATCAGCCTCCTCTTCCTCCTATGTCTCCTATCCCACATGCTCGCTCAAACTCTTTCTTTGGAAATCTTTCTTCTCCTCTACCTAACCCTGATCCTCCTCTTCAACCTCCTTCTTCTTCCGCTGTCACACATCCTGCCTATCCAGTCTACCACAATCACCAGGATCTTGTGGCTGAACCTGATCACATCGACGAAGCAACCGATCAACTGATTCTTCAACTTGACCACAATGGTCTCCCTCTTCCCCCTCAAGATATTCCTCGTCCGTCCTCGTTTTATGGATTCGAACCTCGTAATTCTTCAAGACCTCTCACTCTTAATCCAGGAAACCTCGCTCCCTCCAGTCCAACAAGTGTCCGTGATCGATCTTCTTCTCCAGCAGCTCCACATCTTCATCGAAGTAGTATGAACAGTGTCCGTGGTCAAAATCGTCAAAGTTCTACTGGCCCTGGAAAACTGGGTGACAATCGCAGAAACACCTATTTTCCTAAACCTATCAATACCAATCTTGATCCTAATGCTATCGATCCTCTGACCGGCTTGCCCTTGTCTTCTTTACCTGCCGGACCACTTCTTGATCATAGTCACTTGAAACCAGGTACAAAGGCTAAATTATTGGACCACAACAAAAGTCTGTGTTTCGTGTATCTTGTCTCATTTATTGGCATCTCATTCAACCTGTTTTATTTTATTTTAAATGTTCATGATCGCCTTAGCTTTAACTCTTTATCGAGCCAATGCAAAAAAAACTAATGATCCTGAAGTTACTTTTGAGTTTGCTTGCTTTTTGATGGATTTAGTCAAGGAGATGAATGACGAGGAAGAGGATCGGTTTGTTTTTATTTTTCTCCAACCTCAGATGCATTTATTTTAATAGTTGCATGTAATGCATTTCTAATTTATTATTATTATTATTAGCTCGACTAATAGCGGGAGTATAGATGCTAAGAATCCAGCTTTGTCTCCTGGGGAATCTAAGCAGAATTCGGCCAATTCAAGGACGGATAGGTAAATTTTATAAACTTGCTATTTCTATTTTAAAATAAAGACTCATCTCTATAAAACTGTATTGAACTTGATTGACAGTGAGCGTGAAAAACAGTCCCTTAGCCAAGAAGCGATAGGTCTTTTACAAAAACTGGCCACTCGTGGTCATGTCCAGTCTCAATATTTGTTAGCTGATTGCTACACACAACAATCTCCTACAAGTAAAAAATTCAAACCAGACTATGACCGTGCTTTCCCACTTTTTGTCTTGGCTGCAAAACACGGTCATGTTGAAGCGATGTTTCGTGCTGGTCAGTGCTGTGAACATGGATGGGGATGTCGAAAAGAGAAAGATAAAGCATTGTCCTTCTATAGGTAATGTCTATTTTTAGTTTTTAGATTTTTAATTTGGATATATGTTTTGAATTATTCTGATATTCTATTTGAAAATAGAAAAGCTGCCGTCGCTCAGCATCCCCTTGCCATGTACCGTTTGGGTTTGTCAGATTTAAACGGGGATTTAGGGCAACCTCGCCGGCCGAAGGATGGGTTTAAGTGGCTCAAGAGAGCAGCAGAAGTAAATACAGTTTTAGACACTTTTTTTTTTTTTTTTTTTTTTTTTTTTTTTTTGGTCAAGTAATTAATTGGACTGGATGGGCAATGACCAGATGGCAGACGAAGCGAATCCCAAACCTCTTCATGAACTTGCACTGCTTCATGAACGTGGAATTGAAAATGTCGTTTTTGTTGATTATGAATATGCAGCTGAGCTGTTGGCTCGAGCAGCAGAATTGGGTTATGCCGCTAGTGCTTATAAGTTGGGAGAATGTTATGAATACGGAAGGATGGGGTGTCCACAAGATTCTGCACTAAGTATTCATTATTACAGTGGGTTTGGCTTAATTCTCCATTCAATTCCTTGGATGACATGATTTCTATCTTGCTCATGTTCTTTTTCTTTGGTTATGCTTTATTTTTATTTTGAAATCATGATAGATATTGCTGCTCAACAAGGACACCGTGAGGCATGCTTTGCCCTCACAGCATGGTATCTGGTTGGATCTCCGGGCGTTTTACCACAATCTGATACCGAAGCTTATTTATGGGCTAAAAAGGCAGCTGAAGCTGGTCTTGCCAAGGCAGAATATGCTGTTGGCTATTTTACAGAAGTAAGTTTATATATTACTAAGTCTTGTAAGACATCACCGCTTATAATTATGATTTGCACCATAAAAAAGGTAGGAGTAGGCACCATTCGAGACAATTCAGCTGCGATTGAGTGGTACAAAAAGGCGGCTGACCATGGCGATAAAAGAGCCAAGGATAGACTGAAGAATGGGTTTGATGAAAAAGCGAGTGCAAGGGGCGGCCACCAGCGAGATGACCCCCATGGTGGTAAGAAAAGTAAAGAAGATTGTGTGATTTCATAAATGATGTTTTGTTTTGTAAGATACAACCTATCAAGTTGACTTTTACCTTGTTCAATGTATAATATGCTCATCTGCTTCTCAATTTCTCGTTGGATTTTATATAGTTGAACTCCATGTGACTGATGGCTTTGGAGAAGTAGTTAGGCGTATGTTTTATGAAGAATGCGCGTGTTTCGATGGAAAGGGTTGGAAGATTCATATATATATATATATATATATATATATATACATCAATGGTCGTTTTATCCCTTTTGAAGTAAAACTATTATCATTTATCAATTAGTTATTGTCTCCAGTTTGCTTCAATGTTTTTATTATATTATTTGATAGATAGAGTTTTTTTTTCTTCATTTGCCTTGTAAATTTAAAATGATCTCTTTTTATTTGATTGTACATCTTAGAATGAATTCATTTATCTAAACAATTCAATAATATTAATACTGGCATGATTAAACTTACTTAGCTTATAATTTTTTATCTCAAGTAAAAAAATAAAATAAAATAAAAAAAGGTTGAAATATTAGGTGTTGTGTTGCAGTGTGTGAAAGATATAGAAAATAGGAGGGGCTAATATCAATTTGTTTTACCAAAAAAGTTACATCATTTATAATAACATTTAGTTGGGCACATTATTATTAGATTTGGTTAATCAAAAAAAAAAATTAAAATTAACTTCAACACTTTTGTTTTGTTTTGTTCCAGGATGAAAAATGAGAAGATAAATAGAAGATAAAAGATGAAAAGAAAAAAGATGAAATAGGTTTTAAAGTGGTTTAAAGAAAGAAGGGTTTTTAAAGTTTTGAGTTGAAGAGTTTAATGTTGAAGAGGGATTGAGTTAAGAATTTTGGAGTTTGAAGTTGAGAATTGAGAGTTTATTTTATGATTTTGTCACATGCCATGTGACACTTGAAGCAAAAGTACCTCAATTACCCCACTATTCAAGCTCTAACTCCACTAGTGATGCGCAAAAAGTGACCTTGGGGCTATTGCATTCTATTGTGTTCTTGAATCAGCTGTGCTATCCAAACCTTAAAAGCACACTAATGGTAAAGACACTTATACTTTTCAATCATGGGCAATGTGCGCGTAATCTAGTGCTAAGATCAAGGCAATATTCAAACAGGGGGTAATTGTGGATCTGAGGGTAAATTAAGAGGTCTGTGAAGTAGGAACAGGGCAGAAGGGTTTATAAAAAGTTAGATGGTTGGTAAATGGGAACTCTGGTGGATTAAATGGGTCTGTGGGTATATGATGGCCGGGTGATTAATGGGTCAGGGCAAGGAGGAATGGGATATTTAAAGGGGGGGTTAATTTGGTTTGACATTCCTTAGAATTAAATTATAAAAAGAATTATTTTTGTGATTGTAGTCAAATTCTTATTAGGCTATTGTTATAATTGTCCTTTTCTTACTTAATAATCAATTTCATTAAATCCTTAAATACTTAAATCTTTCCCTTTTGATTATTGAGTTGCAACCCTTTGTGAGATTACCACAATAGTTAGTGTTCCTACATTACACATTAAACTATTCCTTGAAGAATATTAGAACCCAGTCTAATTACTCAGTTCTATCTTTGAATCACTTCCTCAAAGTAATCCTCTGTACTTTGAAGTTGTAGTCCCCCTGATCCTTTTATCTCACTTACTTTGGGATCATCCTTGACCTTGTGCATAGGTTTTCCAGTGATAAGTGGAAGAGTGGAAGAGTGGAAGAGTTAAGAGTTAAAGAGTTTGAAATTTGGAATGAAAAGGATTGAGTTGAAGAGTTTGGAGGTTTAAGTTAAAAGTTTGGGGTTTGGAAGATAAGAGTTTTGATTTGAAGAGAATTGAATTAAGTCAGATTTAATGAGATTTTTATTTCGAGTTAAAGATGTGAGAGTTTTTGGAGTTTGGAAGAAAGAGCATTGAGTTTTGGAGTTTGGAGGAGTGAGTTGAAGATTTTAGATTTGAAACGTTTTGGATTTGAGATTTCGGAGTGGGGAGTTTAGATTTTGGTGTTTGAAGTGGAGAGTTTAGAGTTGGATATTTGGGGGGGGGGAGAGTTTAGAATTTTTGGAGTGTGGAGTTGTAGAGTTATGATTTTAGAGTGAGGAGGATTGAGTTGAACACTTTCTAGTTTAGAGTTTGGATTTTGGAGTGGAAGAGGATTGAGTTGAAGAATGTGGGGTTTGGGGTTCCAGAATTGAACAGGATGCAGTTTGGAATGGAAGAGGATTGTATTTAGAGGCTGGAGTTTGAAGTTGAAGAGGATTGAATTTAGAGGTTGTAGTTTGGAGTTGAAGAGTTCAAAAAGGTTGGGGTTGAAAAGTTGAAAAGGATTCAGTTGGAAGAAGTTGGAGTTAAGCAGGATTGAGTTGAAGAAATAAGAAATTAAAATATTTAGACTTTGGATTGAAGAGTTTTGGGTTTAGAGTTTGGAGTGTGGACATGTGGAAATTGAAGTATGGAGTTGGGAGTTTTTAGAGTTTGGAGCAGAAAAGGATTGAATTTCCAGAGTTGAAGAGGATTGGATTGAGAGGATGAAGTTGAGAGTTAAAACCTTATGGTTTATAGTTGAGAGCTTGAAATGAAGAGAATTGAGTTGAAGAGTTTAAAGTTTTGTGTCGAAAGTTTGGAGTTGAATGGTTTAGGGTTTAAAGTCTGGCATTTAGATTTTGAAATTTGGAATGAAGAGGATTGAGTTGAGGAGTTTTGGAGTTAAAGGAGATTGAGTTTAAGAGTTTTTAGAGTTTGGAGATGATAGTTTAGAGTTTGGGATTTGGAGTAGAAAAGGATTGAGCTAGGAGTTAAAGGGGAGAGGATTGAGTTTCAGAGTTTGGAATGTGATGAATCTTGGAGTTTGGAGTTGAAGAGGTTTGAATTTTTAGTTTGAAGGGGTCACAGTTGAGAATTTGAGGGTTGTAGTTGAAAAGGATTGCATTTTTTGAATAGAGAGTTTGAAGTTCAGGAAGATTGAGTTGAGAGTTTTAAAATGAAGACAATTGAGTAGAAAAGTTTGGAGTGGTGAGGTGTAGGATTTAGAGTTTGGTCTTGAACTTTTTGGATTATTAGAGACTTGAATGTGGAGTTGAAGGGCTTATAAGTTGGTTCTGGAGGAGTTTAGAGTGTTGGGTGAATTTTTAAAGTTTGTGTGATTTGGATTGTTAGGGCTGTGATGGCTAATTTTTTAATCTGATCTGGTTTATATATTTTGACACTTTTGGTCAGGGATGGTCTAGGTGACTATTACAAACAGGTAAGTAAAAAATTAATTCAGTGATGAATCTTCACAATCACCACTCAACTTTAAGATATATGATATATTGGGCAATATAATTTTTAAGATTTTGAATATAAATAAAGGTGATGAAGTTTTTAATGGATTGACAATTTATTCAACAAACAATGTATTTTTTTAATAGATGTTTTATTCCTCAAGAATTCTTGCCCCTTATATAGTAAATCATAGTATGTGAATACCTGATTACATCTAATTCATTACAGGCCATTGAATTAAAAGAAAAGAAGAAGAAGAAATAGAAAGAATACTTATTTAAGTTAAATTCAATGATAAAAGAGACTTTCAGAAATACTAAATAGGGGGTGTCAGTTCTGGCAAATCTGCACTTAACCTAATTGCGGATTTCAAACCAAATCAGCACTTAAATTTTGCAAAAAACTCACTTATTTCAAAAATGGGTGTCAGTGATGACCTCAAATCAGCACTTTTTTTTCCCCCAATTTATTTCACAACCACATGTTGGCCACATCATTGCTTCCTTTCCCACCCTATCCCTGTCACATGTGACACTCAGACCTCAAGCCTCTCATCCATCCTTGGCACACACTCCTCACTGAGATTTGAAACATTTTATTGTGAAATGTTAACCAGGCATGTTTTTTTCATTCTTTTTTTATGTTTTCAACCTCCCCAAATCAGATGTCCACCTTTTGTCAAAGGTCAATTGCTTTTTGTTGATGGAAAATGAAGTAAAAAAGAAAACAAAAGGGAGAATTGACATCAATCCTAAGTAAATTAAGGAGAGGTTCAAAAAACTACCAATCAATATATAAAAAGGCTTATTTTGTTTCCACTCCCACTGGCTTTGGTATTGATGATTATGATTTGGAGAATGGAATGACTATTGTTTCCAAAAAGCTCAATATCATGTATCTTCTCTATGAGGAAATGGGTATTCTTTTTGGTTCCTGGTTTAATAGTTACTTTTAATCTTATCAAAAATAGTTATATCATGAGATTCTGATAACACCATTTTTCCTTACTGGACTCTAAAATATGGCACTTTTGGAATTTCAGATGGTAAAATAATACTGACACCTGTGAAAAAAACCTCATCACCAACATAATTTTATCCCCTCACCACCAATTTTGAATTTCTAAATAAAGCTAAGTCAACAAAATCCTATAGCTTTTTAAAAAAAAATTGGAAATACCCTCCCCTGCGTTTTTTTTTAAGAAAGGGGTGTGTATCATCAAATTTTTCCAAGTCATCAATTTTTCCATGTCAGATTTGAAAATTTGGCAATACCCTCCCCTTCATTTTATTGAAGTAAGGGGTGAAAATCACAAAAATTTTAGAATAATTCCATAATTTAATAAATAAATAAATAAGATAAATCAAATTCACTAGTTTTAAAGTAATGACAATTCCTCCCACCAAAATGTGGACCAAGTCTATAAACTAAGTTTGAGACTTTATACAGGTATAGGTGAGATGAACCCCATGAAACAATTTAATGTTATCATGATTATCATTGAGACAACACAAGTTTTTTGGCTCATTACTTTAGTTTTGTAAATTGAAATATCAGATTTATTTATTAAAAATTTATGAAAGAATAAAATATATTCAATGACTTTACAAATCCCCAAACTTTTTTTATCTACCTAAAGTTTTGTAAATTTATTGATTTTACCTTCTGTTTTTTACCTTTTTTATTCTTTGGACTAACTTTTGACTGATCCAATAAGAGAAGCAAAAATGTGTGAAGGATAGACATATGAAAATGGTAAGAAAAAGAAAAAAATACACCTGGATGAAAGGGCAGAATAATAAGTAAAGAAAAAGGTAGTTTGAGGAGTCTGGAAGGATAAATGAATGATGTAAACGTTATGATATGTATTATGAAATAAATAAAAGTGAAATTTAATAAAAAAGGCTCACCTTTAAAGGTTAATATCTCAGAAACCACCAAACCAAGTTCAAATTGGTTTACTGGACATGGAAGATAGGCTTCAGAAGTATCTTCAGCTAAAATGACAGTTGATTCAAATAAACCTAACCCTAATCCTGACTCTACTTTTCAAAATTGCACAAAAACATGAGAAGTGATGATGAAAATTCCAAAAAGAGGGAGATAAAAGCCTAGATAATAATCAGATAAGAGTTTCAGAATCTGTATTCTCAAATTATTCAATTTAAAAATGTAAAATAAGATAAGTGAAATTTGGAAAAAAAAGGCTCAACTTCAAAGGTCAAAATCTCAGCAACCATTGAACCTAATTCAAACCTGTTTGTGGGAAGTAAGAGATAGGCTTCAGTAGAACCTTCCATTATAGGGAATGTGATTTAAATAAAAATAACCCTAATTTGTTATATAAAAAATGAAAGAAAAAAAAATCAAGTTGAAAAAAAAGGCTCAATTTTAAAGGTCAATATCTCAGCAACCACTGAACCAAATTCAAATCTGTTTAAGGTAAAAAAAAATAGCCTTCAGGAGAATCTTTAATTTAAAGGAAATTAGATTTTAATAAACCTAACCCTAATTCCAAGTCTGATTTTCAAAATTTTACAAAAAATTTGAAATGTGATTATAAAAATGACAACATGTGGAGTTGAATAAGTCCACTGTTATCCATATATGAGTCCTAAATATAATTAAGTATGAAATTTTCAGAGAAAGAATGAGATATTATATAGACATGCAAAAAAGGAGATGAAACTTACCTTAATTGAAAGGTAGGAAAAATAGAGTGAGAAAGAGTGAAGTTGAAATTTGGGGGAAATTGAATATGGAGCAAGTTAAATGCTTAAAGAATGTGCAATGTATGTGTTTCAAGGAAATGCAATGGAAAAAAAAGTGAAATAGGAGAAAGGGGGAATAATGACCAAGATAAGGAGGGATGAAGAGTAGGATGATTGTCAGCCTAGGTATCCCCATGACTGAGTATTTCTTATGATTAAAATAAGATAATCTTAATTACATTAAGCTTATAAGTAAAAAATGTGGTTATAATACTTATATATATGGTTATCATGCTTATATATATATATTTATTACACTATTAAATTACTTATATAAGTTTAAATAGCTTATCCATAGCCCTATAATACTTATTAATGTGCTAATGGAGTCAAAATATACTTATCTTAAGTGATATTAAGTAATTATAGACATACATAAGCTTATATGTATGCATATACCTCATATTCAATATATATATATGTAGTTATATTATGTATATATAGGTCTATAAGCAGGTTTTAACCACTAGATAGCCTATAAACTTTTTTTTCTGCTTGTTTTAGGTCATATGAACATATTCAATGAACTCACACTGCCTACACAAGCATATACACTTCTTTCAGACACATATATCTAGTTTGGACAACTTAATCTGCTTCCTTTGATGGATTTTCACGGATTTATGGGTTGGGATATGATTAATGGGTTAATATGGATGCTTGGAAAGTTTATTTGGTTCCTTTATATGCTTTGTGTTTCATTATATACTCATTGGATGAGTTATTTTACCTGTTTTTTATGATCTCAACTTTTCTCTGTTTTCTCTATGTATGGTATGGGTTCATGATATCATTAATTGTGATGGAGCGTCCTTACTGGAGGTCTAGGTGTTTAACCTGCTTGAAGTGTAAACCATGGGGAGGTGATGGGCCCTCACAGTGCTGCAATTTCTGGGGAGAGCAGTGACATCATCTGGATTGAAGCTCTGTGCACTCCAGTGGATTTTGGTATAAGTAAGGGAGGATTTGATGGGTTATTGGACATCAATTACTTACTAAAATTAAGATAAGCATTATAAAACAATTATTATCATATATAAATATATTTTAAAGCATTTATAAATTGAAATTATCTTTATATTAGCTATAGCTATATTTATTAAACTATTTTCCACCACTAGCATGCACAAAAATTCAAGTATTGTGAGTTTATATTTAGAACAACTAGTTTATTAGTTCTCCCCTGAGGTTTAATCACTAAATCATTTATAAATAAGTAGTTGGACTATTAAAATTTACTATTAAATCATACTTATATACTAGCATACACTGACAATGTTGGAGCTAAAAAAATTAATAAAAGTGGGAGAGAAGGAAAAAGGTTAATTTTACTTTAAAATCAAAAAATAAACACTTACTAAAAAATTTAGACACAAAAAACAAAAAAAAACAAAAAAAACAATTAGAAAACATATAAGTAAAATTGATAAGATGACTTACCTGGAGAGATGAGTTGAGAAAACTATTGACATCAAATTATTTGAGGTATGAAAGATGAGAGGAGGAAATGGATATAAGTGATGAAAGAAAAACAGGAATGAATGAAAAGCTATGCAATTGTAGAAAGTATGTGATTTCATGTTGAGATGATGAAGGAAAACAAAGAGACTTTAAAAAAGAGACTATAGCAAAAAATTCAAAATCAAAGTCAATATGAAAATAAGAATAACCATTCTAAAGAAACATTCATGAGAAGTCCTGAAAAACTGTCTAAAACTGGGTAAAGATAGGTTAAGGAGTTTTTTGATGGTGTACTTGAGGCTTTCTTGAAATAAGGTAACATTTCCTGGCCATTTTTGATAAAAAAATAAAATCTTTGTCAAGATCAGAATCAGAATTGCAATCAGAGTCCAAGAGGAGATCAAGAGCTATGAAGTCATTGCTTGATGTAGCTTATCACAATTTGAGAGTGAGGAAGGTATGAATCTTATATGGTATAAAAATGTAAATGATTTACAATGTTTTGAGTTATGAATTTTTATGCTGTGGAGTGCTGTGTATGAATGGGATGATGCTGACAAATTAGTGAAATGGGATGTTATGGTTAAATCAGCATTTTGGTTGAAAAGTGTGGATTTGAGTGAAATAAGTGACTTGTTTCATTTTGAAATCCACCAGTGTTGGGGCTAGTGTGATTTGGAAATCCGCACTTAAATAAGTGCAGATTAAGTTAAATTTAAGTGTGGATTTGTATATGAAGATTTTCCAGGACTTAAATCCCCTAATATATGTGAGTACTCTTATGTATTCTCACCACAAGTTTCTATACTCATGTCAACTTTATTTTAAATTCTCACTTCAGAAATAAATTAGTGGGTCTCAAACTATACCAAATATGCTTAGAGTGTGTTTCATTTAAAAAACACTACACAAACATGAAATAGAACATGGCTGATTTGGTACTTGGGGTCTTAAACATGGGGTCAAATATGTCCTACAATTTTCTCAACCACAATTCAGCCCACTTATACCCACATCCTCCCAATAAACTACAAATTTCCTTCCTTTTATCCTAACCCATAAACTCTACCTCTCATCTCTTCTCACCCAGTTCTTTTCCAAATTAGATTTTTCTCCTTCACAACACAGTGAGTATATTCCTTTTTATTCCTTTCTTTAACAAATTTCCTTACTCAAATTTCTATTCTTAAAACTTCTTAATTTTATCTAAGGCATAATAAATATAATCAAGGTCTAAAACTTGATGAATATCATATGAATAATCAAGTATTACCATTAGATTCTTTGCTAGACTCTCCTGAATTTGAAGAACCGATTTTATATTCTGACATTGAGCTTGATGAGCTCATGGTAGTAATCTTGAGCTACTTTTGTTATTATTTTTTATTTTTTCTTGCTTATTTACTCCTCATGTATTAACCAGAACCAAGGTTCATTAAATAGAAAAATTTTAAAGGAAGTAACTGATGATAAAAGGTTAGATGATAAAGAATCAACCCCTCCTAGAAAAATACTCAAGAAAAGGACTTCTTCTAGTTTGTGGCTTCATTCACAATAAAATTATGATACATTATAAGAAAGTGAAATATATTATTTAGATTTAGAGAGGGATAAGGTTAGGATTCAAAGAGAGGACAATAAAAATTAAAAAAATTAAAATTGTTCAACCTTTTTTTGTCTAACCAAACTACTTATATCTAATAATCTAGATCCTACTTCCTCTATCATACTTTCAATCCTTCTATCAGTTAATTTTATGATTTTTTCTGTTGTTTTTGATTTATCACTTTCTTACATTTGTTCTCAAATATTATCTTCTTCATCAGATTTATTTCTGGGTGCAGATCACCAATATTTTTCCAAGTCAAAATAAATTTATGTCAATTTTTTTTCTTTTTTTGGCAATACCCTCCCATACTATTTACCATAGCAAGGGGTGGGGATCACAAATTTTATTTTCAAAGTTGAAAAAATATTTTGACAAAAAATTATAATTGGAAATATCCTCCTCCATGTTTTATTAAAGTAGGGTCCTACATTGCCAAATTTTAAATTTATTTCATAAATTACCGTGTAAAAAAGTCATATAAGATAATTAATAAAGTTATTTTAAAGAAAATTCATTTAAAAATTTGAATGGAAGTTGTCTGTGACCAAAGTCAATGAAATCAAACAAAAGTGTATACATGAGTCTCATGAGGAAAAAAAATGTCACCATGATTGCCATCATATGACACATGGCCTGATGGCTCATTAATGAATTGTTAATTTTAATTCATGAAAAAAAATAAAACATGGTAACCTATATTAGACCCCACACTTTTTTTGGCTACCTAATGTTTTATTTTTTAAATTACCTTTGTTTCTTACATTTTGACTCTGGTTTACCAACTCTAGATTTTCAGTCATTTTTATTTAAAAAATGTAAAGAAAATCAATCTAAATAAGTAAAATAAAATAAAATTGGATAAACCATACATGAAATAGTTCAAGAAGTCACTAAAAAAAGTTTTTTTTTAAAAAAAAGCATCCAGAAGTCTCCAAAAATATCCCCATATGTTCCCAGAAATGTGCCAAAATTTTCTAAAAAAAAGTGTCCCAAATGTGCCCCAAAAGTACCCAAAAAAGTGTCCCAAATGTTCCTAGAAAAATGACAAAACCTTTCAAAAAAAAGTGCCCCAAAAAATCAAAAAAAACACCTGAAAACACCTGAAAATCAATTTAAAATGCTTTTGAAACATTTCCAAACTTTTTCTGAATGATTCCAAATGGTTTTAGTGAAAAAAGGACCTAAAAAAGCGAAAAAAACACTTAAAAAACACTAGAAAATGCTCAGAAAATGTTTCCAAATTGTTTAAGCTGAAAAAAGCCCAAAAACATCTAAATCCAAGTGGAAAATTATCAGAAAACATTTCCAAATGGTTTTTAGATGATTCTGGAGCCATTTAGCAAAAAAAAAAAACAAAAAAAAAGAGAAAAAACCTAAAAATGACCAAAAAGCACCAAAAAAACACCAAAAATTCAGAAAATAAAGAATCAAAAAAGATGGAGAATCAAGAAAAAAGGAAAAAAAAACAGATCAATAAGTTATTAAAACAAAAAAATTATAGAACAAAAAAAATACATTTCAATCAGCAATTAAATCACAAAGAATGAGAAAGTGACTTACCTTGAGAGCTGTGAAGTGAGAATTATCAGAACCAAAAATGAGTGATGGGAGTGAGAGATGAAGAGAAGATGAGAAATATTAGTGAGACTGAATCTTAGAAATGCTATGCAATTTCAAATGTTATGTGATTTCAAGTCTGAGAACTGAACCAAAACAAATGAAAATGGAAAATTGAGGGATTTCATTGCACAAAATTGTAAATTAGTTAAGCTAGACCTTCAAGATGAGAAAGGGATATTTGTTTTGTTTTATAATTAATAGCACTTGTTTGAGATAATGAATTAATGCTAGATTATATTGGTGGGGGTTGTTCAGCATTGGAATCGGTATCAGAATTAACCATTAGATCAAGATCTAGAGCTGTAGCAGTGATCTTAAGTTGATGGTGGACTGAAAGTGACATTTTACTTTAGTAAAAAGTGATGATAATTTAGGGTAAGTGTATGATTAAGTTCTGGTAAGTCACATACCTTATTTGTATGAATAAGCCCTTAAGGACTAGGTGAAAAAAAATCTAGGTGTTGGCATCTCTGTACCTAGTTCTGACTAATTGTGATGAAGAAGGGAAGTGTTTTGATGACTTTTTTGGCCCAAAAGAAGGCATGTTTGGGGAAAAATACACTGTCAAAATACACCTGTCCAGGGAAGCCCTATTTCATTTTCTGATGGCAGGATTGGTACCTTTATTATGGCATGTTTATGTGGCCTTTTTGGTAAGGTCTGAGACCCCCTAATATATGTTATTTCTATTTATTTCAGGGTAATTTTTGTGTGTGTCATATTTACCCTTCTACAATTAATTTTATAGTGGGACAAAATAAATAATATAACTGATAAAACTAATTATTTTGCATTTATTACTCATAAATTTTGGTTTACACCCTCTCTCACTCATCCAAGCTTTTTATTTTTATTTTTATTTGTTTTTTATGCTTCCTAACTCATTTTGCTATTCTCTGGTCTGGGTTCCTGCTAACCTCAACTATAGAATTATAGGGAGTTGGTAAAGCTTTGGGTATGCATACTTAGAGATAAGAGATGTTTAATATGATAGATTTACATTGCATATGTGTATTTTAGTAAATAGCATATAGATAGGTATATAGAGATTGATTGGGGTAACTTTATAAATTATCTCATCAGTGTATGTAAAGCCCTTTCAACTATATATCTCTTATTTATTTAATCATACTTGGCTGTTTTTTTTGGTAAAATTTTCCTAATTGTAGATCTCAAATTTTTTATTCTGCTTCTCTAGTGAAGCATTTAAACCTACAAAAAAGTACTATTTATTTATTGGTACTGAAGAAAGAACTGGTTTTCTAGTGTCTGTGATATAATATCTCTATATTTTAGCTTTTTGGTGTTTAGTAGTTTTTTAAGTGGTTACTCTATCTTGCATTTTTAAGAAGTAAAATGATTTATCATGAAGGGTTTAAAAAACTTATCTTCTTTTTTCCTGAAATAACTCAATCTCACTTGGTTTTTAAAAGAGAAACATATATTTCTCTCAAAGTATTCTTCATTCTCTATTGTCATAGTCTATTCATCCTACTATAGTTTTTTAATACAACAAGTGATTTTTTTTGGTGTATTGAAATCTTCTTGAATCATTCTCAATTTAATAATAAGAAGCTTCAAGGTTAGAAAATCTTCCATTAATTAAAAGGTATTCTTTGCTACAAAATCCAACTACAGACTCAACTTTGATAAAAATTGAAAGGAGTTTTCTCAGGATGATTTCAAGTAGGGAGACATGAATAGTTTGATTTATTCACTTGTCTAGAAGATTTTAATGGTTCAGTATATATAGTGTTGTCCAAATCCAATTAAGTATTAAAATATAATTCAAAGTAATTGTCTCAGTAATTTAATCTCACTTATTATAAATGGTATACAGCTTACAGTTGATAGAAAAATGGAACTAATTATTTAAAATAATATTAAAAAGAATCTAAAATTACTAATGAATATGTATTGTAATAGTTTGGTTATATATTTTTAAGGTTATGTAAAAGAATGTAGAATAAAATCCCAAACGCCTCCTCTTTTTATACCCATGAATTCCCCAATGTTCCCCCTTTAATTACCAATCTTTAAATTGACAATGATGCCCCACTCTAGCAATTACACATGCTGATCAGCCCAAGGATCATCCAATTAAAAAAGAAAAATCATATCACATGCCAAAATACAAGAATAACATGGGTTAATCCATCAAAATAAGGTAATAAACCAAAAAGAGAATATATGTGTGAAATTCTTAAAATAAAAGACTAATTAAGAAAATAAAGGACCTAAAAATAATGTTTAATTAAAGGGGATCAACAGTAGAAATCAAGAAATTAATTATACCAAATTTATATGTGAAATCCCCATTTAAAAATGACCAATATAGCCTGAGAAGCCATTGAGAAACCCAAAATTAGATGTAAAATGTGGGGTGACTGTATGCAGACTCTTGGAAGGCGCTTGCATGGGTAAATCCTTGACTAAATAGGAGATTTGAAGCATGGTAGTGAAATCTGGGCACCAATCTTGAGGTTTCTATTGAAATTAGTGCATATAATGAGGTAAATGCACTAATAATAAAATTAGGACACTAAATAAGTGCCTCTTGCCTATTTTAGGATTTTTACACATATGGAGCATACACTGGGGGTAATTTTTGTGTGAAATTACTAACTTTCTTAATAATGAAGTTATGCATGTGGGATAAATTCAGACAGCATAAGGACAGTACACAGAAGCCATTTATAGCATAAAAAACATCAATTTTTAGAAGTGTTATTTTTAAACATTTAAGTAACCAAATAAATAGTCCTAACTAAGGCAATTTGATCTGTCAAAGCGCAATTTTAATATTATTAGATTTATAGAGCATATATTCAACATTAAGTGCTTTAAAGTGCATTTATTCATTATTTCACCATAATAGGGGGTGTCAGTTCTGGAAAATCTGCACTTAACTTAAGTGAGGATTTCAACCCAAATAAGAACTTACAAACAAGCACTTAAATTTTGCAAATAATTCACTTATATCACAAATGGGTGTCAGTTCTGACCTCAAATCAGCACTTTTTTCATTTTTATTTTTCACAACCACATTTTGGCCACATCATCTCTTCCTTTCCCATACCATCCCTGTCACATGTGGCACACTGATCTCCATCGCCTCTTCCATCCTCACTGATATTTGAAACATTTTATTGTGACATTTTAACTAGGCATGTTTTTTCCCTTGTTTTTTTTCAACCTCTTTCTTAATCTCTTTTCTTGTAACATACCAGTTTCATAATACCTCCCCAAAAATACAACACTCAAAAGGCATCTAAAAAAATTATTTATCACAAAAGTCTCCTCGTAATGCTAGCCCCTCACCTGAGAAACCAAGTTCTGGACAGCTAAAAAAGGAAGATTATCTTGTCATCATCAACTTCCTCAAAATAAAATCAAATTATGATCTATGTTTTGGATGTGAGAAGTCCACCCACATTGGACATCCACCTTCATCAAAGGTAAATGGCTTCTTGTTGATGGAAAATGAAAGGGAGAATTAACATCACTCCTAAGCAAATGAAGGAGAGGTTCAAAAGTTATCAATTAAAATATAAAAATGCTCATTTTAATTCCACTTCCACTTCCACTGGCTTTGGTGTTGGTGATGAGGATTTAGAGATTGGAATTACTACTATTTCCAAAAAGCTCAATGTCATTTGTCCTTACTATGAAAGAAATGGATATTCTTATTGGTTCCTGACTTGATGTCAACCCTTTGTTTCTACACAATACTACTAAGGATATACCCTCTGGATCCAAACTTTTCTATAATCCTCCTGACACACCTTTACTTGAAGGAGATCAATCCCCTGGAGCCTCTCACCATAGTTCAGCCAAAGATGATCCTGACTATCAAGCAGAACAATTAGTTTGGAGCAGATCTGAGTCCTCAGAGCCTGATGTATGTTTAATTTTTGTTTTTTCTTGAATTCTTCTCTAAATTTCTCTTTCTTTCTTTTCTAGTCTCCTCCTACTACTACTAAAACTCGAATTCCAAAAAAGATTATCAATCCCACAAATGAGAATCACACTTTGGAAGCTGCTTTAGATGAACTTCCTGAACCCACTAGCTCAAATTCCAAACTAAAGTGTCAAGCTTCAACATAAATGAACTTGAACCATCTTTTTAAATGTGGTAATACTTCATCCAGCTCTTTCTCTTTGGCCTCCCTTGATGATTATTTTGAGAAAAAAGATATAAAGAAGAATAAGTCACTATATATCTTATTCAATAACTAATTTTTTTCATTTCTCTTTTTGTAGCGAAATCCTGTATTGCAAAAAATGCCCTTGACTTTAAGAAGATGAAGTTTGATCATATTCTAATGAAAGATCAAAGGGCCTTATATTTGGATGAATTTTTTTTTTGCTTCAATCTAATTTTGAAAAAGCCAGATTTGAGGCAGAGGAGATGAAAAGAGTTCATCTTTGCTAAGAGAAATCAAAAGACCATGAATTTCAAAGTGAAATTTTAAGTTGTGAATTGGAAAAGCAAGGAAATTTAAAAAATAATTTATTATGGAATGTATAAAAAATGGCCAAACTTATGAGGACATTAAAAAATTACTTGAATTTTTTAATTGATTAATTGTTATTTCAGGTAATGTGACATTTTTTCACATTTATAGTTGTTTAAAAATTTTTTTGGTACAATTTTTGATTATTTTTATGCCTGATTTGTGATTGAGTCACATTCTGAAAAGATTCAGCATCTTTTCAGCATGTGGCCTCTTGTTTCTTAACACTACATTCTTTTTTTCTCTTTTTTGATTGACCATACAAGATGCTAACTCAAGTTTTATCTATATATTCTACATCTTTGATTTCTTTCAAGTTTACTGATGCAATGGAAAACTTTCATATGAGCAGAAAAGAAGCTGTGTCTTTTCAGAATGTGACCTGTTGTTTCTTAACACTACATTCTTTTTTTCTCCTTTTTGATTGACCATACAAGATGCTAATTCAATTTTTATCTGACTATTCTTGATTATTGAGCAAGATTTTAGTAAAATAATTAAAAATGATGCATTGTGATGTTAGTATTACATTTCTTTTACTTAGTTTCACCACAATTTTACTTTCCTGTAGTCCATCTGACATTTTGAACCAGAGAAATGGAAATAAAGTCATACAGCCGAAAAGACGCTGCATCTTTTCAGCACGTGACTTCAATCAAATTTCAAGCATAAAAATAATAAAAAAAGCAAGAAAAAGAAAAATAATGGAAATTAAAAAAAATACCAAAAAACTACATTCTTGACCACTGCTGCTCTTGAAGAATCTTGAGGGTGGTATCTGGCCCATAACTAGTAACTTTTTCTCCCTCTACTGGAGCCATACCACTACCAGGCCTAGATAAAACCTAATGAATAAAAATAAAGTCATGTCAAGAGAGAGCACACAGCATCATTTTTTTCTTTGTTACATAAAGTTTCCAAGCAAGAATTTTTTTTGCAAGTTACTTGCAAACACAAGTGACTTGTGCCAAGTAGTTTCCCCAGCAGAAGCAAGTCTGCTGGGGAAACCATGTAATTTTTTTGCCCCAGAAGACTCATCTCTTCTGGGGCAAGCTTAAATGGGGCTTAAATTTTTTTTTTTCCAAAAAAAAAATTGCCCCAGAAGAAGCAAGTCTTCTGGGGCCAAGAAAAAAAAATTCTAAAAAAAAATGAAGCCCCAGAAGAAGAGAGTCTGCTGGGACAAAAAAAGCAAAAAAAAAAAATGACTAAAAAAACTGCTGGGGCAACAAAAAAATTGTAAAAATGGGGCTTTAACAAAATCTGAAGGCATAAAAGGTGGGCCTTTTCCCGGAACTCTGAAGAATTTTTCCTAAAACCCAACTAGGACCAAATTGTTTCAAATTCCTTTTTAAAATTTTCTTAAGATACTCTGCATGTTGGTTTAATTAGTTGTAGACCTTATGCTATCATAAAAAGTTGCTGACAATTTATTTGTTTTTTTCTTTTCTTTTATTTCATTTTTCTTTTATTTCATTTTTTTATTTCAGAATTATATTAAACCCAGCCAGGGCAAATTTGTATTTATTTTAAATACAAACTTTTGTTGAGATACTTAGAATTTTGGTTTAATTAGTTGTAGACCTTATGCCATCATAAAAATTTGGTGATTTTTTTATTGGTTTTTTCTTTTCTTTTCTATATAATTGAACTTTTTTTTAATTTCAGAACTAGATTATCTAAATGGGTGGATGAAAACACAATGGTTGACCAAAAAAAGCTTCTCAAATGCAAATGGCTGGTGAAAGTTTGAAGGATGATGTTGGTTCTGACTTTGAAAAGTTTTGGTATAAGGAGCATCCACTTATGGAGGTATTTTAAACAAATGAGCCAATACCCTCATCATGTCCTGGATCACACAACACAGGAACCTACCAAATTTCACATGTCTCAAAAAGGCCTTCAGTTATTCAACCTAAAAATCAAAATATTCATCCTGTTATAGTGAAGTCATTAAAACTAAAGGAATTGGCTAAACTTGGTAAACTGGAGGATGCTAAGAAATGCTGCAGGTACATGAAATTATTAAGACACCAGATCAAGACCAATGGTGCTCATCTGGAAGTAGGGGGAGAGGGGAATATGTTTTCTGCTGGAGAACAGTTAGAGAGTCAACATGTATTTGATAAAAGTAAGTTAAAAATTTTAAATTTCCAAATTCAAAAAGCTGAATCATGCTTCAGCTCTCTACCAAAATTTGAAAAGAAATGATGGGGAAGTGAGGGAGGAACTTGGATTTATATTTTCATTTTATTCTTATCTATTTAAACTATTAGCAAAGAAGTACTATGAGGAATCTTTGAAGCTTGGAGCTGAAATAGACCTACCTTGTTATGATGGGTTTGAGGCTTTTGGGGGAAATCTAACATGGACTTCAGATGTGTTTTTGAATTCTCCCCATAAGGATTTGGACAACAGTGAACTTAGTTTAGGTGTCTGGTTTCAAACAACTTTAGATGGAATTTTTGATGAATTCTCATGGGACATTGATAGGCCAAGGCAGAATGGAGGTTATTTTGTACTTCCTGAATTGAAATACATGGTTGAGCTCAAAAAGTGTGATAGAATATGGGTTGTTATAGGGCCAGCTGATATGCTATACCATCAAACAACACCTGTCAAAGAGCTTGGGTCATCCATCCAGATAAGTAAAAAATTAGCCAATTCTGTTAAAACTTCAAAAATGTTAATTCCAAATATAGATATGTCGGACTATATTTCTATGAAAGAAAAAGAAAAGTTGGAATTTTTGCATGATAACTTTCTTTCATCAATTTTAGATTATAATACTAAAAACATGGAACAAGTGTATTATTATTACAAAAAAGCATGTAAATCATTAGAAAAGTATATTTAGTAAATGATTTTTAGAAATTATAATGTGATTAAAAAGTCTAAAGAGAAGAAAAAAGTTTAAGAATAAATCATATCTAATACTCCCAATGTGCTAGTGTGATTTGAAGAATTTTGACCTTATGCTACTGGTTTGAGAATTTTTAGTGTTGGATATAGTTGGAGGTGTTTCAACTTCTTCACCTTCATACAACTCTAACCATTGATCTTTGAGTTCAGCAAGTAGGTTATGAAGTATGGTGCAACACAGAATCCAGTTGATGACAGCCTTCGTTTCGGAAATATTTCTAAGAGGACTTCTTAATTCCCTTAAACTGGAAAAACAACCTTTCAAGATTTCAATAGAATGCTCAATATGGACTCTTGTCTTTTCCAAATGATTGATAAACTTGGAATTTTGACTGTCTTCTGAAGCTTCTCCACGAAATGCAGGAAGTACATATTTTCTATTCACATAATCTGAATCAGCCAGAAGATACTTATCTTCATCAAAAAAAAAATTCAGGCTCTTTTGAGATTTGCATTCTTTGAAAGACATAGGAATCATGACATAACCAAAGATAGCCAGTAAAGAAAGATATAATTTTTTGTTGATATCACAGATAAGCTGAACAGAAATTGAATATCTATAGAGAAGATATAGTTGCTTGTGTTAGTATGAAAAAGAATGTAAATAATTTAAAACAATCTACCTCTTTTTATGGTCAAAGTAATTGTTTCCACCATGAGCAGTTTTCTGACTCAAAGGAATAGTAGTACCATCAACAAAACCAATAAATTCTGGGAAGCCCTCTACTTGCATAACCTGAGATGATTCAAGTTGCTCTTCTTTTGTTGGCCAGGAGAGAGCTTGAGATTCTAACAAGTTGATAGCAGTGATGCAATGTATTGTATAAGTGTTAAAAGAACCATAGCCTAAATCAAAGACATTTTCCAAACTTTTCAAGGCAGCTCCATTACCATTAGAACCCAAAAACATAGTGTGATGGATAACACTGTGGCTTTTGAGAATTATTGTGAAAGACGGGGTGATCCTCAATAAGATGAAGCAATTTAATGACAAATTCCTGAGAAGTCCTGAAAAGCTGTCTAAAACTGGGTACAGATAGGTTTAGAAGTATTTGGATAGGGTACTTGGGCGTATGAAGTACTTGAGGCTTTCTAGGAAGAAGGTAACATTTCTTGGTCATTTTAGTTAAAAAAAGAAAATCTTCTTCAAGGTCAGAATCAGATTTTCAATCAGATTCCAAGAGCAGATCAAGAGCTATTACAGTCATTGCTTGATGTAGCTTATCACAATTTGAGAGTGAGGAAGGCATGATTCTTATATGGTAGAAAAATGGAGATGATGCACAATGTTAAGAGATATGAAGTGTTATGCTGCAGAGTCCTGTGTGTGAATGAGAAGTTTTATGCTGTGTAGTGCTGCAAATGAATGAGATGATGCTGACAAATCAGTGAGATGTGTGGAATGGTGAAACCAGCACTTTTGGTTGAGGGAGTGCAGATTTGAGTGAAATAAGTGACTTATTTCACTTTTAAAATCCACCAGTGTTGGGGCTAGTGTGTTTCATGAATCCACACTTAGATAAGTGTGAATTTGGTCAAATTTAAGTGTGGATTTTCCAGAACTGACACCCCCTAATAATGAAAAACCAGCTTTAAGACCACATAAAAGTTATGTAAACTTGTATCTAAGACTCTTAAAGCTACCCTAACATATTTCAGTATAATATTAAGTACATAAGACTTATAAAAGGTGGATATATGTGTGTACTTAAGGTATTATAATGGCATATATTGTATTAAATGACTTATTTCACTTATGTATAAATATTAGGGGGTATCAAAGTTAGAAATCTTCCATATTAAATTACCTCGTTTTTCCACCAAATAAAACATGATTAGTTTTTAATATATGGCATATTGTGGCCCAAAAACACCTTTATACTGAGAAATAATTTCAACTCTGTAACTTTATTTTTGTATTGTTAAATAACTTTTAAATAATTACATATTTCTAACTTTGATACCCCCTAATAGGGGGTATCAAAATTAGAAAACTTCCATTTCAAAATGCCCTTTTTTTCCACCAAAACAGCCATGATTATTTTTTAAAATATACCTTATTATACTCCCTAAACACCTTTTTACTGAAATTTAATGTCAACTTTCTGGCTTTCTTTTTGTGCTGTGAAATACCTTTTAAATAATTTTAAATTTATAACTTTGATACCCCCTAGTTTATGCCTTAACTTACTTTCCCCATGTGTAATAAATGTGTTTAGAATATTTTATATGCTTATTTTAGTTATTCCTGGGAATATCCAGGCTGAAACTCATCCACCCAAAAAAAACAATAAAAAAATGATAATATATACATTTTTTATTTTTCATTTTTTAGGTATTCAGAAAAATCTGTAGCATTAAATAGTAATTCTTTATAGAAATAAAAATAATAAAATTTTATGAGTATTCTTTAACCCCTCAGCAGGCTGGACATAAAATTATTTCTGTTTAAATTTTTTAAGAAAGAGGACAAATTTGAAATTTCATTTTCAGGTATACACCTATCAAATTCACTTGATTTTCCCTAGTATCTTAACAAATACTCAGTTCTTTTCTCTTTAGTAAGGATTATTTTCTTAAGTATTATTTCAATCTCTGGTTTTTCCACAATTTCTTCAGGCTTTTTTTTAGGCCTTAATCTTCCTTTTGGAAATAAAACAAGATCATTTTCATGGTAAGGTTTTAATAATGAGATAGGGAAAACTGGATTTTTCCTATCATATGGGGAATATAGTATGACTTCCACAGAATTATCACTAACCATTTTTTTGACTACAAAAGGTCCCGCAAATGAATCTTTTAATTTAAAATTACCTTGTAAGTTAAAATTTAGTTTTGAAATAAGGAATTCAACTACTTTTTTAAATTAAAATTCTTATGGGATTTGTTCCATCTTTTCTTTTCATACTCAAATTATTTATGAATGCATTTTCAGCATACTTTCTACACATCTGTTGCATATGAATAAATTATTTAGAACCAAGGTATATTTCTAACCTTGGTAATTTGTTTAAAATATTTACTGGTGTATTTTGAACATACCCCAGACAGAGTTCAAATGGTTTTTTCTCTGTTACAGAATGAGTTGTGCTATTATAAGAAAATTTAAGGCCAGGAATCAATTTTACCCAGTCATGTGTATACATCATTGTATTTTTATTTAATACAAGGGCGCAATATCTTCTGATCATATCTTCCAGATTCTATATCATTCTCTCAGCTAGTCCATCATTTTGTGGATTGTGTACTGTAGAAAATTTTAATAGACATCCTGATACTTCAATGAAAGATGTCCATAATTCTGAAGTAAATTTTGGGTCTCTGTCAGAGATTATGGATTTGGAGAGCCAAGAAGTGTTCATAATTTGAGTCAACCATATCAACTCCAAGTCTTTTAAAGATACCTCTTTATGGGTAGGAATAAACTTACACATTTTTGTTAGTCTATCCAAAATTACCCAGCAAGAATTATAGCTTTCTTTTCATGCTAATGGCAAGCTAGTGAAAAAGTCCATTTTTATAATTTCCCATGGGGATTTAGAATGCTCTATTTCTTGTAAAAAACCAGCTCTCTTCCCAGTTGATCTTTTAGATTTTTGACAAGAGTCACATGTGTCAATGTATTTTTGTACATCTACTTTCAATTTTATCCACCAGGCTGTGTTTTTAACTCTAGTTAATTTTTTGGTTAAAATTAGTCATCATGGCAAGTACTTAAAATTAGCTCTTTCATAGATGGAGGTATAAATATTACATTAATTAGCTTTTTCCTGTAATATATGTATCCATCTTAAATTGAAAATTTACCTTTTTCCAATACATTTTTATACTTTGGAGGTAAAGTTTTAATTAGTGCACTCATTGAGGCATTTGTTGAATCATTTAAGATAGTTGAAAATTTAGACAAATCTGTAACAGATGAACAATTTTTTAATATTTTTTCATAAATCCTCCTCTAAATACACTATAAAAATCCCAAATATATGTATCACTTCATTTTTAGGCACATATTCTGGGATGTCAGTATTATTTGGCAAAGGACTTCTAGATAAAAAATCCACATTAGAATGTAAGATTCCTGCTATATGTGTCATTTTCATCCTTTCTCTGTATTCCTGTACAGCTAGTTGCCACCTAAACATGTGTCTATTTGGTGCTTTCATGTTTAGTAAAGTTTTTACTGCACTGAAATTTGTAATTAGTTCAAACTTTTAGTCTTCCAGATATTAATGAAGTTTTTCTAGGGTCCACACAACAGCTAAAAATTCCAGTTGAGTAGCATTATAACTTAATTCAGTTTTTCTTAAGGTTCTGGATATATAACAGATAACTACTTCAGATAATTTACCAATTATTATCTGTTTCTTCTTTAAAGAAACACCTAACCCTGTAGAGCTTGAATCAGTATACAAGATAAAAAGGAAGTTAAAATATGGAAGTCCTAATATTGGAGCTGAAATTAAACATTCTTTTAATTTATCAAAGGAAATTTTTCTTATTATTCTAAATTAAATCCTCATTTTTCCTGATCAATATTGTTAAAGGGGCTATAATGAATTGGTAGTTTTTTATATACTGCCTGTAATATCCACACATACCTGGAAAGATTTGTATACTTTTCACATTCTTAGCTATATCACCATTTTTTATTTCTGCCACTTTATTCTGGTCAACACAAATTTGTAATCCAGATACAACATTTCCAGGTACTTTCAAGGATTGAAACCCAAACTTACATTTCTTCAATGCTATTGTCATGTTTATTTCATCCATTTTTTGAAATACTCTTCCCAGGTGATTTGAATGTTCATCATATGTTCTGAAAAATACTATGACTTTATAAATATATACTAAGAGCCATCCTTAAACCATTTCCTATTGAAAAACACCATCCATCAATTTTTGGAAGACTGAAGGAGCATTCCTTGGGCCAAAATGAATTCCCACATATTCATATATTCCCATTTGTGTTGTTATGACTAAGTAATTCCTAGAATTCTTTTCCCCCGTAATCTGATGGTAACCTTTTTTCCATCCAGACAGGAAATATATTTAGCTCTTTGTAAGGTAGAATGGATAGAAGCTATTCTTAGAAGAGGGTAAATATCATCCACAGTGAATTTATTTAGAGCTCTAAAATCACCACATAATCCTTCCTTATCTTTTTCATAAGAGATTAAAACTGGTGATATAACACAATATTTAGGATTTGTGCCTAATTTTTTTTACCATACCCATTTATAACAACATCTTAATATTGTATATAATGTCTTTCCTTCTTGCAGGAGAAGCTGTGTAAGGTTTCTTTTTTAAGCTTCCATGAATATTATCCAAGTCAAAACTTAAGGAGACTGTCATCTCATGGTCATTAACCAATCTTACTTCATTTGAGCAATGGGAAAATGCCATAGTGTAAGATTTTATCAAACTCATACACCACACAATATGGGGGGCCGACTTGCTAGAAAGTCCTCAACCTTGAACCCTAATTCATATCTTTTTGAGCCCACATTGAATTAGTGATGAAACCACCAAGAAAAAATATTGACATTCTTGTGAACTCAATTTGAATACAACTTGAACATTTAATGAAGAATAGGTAATAATACTTTGAACAAATCTTGAGATATGAAGAATGAGATTTTTTTATAGAAATTTTAATACAGTGCAGACCACACTCAAATTAATCTGAAAAATACATATTTTATACTATTTAAGTAGTTTCTTTGCAATTTAAAAAAAAGAACACCAATTTATAGATCCGGCAAGATACTATCTGACATTATTATATGAGTTTCTTTGGCCAGAAATACATGGAGAAACTACAATTTGAAATATGTCAATTTTTTCATGAAAGGTTATTTTGTGCATTTATATTATTTATTGCATTAATTTCAAGAATTGAAACAATTATATTCTTATTTTATGACTAGATAATATTGAATATTATAAATCATTAAAATATCTAAAGAAGGTGCAAAAATCTTAAAAATGATGTTACAAAGACTTTACTTATACATATAATTTTCAAATTCAATTTACATACTATATTTCACTATTAAATAAAAAAAATTTCAAACTAATATTTATTAAAATTGATTTCCCCTCTTCTTCAAAATTTTCAAAATGTTAAAATGTAGATTTTTATTTGATTTAAGTAAATGAAGAGAAGAACAGTATAGGAGTTGTGGATTTTTAGGATTCAAGGAATTTCTGTGCCCACTCTTTGTAACATATTTTATATAATTTATATTTTTTGTATATTTATTTTGTATTACTATCTTCTTTTATTGTCTTTTTTTACTCACTCTCAAGAATACCTCACTCTTTTCCCTTTGAAATATTTCTTTATCCTCACCTCATCTTTCTCCCCAACCTTTTCACTCCCTTTGTCATCATTTTCAACCCCTATCCACATTTGCCTCTCCCTCTCCACTCCTCTCCTTCCAGTTTGCTTACCTCCCCATTTATCCCTAACACTTTATTTTTATATACAGAAATAGGGACTGAGTTGAAAGGAAGGAAATTGGGGTTCAAGGATTGTGGAGGCAAGGTAAAGGGGAGGAATGGGGCTACAAGGGTTGGGGAGGCTGGAGAGAGGGGTGAGGAAGGGTATATGGGGTAGCGAAAAGGTTGGGAAAGAGTTGGAAGGGAAGATTAAGGGTTCCAAGGCATTTTTAATGAAGAAAAGGGTTGAGGAGAGGTTGAGAGGGGTGAAATGGGGATAAAAAGAGGATGGAATACAATGGGGCTGGGAGGATAGAAAAAGGGGTGGGGAGGGAATACAAGCATGTGTTGATAGAATTGAAAGGGATGGGGATTGGTGCAAACAGAGTGTGAAAATAAGAGGATGAACTCTGTTCTTTGGGAAAAGAACACAATTAACTTCCATAAAATATTAGCTGAAACATAGTTTTCAATTCTGTAAAAACAGTTTTAGGTAATAGAAAAAGTCACTGATTTATTTTATATGTAATCTGAAAGTTTTTTAATAAAATATTTGTATTTAAGAATTGTGTTATTGTCAATCAATTTTTACTGATCAACTTTATTTAATAAAGTATTATTTAAATTAGTTTCTTAAAAAAATACTGTACATTGAGTAGACTCATGGAACAATTTTTTCTGGCTTCCATTCAGTTATCCTCATGCTTTCACTATGTCTTCAATATAGATCCATTATTATTTGTGTGATACTTCAAGTGAAAGTTCAGTATTACTTCAGTCTGAGTTCCATCTGATTTCCATCTGACTTCAAATTGAGGACTTTCTAGCAAGTCCCCCCCAAATATTGTGTGGTGATAATATTTTTTTATCAATTTTTGAGAGTTGAGCACTTACAGTGGTTTTTTGGATTTCATTTTCCAACTCAACCACTTCAGAGGTGGGTCTTCCACCTTTGAGTTGCTCTTCTTTAGGAGCAATGGAATAAATTGAATTTTCAGAGAAAATCTTGACTTTTCTTTTTCCATTTACTTCAATAGTGAAGAAACTGTTTTCAGAATCTAGTTTGATGTCAAATTTGGTAAATAAGTCATTGCCAATAATAAAACAATCACTAAAATTATTATTATCCATTACTACAAATTCACATACTGCTCTTACATATCCATTATTATATTTTAATAATAAAGCAGTATTGTATTTTCCAATTGGACATAATACTGAACCAAAAACTCTCCTGTTCTCTGTCTGTAAATGTTCCAATATTTCTTTATACTTACTATCAATTTTCATCAATGTGTTAACAGAAATTACACTACCTGCAGCCCTAGTGTCAATAATAGCATTCAATTATTTTCCACATATTATAACAGGTGTTCTTATAGATGTGTTTGGTAAGTATCATAATTTACATCTTTTATTATCTCAGCTTCCTCAATAGAAGCTAAAGATGCTTTGGGAGTTATTGTATCATTCAGGAACAAAATATACTGTTCTAATACAAGTACCTCATTTGTATCTTCACTGTAAGATATGTTTCTTTTAAAATCTTCACTAGAATCATCCTTTTCATATTCATGAGAACTGGGTTCAGAATCTTGTTGGTTTTTAATAACATTTACTCTTTTCATAAAAGTATGATCTTTTCCCCAAGGTTCATTAGATTTATAGCAAGTGTTACTTTCTTGTTTCTTAGGGAAAAGAGGAGAAGTAGCTTTTTTCTTCTCCAATAGTAACTTATTTTTAGTATGTTTTACTACCTCAAAATTTTTCTTATAATGGTTATATCTTGCCTTATAATTGTGGTTCAATAATATTTCATTACATATAGTAATAAATCCAGAATTATATCTGATGGTTTCAGTTCTAGCTACAATAAGGTCTCTTACTTATATAAGAAATTTATAGATTATATTTTCTTTCCACTCATCATATTCCATTTTTGTATCCATGGCTTTCATGATTTTTATTAAATTCATAAAAAATACCATTGGTTTTTCTCCATTACTTGGGTTATATCTGGTTTTTCATACAATCGTTTTTGAGTGATTCTAAATTTTGGGACACCAAATTGTCTTTCAATTAGTGCCTTCCATTCAACCCATGAGTAATTAATTCCCTCACTCAGAAAAGATTCAAACCATAATAAGGCCACATATTCAAATAAAGATATTAATTTTGATGTAATTTCTTCATCAGGTAATTTGTATGAAAATTGTAAGTTATCAATTCTTTGAATGAATTGTTTCCAGTCAAATTTTGTATTCCCATCAAAAGAAGGATGTTGATCTGACTTAGGCCAGTTCTTTTGGTTAATTATGACTTCCTCAATCTGAGGAATATTAAGTAACTCACTTAATTTGGATAGATGATTATGTATTTCATCTTTTACTGATTTTTCACTCTCAGAGTCCATAAAACTATTTTCTTTTTCAATAATTAGTTTTTCATATGAATGTTTCATATGAAAACATATATTTTCCACATAAAAGGTGTTTTTATAAATTTTTTCAGTATTTTTTAAAATATTAACTACTTTTATTTCTAATCTCTTTAATTTATCTTTTATTACAGGTATATTTTATAAAGTATCATTTACATTTGAAAAATAATATTTTACCCACCCCTCAATTTCAGCCATTTTATTCTGAAATTGTTCTAATCTACTGTATAAATCTCTAATCTCAGAGTTTAATTTTTTATTTTCATTAGTTAATTCATTATTTAGATTTTCAATGACTATTAGTTTATTGGAAGTAGTACTAAATGATTTTAATGATTTAATGATACATGTTCTGTATTATTGTTGGACTCTCTTGAGAATTCTTCAAATTTTTCAATTCTTAATAATAATTAACTTATGATTTTTGATTCCACTGGATTTTATTTCATGAAATATTTGATCTTATCAGTATCTAAATTCAAATTTTCATCATTATTTTTAGACTCAAATCTCAATTTATTTTGCTCAATTTTAATTTTTTTAGTATTATCCCTGTTTCCAATAAAACTATGTACAGTGCTATTATGTAAAGATAAATCCAAAATAATATTTTCAAATGAATAATCCTTCATATCCTTATCAATTATATCCAATTCATCCTTATTAAATTCATTACCTATGAGTAATTCATTATTAGTATTATATAATTGATTATTAGTAGATGGATAACTAACCATATTTTTATTTAACTTCCCCTTCCTCTTTTTCCCTTTTCCCTGTAAGAGTTACTGCTGGAGCTCTGATGAGGAGGATGATTTTAGTTATCTGATTACCAGTCCCATTTCCATTCACTGACTGTATTTTTTCCCCTCTTCTTGAGCTAGAGCTGATTCTAATTCTGGTAGATTTGTGGAGGGGTTGTTGACTACTGAACTAAGTTAAGCGTTGAGTCTTAACAGATCTTGATTAACTTATATAAATCCCTGAGCTTCCCTCTTTTCCAGGTTGTTCATTTGGTCCACCATATTGTTGACCTTTACTGTTTAATTGTTTGGAAATTGTGAGAGGGAATTAATTTGCTCTTGCAACATGTTTTTTGATTTCTTTTTTGATAATCTTTCTTTTTCCTCTATTTCTATGTGAGGAGTGTTGCTTCTGTTTGATTAAGTTTTTGATCCTTGATCCTCCATTTGAATGTCCTGTAATAGGCTTTTAATCTCTGGGTCTTAAATTGTAAGTTTTAACTTCCTTACTCACATTTTCAACATTGTCAAACATTTTTCAAGTTGGTAATGTATCAAAAAATCAAGATATAAGTATTAAAAATTTCAAGAAGGAGTTCTATCAGTTAAATATAACACTACTAAAGTCAATAATTTTCTTACTTGTAGGTTTTACATTGAATTTATAAGTTCCAAAAGTCAAATATGCTTTTATGTGGTCACTTAATATATTAGGTCTAAATATTTAGCCATGCTTTATATTTAAAATATATCTTTTTCAGTGAATTTCTTTTTAAATATTAAATCATTTGGACAAACCAAGAAAAAAGGATTAAAAGTCCTGTTAAAAAGAATCAATTTATCAGCTTTTATTATTTGGTTTATTATCTGAAAAGATTAAAAATTTAATTTGTCTGTTGATAGATCTTTACTAAGAACAATTTATGTTCAATTAGTATTTAAATTTTTGATTCTGATATCAAAATTTTTAAATAACTGGGATTTTTTTTTCTGATATCACTCAATGTAGTGACCCAACCCTTTGTAATTGATTCAAATATTTTTTAGGGGATTTTATTTACTGTAGCCTTTTTTTGAATCTTTACTTACTGGAAGATAAAACATCAGAATTCTTGAGGAAAGGTCCCCAATAATCAGGCTGAGATCATGTACAGAGATGTGAATGGCTTAATTTAGTAAGTTTTTTAGAATATTTTAATTGTCCAGTATAAATTGAGTTGTACAAATCCAATTAAGTATTAAAATATAATTCAAAGCAATGGTCTCAGTAATTTAATCTCACTTATCATAAATAATATACAGCTTACAGTTGATAGAAAAATAGAACCAACTTTTTAAAACAATATTTAAAAGATTTTAAAAGTACTAATTAATATGTATTTTAATGGTTTGGTTATATATTTGTAAGTTGATGTAAAAGATTGTAAAATAAAAGCTCAAAAATGACCTCCTTTTAGACTCATAAATTCTCAAATGATCCCCCTTGAACTAAAAATCCTTTACATGGCCAATGATGCCCCAATATAGCAGTTACACATTCCCATAAACCAAAGTATCATCCAATAAAAATAAGTAAAATAATATCACATGCCAAATTACAAGAATAACATGGTTTAATTCATCAAAATAAAGTTATGAACCAAAATAAGAATATATTTGTGAAATTCATAAAATAAAAGACTAATTAAAGAAATAAAGGAACTAAAAATAATGTCAAATTAAGGGGTATTAAAAGTATAAACTAAGACATTAATTACAACAAATTTATATGTGAAATCCCCATTTAAAAATGACCAATATATCCTGAGAAACCATTGAGAAACCCAAAATAAGATGTGAAATGTGGGATGACTGAATGAAGACTCTTGGAAGGCGCTTGAATGGGTAAATCCCTGAATAAATAGGAGATTTTAAGTGTGGTAGTGAAATCTGGGCACCAATATTGAGGTTCTTAATAAAATTAATGCATATAATGAGGTCAATGCACTAATAATATAATTTGGACACAAAATAAGTGCCTCTTTAATATTTTAGCATGCTTACACATACAGAGCATACACTGTGGGGTAATTTTAGTGTGAAATAACTAACTATGTTAATAATGAAGTTATGCATGTGGAATAAATGCAGGCAGCATAAGGCCAGTACACAGAAGCATTCAGCCTGGATATTCCCAGGAATGAGTAAAAATTTCTCATTAATTATTTTAAACACATTTAGTAAATATTGGAAAAATAAATAAGAGTATACATAAGTGAAATCAATGATTAAACACAATATATGCCATTATAATACTATATATACACACATATATCCACTTTTTATAGGTCTTATGTACTTAATATTTAGTTGGAATATTTTAAGGTAGTCTTAAGAACCTTAAACATAATGTTACATAATTTTTAATTAGACTTGAAGCTGTTGTTTTCATTGTTTTATGGAAAGAATAAAAAATGCACTTTAAATCACTTAAAAGTTGAATATATGCACTATAAATTTAATAATATTAAAAAATGCACCTTAACAGATCAATCTGTCTTAATTAGGACTATTGATTTAGCTACTTAAATGAATAAAAATAAAACTTTTAAAAATTGATGTTTTTTATGCTAGATATGGCTTATGTGTACTGGCCACATACTGCCTACATTTTTCCCATGTGAATAGCTTCTTTTAAGAAAAGTTAGAAGTTTTACACTATAATTGCCTCCAAACTTTACACTCTATATGTGAAAACATGCTAAAATAAGCAATAGGAGCTTATTTAGTGTCCTAATTTCATTATAAGTGCATTGACCTCATTATATGCACTAATTTCATTAATAACATCAAGATTGGTGCTCAAAATACACTAAAACACTTAAAATCTTCCTATGTAGTCAATGATTCACCCATTCTTGGGCCTGCCAAGAGTTTGCATTCAGTCACCCCACTTTTCACATCTTATTTTGGGTTTCTCAGTGGTTTCTCAGGCAATATTGGTTATTTTTTGATGGGGATTTCACATATTAAATTGGAATATTTAGTCCTTTAGTTTCTACTGTTGTCCCCCCTTAGCTATGTGTTATATTTATTACCTTTTTTACTTTTTAGTCTTTTATTTTATGGTATTTCACACATATACTCTCTTTTTGGTTTATTCTTTTATTTTGATGGATTATCCCTATTATTTTACGATTTTGGCATGTGATATTATTCTTATTGTGTTATTGGTTACTCCTTAGGTTGATGAATAAGTTTAATTGTTAGATTGAGGTGTCATTAGCCATGTACAGTATTGGTAAACCAGGGAAAACATTGGGGAATGATTGGGTATAAAAGGAGGGGGTTTTTGGTCTTTTTTTATACATTCTTTATCATTAAAGTCAAAAAATATAACCAATAAAATTACAATACATTTCATTAGTACTATTAAAAGTCTTTGAATATTTTTTGAATTATTATTTCTATTTTTCTACCAACTGTAAACTATAAACCATTTATCATAAGTGAGATTAAATTACTGAGATCCTTATATTGAACTATATTTTACTACTTATTAGATTTTTACCACATTATTTATATTGAACCATCAAAATCTTCTAGAAACTGAATGATTAAGCTATTCATATCTCTTTATGTAAACTTAGCCTGAAAGAAGCCATTTTTAGCATAAAAAACATCAATTTTTAAAATTGTTATCTTTATACATTTAAGTAGCTAAATAAATAGTCCTAACTAAGGAAATTTGATCTGTCAAAGAGAAATATTAACCTAAGTAAATTTATGGCACATATATTCAAATTTAAGTGATTTAAAGCGCATTTATTCATTATTTTTTTACAATAATGAAAAAAAGCTTTAAGACCATTTAAAAATTATATAAACTTATGTATAAGGCTCTTAATATTACCTGAAAACTTTACAATAAAATATTAAGTACATAAGACTTATAAAAGGTAGATATATGCATGTATTTAAAGTATCATAATGCCGTATATTGTATTAAATGACTTATTTCACTTATGCATACATATTGTATACCTTCACTTAATGTCCCCATGTGTAATAAATGTGTTTGCATATTTAATATGCATATCTTACTCAGCTCTATGAATATCCAGTCTGGAAGGTTTCAAGAAAAAAAATAGATATAAAAAAAATTTAGCTGATTTTATTGAAAAAAACCTCCATTTTTGAAATGGAAGATTTATGGCTTTGATAACCTTATAATATATTATCTTGGTATGAAAGTACTTATTGAACCCAAACTTTTATATTTACCACAGAAAATAAATTATTTTTTTTCAAAAAAAATGACAGAAAATAATTGGGGTTTCTCATTCTTTATTTATCATTAATTTAATGACAGATTAGACTAATTTTATACCCCCTGTTCTGTAAACAAGCTGGAACACCCCATTGGAGGCTTTCTAAGAAGTTTATCTTCTCAGAAATATTTAATATTCTGAAACTGGGTGTTTCAAGACAGTATTCACATCAATATTCTGTTTATTTTTAATAAAATAAAACATAGTATTCTAATTCTTCATTCAAATAGCATAAAATTCCTTATTTATTTATTTATTTATTTATTCTTCATCATTGTAGAAAGACTCTTACAGTCACCTTGCTGTAAGAAGAATCCAAGGGAATTGGATAAAATTTAGAAAACCCTGTCCCTTTAAGTAAAATAAGGGTTCTCAATTAACTAAGCTATAATCTCTACTTGTTATGAAATGACAAATAAAATATTTGTTAATAATGGTTTTGAGATTTAGTATCAGTGTTCTTTATAATGAGGATAAGAAACACAAAAGGGAATCTGAATTTAGAAAAGTTATTTAAATAATTGAATAATATATTTTTATGAAGCTTTTATTTTTATTTGATTTAGTTGTTAAATTTATATCCCTGGTGATGAGACCTTTAAAATGGTACCCTATAAGTTAATAAATGTGATGATGAGTGAAATTTATAAAATGTTATGTAAAAGTGTTATATTTATAAGGTTATTACAATTTTATAATCTGTTATATAAATAATAATGTGGTTGTTATTATGTGATGTTGTTTTTAATGATTAAGTTGTTAGACTTTCTATGATGATCTATAATTTCAATTCTACAAGATTTATATGCATAGTATTTCACATGCCCTATTTCCCCGAGCTGGAGCATCCCAGAGCTTGTCTGGAGATTTCTGGAGTTTGTACAAAGCTTGTCCAGAGCATTCTGGAGCTTGTAAGGACTTCTGGACTCAATTAGAACCTTATAATACCACTAAAAATCTAGGAAAATTACAGATGATAGAGCTGCTTCTCCTTTATAACCCATTCTAATTTTCTTAGTATGTGCATCCCTATTCACCTACTAAAAAGTTATTAAATTTAAACAGATTATGAAAAATCAAAAATACTTTATAAAATTATTCAAAAAAGTAGAAAAATAGAAAAAAATCCATAAAAATTTTCAAAGTTTCTTGAGACTCCTTCCTTTAATTACCATGAGCTTTCAGGCCTATACTTGCATTTCCTGTCCATTAATTATTTTTTTTAATCTTGACTTGTAAAATTACCCTTTTATATACTCATTTTCTTAAATATAACCAGTATAAAATTGGATTGGCTTTTCCAATTCCAGTAACCGTCTCCATAAATCCTGTTTAATAAAATTCAGTTCCATACTAAACTTTAGACTGCCACACCATATTTTCTTAATACTAAATGAAAAACAGAATGGATAACTTGTTCTGCAACAAAAAAATCCAAAGCTTTTCACAGGTAATATGCAATGAAGTTTTAAACTTTCAAGGGTTTGTCCAGAGATAAATTGGAGATTGGTAGAACTTAAAGATTTAAATTTTATGAGGTCACCATAGTATTGACTAGGTATGCATTTATTCAATGAATTAACTAATAACTAAAATTCATATAGATTAATTATAATGTAATAAAACTAATGAAAGTAATACAAGAAAATAAAAATGTTTTTGATGATAAAAGATACTCCTTCTTCTTCCATTCAAAGACTCTTTTATATACAAAATAATCACCAATACATAAATCAGAAAGAAGGAAAATTATTCCAAATAACTTAATACAGAAATTTTTAGAAAAAAAATAAAATAAAAAGTAAATACATTTGAACTTAGAACAATACTGAAAAATAAGTAATGTTACTAAAATTATGAGGATGTAAAATCTCACTCCAGGTTAATTGTTGGCCTGTTGTCTAGGAGAAGAAGAAAAAGAAGGGAAAAAATGAAAAAGAGAAGGAAAGAAAACTAGATAAAGGGTAATAGAAGAAAGAAGAAATGAAGATAATAATAAAAATTAAGTAAATAAATTGAGATAAAATACAACAAAAATTTATGAGAAATAACACAAAGGTGAGGTTTAATTTAAGTGATAAAATTTTGACTCAAGTAAGAAATGTCTTCCCTGCACAGAAAAAATATTTTATTATTAATAAACTTAAAGCAACCTTAGTTTAATTATTGAGTATTGATATTAGAATTTTAGTGCTAATAAAAATAAAAATAATGTATTGTAAGCTTGTAAAATGTATATAATGTAAGTGATGCGGCTACAGAGATTATACAAAGACTTTTAATAGGCAAGGGATCCTCTGAAGCGCCACAAATGAGTAATTACAAAATAGTAATAAGGCAAAACAAGAATATAAAAGAATATAACTGAAACATAGATATTGAGAGAAAAACATGAAACAATAAACTAAACCCGTGAGTAAGTAAGCAATTTTCCCACCATAAGTTCCCAAAACAATTAATTAAAATAATCAGTAACTAAGTAAGTCTGAAACATAAGAACTGTGAGTAAATTAATCCAAAACAGGTATTAAAGTGAGATGTAAATGGTTTAATTAAAACAAATAAAATTATTTTTACGCAGATATTCATGTAATCAATTTAATCCAGTATAAAGCAAAATTAATTAATAGTTTAACTATGTAGTTAATTCAATAACTAGTTTAAATAAAGCAAATAGTTAATTTAATGATATTTCTTATTTAAAGTGAGAATTCAAATACCATCTTATTAAATAAGTGTTTTAATTTATTTAATAATTTTACTGACACAATTAAGGGTAAAAAAAAAGCACCCAATATTATTGTTTAATAAAATATGTAAGGCTTTATTTAATATATAAATTTAATTAATTAATTTAATTACATTATAAGTTAATTTTACACTTATAATTATAATATATGTTCATAATTAATTAATTATTAATTAATATTTATTAAATACATAAAAATGTGCCATAATTTATAGAATATAAAATATATCATGCTTAATTTAAATGTATAAATAATTTATATAATAATAAAATTAATATAATACTTTTTTTACTTATATTTAATAATATATTAATATAATTTTAATATGAAATAAAATATTAATTTATATATATAACATGCATATTTTTACACCCTCTTTCAGGTCCAATAAATTAACATAACATTTACTGGGCTTGTCGGCCTGAATATTCTCAGGACTGAGTAAAAAGTACTTATAAGTTAGGTTAAACACATGGAATATACATGGGAGCAATAAAGTAGAGTACACAAATAGTATACATAAGTAAAATTGTGATAATATATACAATATGCCATTATAACACCTTATATACACGCATATATCCACCTTTTATCAGTCTTATGTACTCAATATTAAGTTCGAATATGTTAGCGTAATCTTAAGAACCTTAAATATAAGGCTACATAATTTTTAAGTACACTTAAAGCTGTTATTTTCATTGTCTTATGTAAAAAACAAGAAATGCACATTGAATCACTTAAAAGTTGATTATATGCACTATAAATTTAATAATATTAAAAATGTGCTTTGACAGATCAATTTTTCTTTATTAGGACTATTGATTTGGCCACTCAAATGCATAAAAATAACACTTTTCAAATTTGGTGTTTTTTATGCCAGAAATGGCTTCTGTGTACTGGCCACATACTGCCTGCATTTTTTCCATGTGAATAGCTTCATTTTTAGCAAAGTTAGCTTTTTCACACTATAATTACCCCACATTCTAAGCCCACTGTGGGGAAACACACTAAAATAGGAGACAGGTGCTTATTTAGTGACCTAGCTTAATTATAAATGCATTGACCCTCTTTATATGCACTAATTTCATTATTAACCTCATTCTTGGCACTTTAATTCACTAACATTCTTAAATTCACCTAAATTAGTCAAGGATTTACCCATGCAAGTGCCTGCCAAGGACTGCATGTAGTTACCCCACATCTCACACCCTTTTTTGGGTTTTTGGTGGTTTCTCAGTCAATTTTGGTTATTTTTGAATGGGAATTTCATGTAGTATAATGTCATGATTAGCCCCAAAGTTTCTACAGTTAATCCCCCTTATTATTAAGTATTAATTAGTCTTAATTTTCCCTTTTTGGCCTTTTATATTAATGTATAATACACATATACTCTCTTTTTTGCTTATTCTTTATTTTTGATGGATTATCCCTATTACTACAGGATTTTGGCAGGTGATATCATTCTAATTATGTTACTAGTAACTCTTTTTGGTTCTGAACATTTCTATTGGCTATATTGAGGCGTCATTAACTGTGTATTGATCTGGTAAATCATAGGGGTCATTGGGAAAGTAATTGTGTATAAAAGGAGGGGGTTTTTGGTCTTATTTTCTTGATTATTTATCATTAAAATTAAAACATATAACCAATAAAATTACAATACATATCAATAGTACTTATAAAATCTTTGAATAGTATCTGAATTTATTAAATCTATTTTTCTACCAACTATAAGATTGTAAATCATATATAATTAGTGAGATTAAAATTACTGAGACCCTTATATTGAGTTATATTTTAATACTTTTTAAATTTGTACTACAGCATTCATATAGGACCATTAAAATATTTTAGACACTGACCATTCAATCTATTTCACGTCTCTGTACTTGGCCTCAGCCTGACAATTGGGGACCTTTCCTCAAGAATTCTGTTGGTTAACTTCCAGTAAGTAAAAATTCAAAAAAAGAGGCTACAAGTAGATAAAATCCCTATATAAATATTTGGATAATTAAAAAAGGTTGGGGTCACTTATATAGTGATTTCAGAAAAAGAAGCCCTGCTATATAATAAAATTGTGATATTGAATCAACAATTTTACCACTAATTTAAAATATAATTGTTATTAGTGGTAGTCTGTCAATAGACCAATTAATTTTGTGATCTTTGCAGATAAAAATTTTTACCACTAATTTAAAATAAAATTGTTATTAGTGGGAGTCTGTCAATAGACCAATTAATTTTGTGATCTTTGCAGATGATAAACCAGTTAAACTGAATAATTGTTTTCTTTTAACAGGAATCTTAATCCCTTTTTATTAGTTTGTAAAATCCATTTAATATTTAGAAATAATCTTACTGACAGATTTTCTTTTTTAAATATAAAAACACAGCTATATATTGTAGACCAGTTAAATCAAGTGACCAAATAAAAGCATATTTGACTTTTGGAACTTATAAATTCACTTCATACCTACAAGTAAGCAATAAAATTTTCTTCAGTAGTATTGATAAATACTGATAAAACTCCTTTTTGAAGTTTTTGGATCTCAAATTTCAATTCCTTGATTAAATTCCATGTAAAAATGTGTGAAAACAATGATATTGTGAGTAATAAGGCAAAACCTTATAGCTTAAGACCTAGAGCTGAAAGACCTGTTACAGGACATTCAAATGGAGGGCCAGGATTCCCCCACAAACAGCAACACTCCAAAAATGTCTCTGGAGGAAAGGGAAAAACTATTAAAACAGGTATCAATAAAGAAAACAAGAAATACCTTCCAAGAACAAATTCACTCCCTCTCCAATCTACTGAACACCTTTACAATAAGTGTCAACAATATAGTGGACCAGATAAACAATCTGGAGAAAAGAGCAGCTCAGGGTTTTGTAGAAGTCAATCAAGCTCTAGTAGAAATAAAGGCTCAACCACCAACAGTGGCACCCAACAGTTCCATAGCATCACATCCAGACCAAGAGGAGGACCAAAAAATTACTGTAAGAAAATGGAAGTGGGATTGGTACGCCCAAAACTACAACAACCCTCAACAGCAGGGCTCCAGCAGTCACCCTTACAGGGGAAATGGAATAAGACCTTGGTAAGTCATCCATCTTCTCAAGATCAATTATATAATCCTAACAATGAATTACTTATAGGTAATGAAATTGATAGAGAGTTAATGGATATAATTGATAAGGATTTAAAGAATTATTCATTTGAAAATAACATGTTAAACTTGTCTTTAAATGATGACAATGTACATAGTTTTATTGACTACCAGAATAATGCTATTAATATAAAAATGGAACTAAATGAATTAAATCTTGAACCTGATGATGAGTCTTTTGAATTGGACACAGAAAAAATTGAATATTTTCTAAAAGAAAACCCAATGGAATCAAAAATAATTAGTAAATTATTATTAAGAATTGAAAAATTGAAAGAATTCTCTAGAGAGTCAAACAATAATACAGAAAGTGTATTATTAAACCTCACATAATTATTGAGTACAACAGCCAATAGGTTAAAATTATTGAGAACTCAAATAATGAATTAATCAATGAAAACAAAAGATTAAACTCTGAGATTAAAAATTTAGAAAATAAATTGGAACATTCTCAGAATATTATGGCTACCATAGAGGGACGTGTAAAATTGTCTTTTTCAAATGTGAATGATACCTTAACTCATGTAACTGTAATAAAAGATAGGTTACAAAGAGTAGAAATTGAAGTTGCTAAAATTTTGAAAAATACTGATAAAGTAAAAGATAATACCTCTTATGTGGAAAGAGTACCAGTTTTTATGAAACACTCTGATGATAAACCAATGATTGAACATGAACATAGTGTCATGGGCTCTGAGAATACAAAATAAGTAAAGGATGAAATAAATGATCATCTTTCTAGAGTAAGTGAATTACTCAATTTTCCTCAGGTTAGGGAAGCAAAAACTAGCCAAAAGAACTGGCCTAAGTTAGATCAGTACCCTTCTTTTGACAGGGATTCAAAATCTGATTGGAAACAATTCATTCAAAGAATCGATAACTTAAAATTTTTATACAAATTACCTGATGAAGAAATTACATCAAAATTGATATCTTTGTTTACAGATGTGGCCTTATTATGGTTTGAATCTGTATTGAGTGAGGGAATTAACTACTCCTGGAATGAATAGAAGGCACTAATTGAAAGGCAATTTGGTGGCCCAAAATTTAGAATCACTCAACAAAGATTGTATGAGAAAGCCAGATATAATCCAAATTCTGGAGATAAACCCAAGGTATTTTTAATGAATATAATAAAAATCATGATAGCCATGGATCCAAAAATGGATTATGATGAGTGGAAAGAAAAAATAATATATAAATTGCCTATATCAGTCAGAGAAATTATTGTAGCTAGAACTGAAACCATCAGAGATACTTCTGGGTTTGTTAATATATGCAATGAAATATTATTGAACCAAAAATATGAAACCAGGTATAATAATTACAAGCAAAGTGTTGAGTTAGTAAAACCTACTACAAATAGGTTACCAGTATAGAAGGAAAACCCTTCAGCTCCCCTTTTCCCTAAAAGACAAAAAAATAAAACTTGCTACAAATGTAATGAACCTTGGGCTAAAGATCATACTTGTAAGAAAAGAATAAATGTTATTGAAAACTCACAAGATTCTGAACAAAGTAATCATGAAGATGAAAAGGAGGAATTTAGTGAGGATTGTAAAAGTAACATTTTTACATTGATGATGAAAATGAGATATATGTATTAGAACAGAATATTACGTTCCTGAATGATGCAATACCTCATACAGATACATCTTTAACTTCCATTGAAGAAGCTGAAATTATTGAAGATGTATCTCATGATACTTACAAAATAACACCTATTAGAGCGCCTGTTATTATATGTGGAAAAGAAATGAATGCCATTCTTGACACTGGGGCTGCAGGTAGTGTAGTTTCTATTAATACTTTAATGAAACTAGATATTAAGTATAAGGAAAAACTAGAACCTTTACAGACAAAGAACGGGAGGGGTTTTGGTTCAGTATAAAATCCAATTGGTGAATACCAAATAGCTGTATTCTTTAAATATCATAATGGATATTTAAGAGCAGTGTGTGAATTTGTGGTAATGGATAATAATAATTGTAGTGATTGGTTTATTATTGGCAATGACTTATTGACCAAATTTGGCATCAAACTGCATTCTGCAAATAGTTGCTTCACTATAGGCGTAAATGGGAGAAAAAATTCAAGATTTTTCTCTGAAAATTCAGTTTATTCCATTTCTTCTAAAGAAGATCAACTTCAAGGTGGAAGAACCACCTCTGAAGTGGTATAGTTGGAAAATTAAATCCAAAAAGCCTCTTTCAGTCCTCAACTCTCAAAAATTGAAGAAAACAATATTTTGAGATTGAAAAAATCTTATCCTATGGGATTTTCTCATGGTTCAAATGAACTAGGATTGGTCAAAGACCATGAGATAAAAATCTCTTTAAGTTGTGATCTGGATAATATTCCTGGCAGCTTGAAAAAGAAAACTTACCCAGCTTCTCATGCAAAAAGGAAAGACATTGAAGACAACATTAAAATTTTGTTAGAAATGGGTATTGTTGAAAAAGTAGACACAACACCTATGTATTGTGTTACTTCACCAGTTTTAATCTCTTATGAAAAAGATAAGGTAAGATTATGTGGTGATTACAGAGCTCTGAATACATTCACTGTGGATGATATTTACCCTCTACTAAGGATAGCTTCTATCCATGCTAACTTACAAGGAGCAAAATATATTTCCTGTCTGGATGGAAACAAAGGTTACAACCAGATTCCTGTGGAAAAGAATTCTCAGAATTTCTTACTCATAACCACACACATGGGGATATATAAATATGTGAGAATGCCTTTTGGCCCAAAAAATGTGCTTTAAGTCTTCCAAAAATTGATGGATAGTATTTTTCAACAGGAAATGATTGAAGGATGTCTTTTAGTTTATATTGATGGAATCATAGTGTTCTCAAAAACATATGATGAAAATTTAAATCACCTGAAAAGAGTATTTCAAAAGATGGATGAAATTAATATGACAATTGCATTGAAAAGATGTAAGTTTGGGTTTCAATCCTTGAAAGTACTTGGAAATGTTGTATCTGGATTACAAATTTTTGTTGACCAGAACAAAGTGGCAGCAATAAAAAACATTATTATACCTAATAATTTGAAAGATGTTCAAAGTTTTTTAGGTATGTGTGGATATTATAGGAAGTATATAAAAAACTACCAATTAATTGCAGCCCTTTTAACAACATTAATCAGGAAAAATGAAGCTTTCATTTAGAATAATGAAAGACAACACACCTTTGAAAAATTGAAGGAGTGTTTAATGTCAGCTCCAATATTGGGACTACCAGATTTTAACCTACCTTTTATCTTGTACACTGATACAAGCTTCACAGGGTTAGGTGCTGCCTTAAAGCAAAAACAGATAATAAATGGAAAATTATCTGAAGTAGTTATCTGTTATATATCCAGAACCTTAAGAAAGACAGAATTAAGGTATGGTGCCACCCAACTAGAATGTTTAGCCATTGTGTGGGCCTTGGAGAAACTTCATTACTATCTGGAAGACCAGAAGTTTGAATTAATAACAGATTGCAGAGCAGTAAAATCATTACCAAACATGAAAACACCTAATAGGCACATGTTTAGATGGCAACTAGCTGTACAAGAGTACAGAGGAAGAATGAAAATCACTCATAGAACAGAAAAATTTCATTCTAATGTGGATTTGTTATCCAGAAGTCCTTTGCCAAATGATGCTGAAAACCCAGCTTATGTACCTGAAAATGAGGTTATACATATATTTGGGATTTGTATAGTGGATTTAGAGGAAGAGTTTATGCAAACTATATTGGAAAATTATTCATCTGATAAAGATTTGGCTAAATTATCTACCATTTTGAATGATCCAACTAATGCCTCCATGAGTGCATTAATTAAAACCTTGCCTCCAAAGTATAAAAATGTGTTGGAAAAAGGTAAACCGTCAATTGAAGGTGGATATATATATTACAGAAAAAAGGTAATTAATGTAATAGTAATACCACCTTCTATGAAAGAGTTAATGTTTAGTACTTGTCATGATGACATCTTAGCTGGTCATTTTGATTTTAACAAAACATTAACTAGAGTTAAAAACACAGCCTGGTGGATAAACATGAAAGAAGATGTACAAAAATACATTGAAACATTTGACTCTTGTCAGAAATCTAAAAGATTAACTGGGAAGAGAGCTGTGTTGTTTTAACAAATAGAGCAGCCAAAAGCTCCATGGGAAATTATAAACATGGATTTTGTCACTGGCTTGCCATTAGCAGGATGATAAAGTTTCAATTCTTGCTGGGTAATTGTAGATAGATTAACAAAAATGTGTAAATGTATCCCTACCCATAAAGAGGTATCTGCAAAAGACTTGGCATTACTATGTTAAACTCAAATGATGAATACTGCTGGGTTCCCTAAAGCCATAATCTCCGACAGAGACCGTAAATTTAATTCAGAGTTCTGGAAATCTTTGATGGAAGTATCAGGTTGTCAATTGAAATTGTCTACAGCACATCATCCACAAACTGATGGGCTGGCTGAGAGAATGATACAGACTCTAGAAGATATGATCAGAAGATATTGTGCCTTTGGATTTGAAAAAAAAGACAATGAGAAATTCACAAATGACTGGTTAACATTAATTCCTGGCCTTGACTTTGTTGATAATAGCACAACTCATTCTGTAACAGAGAAAAAACCATTTGAACTCTGGCTGGGATATGTACCAAATACCCCAGTAAATCATTTAAAGAAATTACCAAGGTTGGATATACACCCTGGTACTAAATCCTTTATTCATATGCAACAAATGTGTAGAAAGCATGCAGAGGAATGCATCCAAAAAGCATTTGAATATCAAAATAAAATGTGGGATAAATCTCATAAAGAATTTGAATTCAAAAAAGGAGATGAAGTCCTAATTTCAACACTACATTTTAACTTACAAGGTAATATTAAATTAAAGGATCCCTTTGTAGGACCTTTTTTAGTAAGAAAAATGGTTGGTAATAATGCTGAGGAAGTCATATTTTATGCCCCATATGATAGGAAACATCCAGTTTTCCCTATCTCATTATTAAAACCTTACCATGCAAATGATCCTGACTTATTCCCAAAAAGAAGAGGAATGCCTCAAAAGCAACCTGAAGAAATTGTGGAAAAGGTAGAGATTAAAAAATACTCAAGAAAATAATTCTGACTAAAGAGAAAGGGACTGAGTATTTATTAAGATTTAAGGGGAAATCAAATGAATTTGATAAATGGATACCTGAAAAAGAAATTTCAAATATATCCTTCCTTCTTAAAAAAATTTAAACAGAAATAACTTACTGTTAAAACAGCTGAGGGGCTAAAAAACAAGTACTCATAATATTTTGTTATGTTTTATTTCTTTAAAGAATTAATCTTTAATGCTACAGAATTTTCTGAATACCTGAAAAATAATATAAAATAAAAAAAGTGTATAACTTATCATTTTTTTGTTTTTTTGGGTGGGAAAGTGTCAGCCTGGAAGTACTTATAAGTTATTTTAAACACATGTACTATACATGGGAGCAATAAATTAGAGTACACAAATAGTATACATAAGTAAAATTATGATAATATATAAAATATGCCATTATAACACCTTATACACACGCATATATCCACCATTTATAAGTCTTATGTACTCAATATTAAGTTGGAATATGTTAGCGTAATCTTAAGAACCTTAAATATAAGGCTACATAATTTTTAAGTACACTTAAAGCTGTTATTTTCATTGTCTTATGTAAAAAACAAGAAATGCACATTGAATCACTTAAAAGTTGATTATATGCACTATAAATTTAATAATATTAAAAATGCGCTTTGACAGATCAATTTTTCTTGATTAGGACTATTGATTTGGCCACTCAAATGCATAAAAATAACACTTTTCAAATTTGGTGTTTTTTATGCCAGAAATGGCTTCTGTGTACTGGCCACATACTGCCTGCATTTTTCCTGTGTGAATAGCTTCATTTTTAGCAAAGTTAGCTTTTTCACACTATAATTACCCCACATTCTACGCCCACTGTGGGGAAACACACTAAAATAGGGGACAGACGCTTATTTAGTGTCCTAGCTTAATTATAAATGCATTGACCCTCTTTATATGCACTAATTTCATTATTAACCTCATTCTTGGCACTTTGATTCAATACCAGGCTTAAATTCACCTAAATTAGTCAAGGATTTACCCATGCAAGCTCCTGTCAAGGACTGCATGTAGTTACCCCACATCTCACACCCTTTTTTGGGTTTTTGGTGGTTTCTCAGTCAATTTTGGTTATTTGTGAATGGGGATTTCATGTAGTATAATGTCATGATTAGCCCCAACATTTCTACAGTTAATCCCCCTTTTTATTATATATTAATTAGTCTTAATTTTCCCTTTTGTTCCTTTTATATTAATGTATAATACACATAAACTCTCTTTTTTGCTTATTCTTTATTTTTGATGGATTATCCCTATTACTACAAGATTTTGGAAGTTTATATCATTCTAATTATGTTACTAGTCACTCTTTTTGGTTCTGAACATGTCTATTGGATAGAATGAGGCGTCATTAACTGTGTATTGAGCTGGTAAATCATAGGGGTCATTGGGGAAGTAATTGTGTATAAAAGGAGGGGGTTTTTGGTCTTATTTTCTTCATTCTTTATCATTACAATTAAAACATATAACCAATACAATTACAATACATATCAATAGTACTTATAAAATCTTTGAATAGTATCTGAATTTATTAAATCTATTTTTCTACCAAATATAAGATTGTAAACCATATATAATTAGTGAGATTAAAATTACTGAGAACCTTATATTGAGTTATATTTTAATACTTACTGGATTTGTACTACAGCATTCATATAGGACCATTAAAATCTTCTAGACAACTGACCATTCAAGCTAGTTCACGTCTCTTTACTTGACCTCAGCCTGACAGGGCTCCTGGTACAGCCTGGCTGACATTAATTTACTCATGTCAAAGAGATACAGGAATTATTAATTTCTACTTGAGGTGAAGTTTCACTTTTCACCAACAATACTTTCACCCAAAGAATACTCAAGACAGAGTTAGTATTCTTGGTTCCTCAAAGTAATAATTTTTGTTGTGAGTTACCTAAGCTGTAATATTGATCACTGTTTAAGGGGTAATGGAAAAAACTTGAGTAAATATTTTATTTATATGCCTTAGCACTTGGCTGACGTAAGCAGTGAGATCACATGTATTATTTTTTTAGCCTGAGACATGCAATGATGTTGGCTCACACATCTTTTATTTTTAGGTTTAAATTATTTAAGGAAAAAAAGGTGGGTGTGCTTATATGCCTTCAAATCTGACTGAAATAAACAGTGAGATCACATGTGTTATTGTTTTTGTCAGAAAGGCTGTTCCAGGAGTCCAGTAAAAGTTATTATAAATTATTGGTCCTGGATATGAGTGAAAAATTATTTATTTAATGTATATACACTAATATTATATTACATAATAAAATTATATAAGCACTTTATTCAATAAAATTAAAAATTATTATATTAATTTTATATAATTTTAAATAAACCATAAAATAAATTATATTATTTAAAAATATTGGCACATTTTTATGTATTTAATTTTTATACATTAATAATAAATTAATATTATAATTATAAGTAATAAGTTCAACTCATTAAGTAATTAATTATTAAATTAATTTTATACATTAAATGATATGATTCATATTTAATAATCCACAAATATTGGGCGCTTTTTTGACCCTTAATCACCAGAAAAAATGTGAGAACCTGATTTCAGGTGCCAATCCCTATCTTTGATTTGATTCAGTTATGGCTCAGCTGTAATTTTTCTGGCAAGACTGTGCACTAAACACTGAGCATGATAGCTCATGTGGCATAAAATCTGGGTTATTCTTATGTCACAAATGGATTTATGGATCGGTACTTGCTAGCAGGTTCCAGGTTTTTTTCTGAAGTGAATTGGGCCATAAAATTATTAAAAAAATTGAAACAATTAATTTGTTTAAGTATTGGTGTTTTGTTCTAAGACTTGGAATTTTACTAAATTAATATATTCTTTTATCTTAGATTAATTATTTACACTATTGAATGTGTTGAAATACTTACTTTGTCACATTTTAATCTGAATTAATTATTTAAGCTATTTTTATGAGTTAAAATAGTGGGTTTTAAGTGTTAAAAACTAATCTAATAATTTACTTAAACATGTACCATGTTTCATATGATTTTAATTTAAATTAATTTGTATTCTTTGTGTCTCAAACAAATTTAATGTCTCATTGATTTTAATTTAATGTTTGGGTTTAAATTGGAGAATAAATGGGCTCTTAATCATTTATCTTAGTTAATTGTGTGAATTTTACCCTCAAATTTTATTAAAAAAATTTTTATTATGTTTTAACTTTGTTTGATATTTTTATTAAAACTTTTGGGCACTGAATAGGGAACCTTGCCTATATAAAGGCCTTGGGTACTTCCCTGTAGCCTCACCACTCATAACTTATTCTATATACAATTCCTTATTTTTAATTTATATGAAATAAAATAAAATAACATTTATTTTTTGTTTTTGTTTTATTGTGGCACTTTTCCCTTAAAATTTAAATATATTAGGGGGTGTCAAACATTACCATATATGCCATTCAATCAAGCCTCAAAAAAGGTACCAATTAAGTCATTTTAATCTGAATAAAATACCCCATTAACTGGTATACTTCAACAGCATGCTTTTCCCTACACATGCCATCTGTTGGGCACATCCAAGCTCCTCAAGCACTTCTTCCCCTTAACTTGATTATTCAGAATTAGGCACACACACACACCCATATCTTAAAATTTCTCTTAATCTAATCCTTAGGGGCTTATTTATACACACACAATACACTGTTCATAAATTCTTGAGCCCCCCTAACATCATAATCCAACCCTTAATTCCTCCCACCCTTTATTAATCTTGCTCTTATTTTTTTCCTCCTAACACTAAAATGACTCCTTCACTTTTTCAACAGCTTCAAACAACCACTGATGCTCTAGCCCTTGATCTTTTAGTTGAGTCTGATCCAGATTCTGATGCTTAGTTTGATTTTTTATAGGAGTCACCTGTTAGAGAACCACTACCATAATTCCCAAACCACATCTATTTGCCATCAACCACAATATACACTTCACAAACTTTCTGAAATACCCAATCCCATTTTTCTGAAAATTTTCCAACTACTTATAATGGTTTTAAATACCTAGATGATTTTATTCATGATCATTCTACTTACCACAAAAATTCTCATTTCCCATAAAGGGACCCTGAAATAAAAATCTCTGTGGCACTTTTCCAATTTGGCTCAATTGGGAACAGTGCTTCCATAACCTTTCTCAAGAACCTCTTCAGTATAAGTCATCAAACAGAACATTTATACACCAAGAGAACCATCCAAGCCATCCTTTTACTTCAATCACAATTCCTCACATTCCTGCCAAAGAGGTTAGACTATAAAACTCACAGGTCATGCAAAATGAAGGATTTCCTGGACGTATTGGTTTTGTTGATGGAACACCCATCCCTTTGAGAAAAAAGCCTGCAAAGGATGGAAACAATTTTTTGATTGGAAAAAGAGGTCAGTGCTTATCTATATCTTACATATTCTTACATCTAATACTAATCCTCCCTTACTTTTTATTTCTTCAGGTATTCTATTTCTCTCAAATTTGTTTGAAATATAAATAAAAAGTTTATTGCATTTCATGCTGGATTTCCTGGTGCTTTCCATGACTCTTCAGTTTTTCAACAAATGATGATTTCTCAAAAACCCGAGAATTTCTTTGATGAACTTCAATATCTTCTTTCTGACTCTTCTTACACCAGTGGTACATATGTAATCCTAGCATTTTGTGGGGCTGGTGATGAAAATAGTGAAAAATCACAATTCAACACTCATCTTGCCAAATCTTGAGCAAGGATTGAACATGAAATTGGAATTTTGAAAGCTTGATTTGCTTCACTAAGGGAAATGAGAAGTCCTCTTCATAGCCAGAAAGAAATGAATTTTATGATTGATTGGATCATTTGATGCTTGATACTACATGATATCCTTGCACACTTTAAGGATAAATGTAATGATCTTAATGAGGACAAAATTCCCAAACCACCCCCAACTATTTAATCAGCCTCCAGTTCTTCATCCCAACCTGGTGGAATGTGTGCTAAAAGTCTCCCTATAACTCTTGCTCACTTTTCAAAAACAGATTGATTATCTACTAGTACTAAAGTTTTTTCTTTATTTCTTCTTTGATATCATTAGGTTTTTTTTTTGGATTACGCACTTATAGTGATTAGAGTTGTTTATTCCTTTGTTAAATTTCAACATGCAATTAAATGCATGTTTCATGAATTTTCAGTCTTCAAAGGAATATTTTTTGTCTTTTTATTGTGTATACACATTTAAAAAAAATTAAAACCAAATCAGAAAGAAAAAAAATGGAAATACCCTCCCCTGAAAGTTACTCTGGGAGGGGGTCAGGATTGCCAAATTTTCATTTTAATTTCATAAATGAATAAATAAATTTTTCAAAAAAGATAATCAAGCAAGTAAAAGTAATGGTATTCAGAATACTACCAGCCAATGAGTTCAGATGTGACCAGATCCAAAGAATACATTGACATGGAATTGTATTGTGAACTCATTCAAACAAATAATTGTTTGAATAATTACTGTTTATGCAGCAGAAAATCCTGATGGCCCATTACTTAAAGTTGATGATTATCTTTAATGAATGATTTTTATAAATTTGATAAATAAAAATGAAACTTTAGTGAATCCTTTAGTTTCCATACTTAGCCTCCCTCCCTGCAGCTTTACTTTTCATCAAAACTACTTTCCTTACTTTAATAACCCACTTTATCAAATTTTGGTTGATATAAAAAGAGCAACCAAAATGAGTAAACTTTTCACAAGATTCTAAACCAGGAGGAGCTTGAGTTTTTTGATGGTTATCTTGTGAAGAGTCCCAAATTGCTTTCACCAGACTGTTCCCTAGTCCAAATTCAGTAATATATTTGTGATTGGGAAAGTATAATCCATGACCTTTGAGTTGAGCAGGTTATTTGGCAAAAAAAAATTTAGTAAAAACTCTTGGAAATGTGCTGGCCATTCTGCCAGCATGTTTCTGAGGCTAAAAAACCAAAACAAAAAAAATTACCAAAAATGCTCAGAAACAGTGTAGAATTTTTCTGGTACTGTTTCTGAAGTGATTTGGAAAGAAAAAAATTAAAAAAAAGTAAGTAAAAACACTTGGAAATGTGCTGGAAATGCTTCCAGAATGTTTCTGAGGCTTTAAAAAAACTTACTAAAAATGCTCAGAAACAGTGTAGAATTGTTCTGGTACTGTTTCTGAAGTGATTTTTAATGAAATTTATTTTTAAAAAAAGTAAGTAAAAAAACTTAGAAATTTGCTGGGAATGCTTCCAGCATGTTTCTGAGGCTAAAAAATAAAAAAATAAAAAAAAATGTACCAAAAATTCTTGGAAACAGTGTAGAATTGTTCTGGTACTGTTTACAAAGTAATTTGGAAAAAAAAGTTAGTAAAAACACTTGGAAATGTGCTTTGCATGCTACCAGTGTGTTTCTGAGGCTATAAAAAAAACTTACCAAAATGCTTGGAAACAGGGTAGAATTGTTCTTGGACTGTTTCCAAAGCAATTTGGAAAAAAAAGTTAGTAAAAATTCCCAGAAATGTGCTGGGCATGCTTCCAGAATGTGTCTGGGGCTAAAAAAAAAAGTTTATCAAAAATGCTTGGGAACAGTGTAGAATTGCTCTGGTACTATTTTCAAAGCAATTTGAAAAAAACCAAAAATTTAGTTAAAATTCTCAAAAATTTGCTGGGCATGCTTCCAGCACGTTTCCAAGGCTAAAAGAAAAAAGAAACTTAACAAAAACACTCTGAAACAGTCTAGAATTGTTCTGGGGCTGTTTCTGAAGCAATTCAGCAAAAAAAAAAACCAAAAAAAACCCTAAAAAGGAAAAAAAGAGAGAAAAAAGTCAGTAAAAAGAAAAGCAGGATCAGGTAGCACTCACCTTAAGTAAGTGTTGGAAGGGGCTTGAAGAGAAAAATGAGGAACATGTGAAGCTGTGAAGAAAAAGAAAAAAACATACCTTGACAAAAGGGCAGAAAAATATGTAAATATGAAGAGAGTTGGGGGAATCTGGAAGGAGAATTGCATGATGATTAAGATATCTGTTATGAAATGCATTAAGAAATGTGTTTTGAAATGTGTTCTGAAATGGATGAATATATAAATTTGAGCTGGAGTCCAGGATGATTTCTGGTTGGGTGCAAAGGGGTCTGATGTGCAGTGGATTGTGGGAATGTGTGTATTGGTGGGCTGAATTGTGGTTGGGGTTATGGTGGAAGAATAGGAGGTATTTGATGAAGTATTTGACCAAATGCTTGACATGTCTAACCCCAAGTCTTCCATTTATGATGGTGTCTTGAAATGGTGTTTTGAGACTGAAGTCTTCCAGGTGTATATGGTAATGTTTGACACCCCTATTATATACTATTAGGTTGCAGTAAGAGTATTTATTTTTTAGTGATTGTTTTGTAATAAGCAGAAAGAAATTTTACTTACATAGTTGAAGAGAATCCTAGTGTAGTGGTTGTATAAAAGTCCCATTTTTCCCCTTTACTCATTGCTTCACCTATTTTCATTATACTTTTATTCTTTATTACTCTATTTTCTCTTTTCTTTCCCCCTTTTCCATCTTCCTCCTTCTCCTCTTCTTCTTCTCTTCTTATTTCTACTCCTTCTTCTAGACAACTGGCCAATAGTTTTTGTAGCCTGAGACATGCAATGATGTTGGTTCACACATCTTTTATTTTTAGGTGTAATTTATGTAGGGAAGAAAAGGTGGGTGCATATAAAGAATAGAAAATAATTTTGTTCACATTCTTTCCACCCTCAACCCTTATTTATGGCATAATACATCCTTGATCAATATTTTATACCAAATTAATTCCTCACTCTCAATGAAACTTCTGGTATGAATCAAATCTGTATTTTTTCAGTTTCTCTTGTATCTTCATTCTAGCAACTCAATCAAGTTGATGATCAATTTTTATCATGATGAGAGGGGATCCATAGCCATTATAGCATGCATATTTTGGTTGTCTCAATGTTTTAAAGAATTTGAAAATCCTTTACTTGAGTTCATGTGAAGTGTGGAAATGGTGCTTCACAGTGGTAGCAGGGGTTGCATGTGTGACTGCACATGAGACCATCACTCAGAATTGACTGATCCTAATCCAAGGCACATAAAACAGGAACATCAAAATACAACGGATTCAATGGCACCATAGATATTTAAACTCTTGTTCTTGTTCTTATTTTTATTTTTTTTGAAAAAAAAAAGCTAATTACCAAGACAAAAAAAATTGTGAAAGAACTGCTTATCTGAGAGAATACAGGATAAATCACCAGAAAAAAAATAGGGACACCTGATTGCAGCTGCCAATCCCTATCTTTGATCTGATTCAGCTCTAGCTCAGCTGTAATTCTTCTGGAAAGACCGTGCACTGAACACTGAGCATGCTAGCTTGCATGGCATCAAATCTGAGTTATTCTTTAGTCACAAATGGATTGAGGTATTTGCACTTGCTAGAATGTTCCAGTTGTTTTTTTGTGGTGAATAGATGTATGAAAAAAAATGAAATGAAGTTGAAAAGATACTTTCCAAATTTCTGGTCTGGTGAGGTAGAGGAATTGCAGATGGAGAGCAAGTTTTCTGGGGAAACAACAGAGGATTCAAGAGGAAGGAAAGTTTGGTGTATAACCAGTACTTGTAAAACCCCCAGTGTGAGTGTGACATTAACTAATTAACTAATTAGCTAATTGAATATATAAAGGTTGATTAGTGACTTTGGCGCGGGATGCGGATAAGCCCATGTAGAAGTCTTAAGGGAAGCATCTCAATTTCACTTTACAAGCTTACTCACCGCAAAAAATTAAGTCGCACCTGCTAGCAGGTGCCTATCCCTATATTTAGTTCTTATTTAAGAGTAAAATTGAT